>JAODLD010000044.1:20221348-20240987 GCA_026781065.1 Mormyrops boulengeri | reverse complement strand
GGGGGGCCCCCCACCCCGGGGGGGGGGCACAATTTCCCCGCACCCGGGCCCCCGGGTGGCCCCTGGGGGCGGGGGGGGGAGTTGTTAGAGGATAACAGCCACCCAGGAAAAGGAACATAAAAAAACAATCAGGCTAATAGCCCGGTTACCACAAGGCATGGCATGGGGGGGTGTGTGTATGTGGGGGGGGTGTGCGTAGCTTCTTGATTCTCGTACCTCACCTCACCCCAGCCCCCTTGTCTCTTTTGTTGTCAGCCAACTTTACATATTTGTTCAGGGGAGGGGGGGCTCTTTATTCAGTCTGCCAGATCTCCTCCGACAGCATGAAAATACAAAGGAATTATCGATTCAATCCTCTCATCATATCCTCTGCTCTGCGGGTATGAAAAATGGAGGAAGCCCTGCATTGATATTCCCCCGGAGCACCTGCAGGCCAGTATCCAACCTGTTTGTTCTTTTCCAATGTCTATGGGGCCTGGCGATTGTGTGTGGATAGAGTATGGCATGGGGGGGTAGAAAAGTGCATGCAAAATTACAATAAAACACCAGGGAAAGCTCAGAGACGGACGCCGTCGAATGAACACGCACACAGGAAGTGGGAAAACAAACTCCGGCCAAGGATCCCAGCCTGTCCATTACCCAGCATACCTGTTGAGCAAGGACTGGATGAAGCTTCTAAAATTAGTGCCCTAAAACTGCCATCTGTGCGTTATGACACACAAGATTGATGGGTCCTTTCCTGATTTGCCAATTAAGGAGAGGAGGAAAGAAAAAAAAGGCAGAGTTTCTCTGGAAACGCTAATGACATGGAAGCTTATTAACAGCCAACGGCACACCTGCAGACAGCACTCTTCCCATTTAATCAAGGCAAGACATTTACGTGTTAATAAGAAAAAAAACTGATTTATCAAGAAAACATGTCCTGTTGAGTGAATTATTTTTTATGGTGAAGGCGCAGGACTGACATGTGTGTGTTGCATCCGTTTGTTACGAACAAGTAGCTCAACACATTCGTCTGGACGGACGGAAGCAGAGGATTTCATCACCTGACTATAATTAGCTCATTCTAACGGCCTCTGAATTAATCTAACGATATGACTTTTCTTATTATTTTCCCAGCTAATAGAAATGTCAAATCTGAATCTATTTTTTCTTAAATAAATGGGTGCACAAAATCATGGTGGAATTATTCCTATGCAATCAAACACACAACATCTATAAGATGATATCCTGTCCATTTACAGCTAAAGAACCTTTTTCTTAAAATTCCTTCCCTGTCCTGTGGGGCGGTGGTTTCCTTAGAAAATCCTTTACGAAGCCTTACAACCCTGATCAGGAAAGACCTGCACACAAACGCAAAGAAAAGCAGACAGCAAACCTCCTTCAGATAAGACAGAATTTGCCAGGGAGGTAAATTAACTCAATTATAATAATGTACTGATGGTTTTTGTTGGTGACAGCAGAGCTGTGCATCGTCATCATTAAATCTTCAACACTGCTTTGAATAACAGTTCTTGGGCCAAAAGATACAGGCACATCTAAGACAAATGTGAAGGGAGTACGAGAGTAAGGAGAGGTTCTCCAAAGCTTTGTAATAAATGTGCAAAACAATTAAAAGAAGATATAAAGGGCAAAGTTGAAAACAATGAGGGTTGCAAGGACTGTGTCAGACTGTATAAAATCAAGACAAAGACAAGAGATCCAACAGGCAACAACTGAGCTCAGAAATCAGACGGTCTTCCGCCTCTATTGTATTGCACCACCTGTATCGTATTCCACCTGTATCTCCTCCCACCAGATAAACAACGCGGGCGCTAAACTTGCAGTAGAACAAGCATGTATCATTGATTTTTTTTTTTAGGACAGGCAGCCTAAGGTGTGTTTTACAGCACATCCTAAGTTAAGGGGTCGGACGATGCCGGCAGCTGGGTGTGAGGAGCTTCTGCGGAATAGAAACGGGACTGAAAGTGACAGACGTCGGAGAGCAGAGCAATAAGGAATGAGCTGTGCGGTAGGGCTCAGTTTTACGAGGTTAGAACAGCTCAATAACCTTGTTAGGGTCCTCTGGGGTCGGCGTAGCTGTTCCGCAGGGCGTTCTGGGCGACCGCTTTAGAGATGCATCTCGGTAAATACATTTTTCACTTTAACCGATTTAGTCTTTGCCTTGCCGTGTCCCCCATCACTTACATCCTACACACAGGAACAAGCACGTGAAACAAAAACCCCAGCAGAGTAGTGCCCCCTGCTGGCAGGGCTGTGCCAGAATTCTGTAAACAATGGGCCAAAATGTCTCGAAGGGCAGACTTGTGAGGAATTTACAATTCCGACTACAGAGTTTACAGGAGTGTTTCAAAGTACTATGGAGTTGTTCCGTAAACACTATCACACACACCTATCGCTTTTAAGTAAAAATTAAAGTACATGTATAATTCTTTGTTTAATTAATGATCATATCCTCTGCTGTCAGGGTAAGAGATTAATAATTTAATTAATAATTTCCTACCATATAAAAAAAAAATCAATCAATCTAAATGATAACAACACGATACAAAAACAGTTAAAGCCACAATATTTTACGAGAAATGCATTCAGGACTGCAAGCTTTCATACATGGAGGCCTTCAAAAATATAATAGATGTAATTTTCTAAATAAACCTCTTTTATAAGCTGACTCCTCCAATAGGGACCTGTCCTTCATCACCCAGAAAGACGAAATCTGAGAGAACACAGTTTGATGGGAGAAATCTCGACTCGGATCTAGAGCTGATCGGCTACATGTCAGGGCTGCCGTTCCTGTAATGAGCAGATGTCTGCCCACAAATTGAAGAAAAAGAATTATAAGAACAGGCCACAAACAGATGTCACCATGCTCGTCTTTTGTGTGTGGTTCGCGGGGAGAATATTCTGGGATGTCAGAGCAGTCTGTTAACAGCCCCCCAACTCTAGTTTGGGGGGTGGGGGTGTCACAAAACATGACGCAAGATTAAGCGCTGACAGCCCGGGCCGAAAGTACCGCTTCCACATTAGCAATTCTAATGTTCGACATGAGTCGCTGCTGCATCACGGCAGATATTAGAACGGGAGCAGACATCAAAAGTTATCAAAAGCAAGACAGCCCCTATTATGTCGGGAGCTGCTTTTAATGGGGGGAGTCTCGCTTAAGTCTCCCGCTAACAGGCCACGCATCCTTCCTCCTTCCTGTCACGCTCCGAACCGCCGGCGCACGGAGGGAACTGTGAGTCGCTGCCAGATCCGTGCCAGGAAACGCAGGCGAGCCCAGCCTCCGCAGCGGCCCTGCTGAGGTAAAGGTCTGAACAGCGCGCCGAAGGGTGACTTAGCAAACAGTGTGCTCAAAGTCTTCCCGTTTCGATTACACACACCTGTTAAATCACACACACACACAAACACACACAAAGTGGAACACTGTCAACTGGTGCTGTTTTCAAAAAGTATGTAGTACTGATGTGTGAGCTTTGAAATGGGCCAGCTGCATTGCTGAGAAAGGTGCGTACTTAGGCTAAATCTACCCTTTGTTTAAGTATCCCTTTAGTCTGTTTTTGTTTGTACCATTTAGGTTTTCGTTTGCATTAAATAAAAGGACATTTAAATGAACACCCTTTTCATGCCCTTTTAAATTGTCTTTTTTTGATACTTTGAAGACAAAGACTCTGGCACTTATAATGTAAATAGCCTTCAAACGTATCCCATATATCCGCAGAAGACACCGCGGGAATACTCGGCGGAAACGGAAGAAACAGCTCTTCACCACTCAGTATTCAAAACATCATGAAGAATAAAGTCCAGCTATACCACAGAAGAAGAGTAATTTAGCTAACAGTAGAGACTTTTGGGGACCTCTGATGACCCTGTGAGGTGGAAGGGGAACTGATGGATTCTGGGACACCATACATACCGTAAACATACAGGATGTAGTCATCATAGGACTCGCCGACTGAGTTGGACGCCACACAGCGATATGTTCCATTGTAGGACTTGTTGAGGTTTTCGATGAGTAGGTCTGTGCCTGTTATCACAGCATGTGACGGGACATCATCGTCAACCTTCACCCAGTTGATATTCTGGGGCCTAAAAAAGACAGACAGGTATTACTCCTACAGGGGAAGAAAAATGAAAGCCACATGCTGAGAATTCTGTGCCTGGAACTGAAGGTGGTACAAATTTTCAGTTTCCAGATGCATTGCTGCAATCCTTGCAGATGCAATCCTTATTACATGGGCTGTCAACAGCATTACAGAACGTCAAGATGGCTTTTTTAATGCATCATTCTGGGCTGAGTTTTCACATTCATATACTGTCCTCTACAATAACCAAGCAGCTTATATAACACACACATTCTACGCTCTTCCACTTCACGGTGCTGAGTACACAGCACAAAATTCACTAAGGGAGACGTTACAGGCTTTGTAAATTCAGTTATGCTCTCACAACTTCTGGCAGCATTGTGTTATTTCCCCGGAGCTGGAGAACGTTTTTTTTTCTTTGTGTTGGCGTTTAAACTTGTTTCTATCCATCTAAAGGGCTTGGGAAAAAAAATAGCCCCCACCCCCCACCCCCAAAACTTCAAACAATGATTGGTCCGAGCTCAATCACCGTCGATCTCCTATGTTTCGCGCGAAACTGAATTTGCGTGGTCGGGAGCCAGCATGCAATCCGCACTGAATCAACGTTAAATATACATCTATGGCTTGAAAATACAGAACTCCTGCAACATGGAGAAAAAAATGACCTAGGAGAGAGAGGCTGAAAGAAGTGGTTTATTGAAAGGAGTGGATGGAGATGCATATGGGAGAGAGAGGCTGCATGAAAACCAGGGGTTAGATCCTGAATACAAATCAACAAGCGACTAAACCTCTAGTCGCATTAATGGAAAATTACTTCCAATTTTCTGTACAGCTTATTGATTGCATTCTCATCTTTATAAATGAATTCGGCCGATGTCCGTATCTCGACAGAATAGGCGCCGCGGGGCCAGGCGGGGGACACCACAAAAGAGCTCCACCCTTCTTTCCTGCGCAAGGCCAAACCTCTGCTTTCTTGACTTTGAAGCATGGTGAATCCGAGAGACAGGGGAAGGTCACATTGCTTACCAGGCGGCATGGCGTAAATTATGACGGATGGTATTAATATTTCCACACATGGAGGAGAAATCCCAGTTTGACTGCACTGGGCTTGGTCAATCAGACCCTGTTTTCTCAGAACACCTTTGGAAGAACCTTAGCTGAGGCTGTTTGTATTACAGGGACAGGGCGCTCCACACACACACAGACACACACACACAGCCGATTTGACTGTCCCACAGAAAAGGCCCTCATGACTTTGGCTGGTGGTACATAACAAGGCTTGGCTGGCAGAATGATGGGTTACAGCATGCTCCAAGGGACACCTCTGCTGCTGCATCCTTGAGCAAGGCACTTAACCAGGATCGCATCTATAAATATTCAGATGTATCAGATGTACAAGTGGGTACAAAAAAACATGTAGAGCTGGTATGGTCTGAAAGTAGGGCTGGATTAAAGTATCTGTAAAGCCACAATAGAATAGAGCACCACCGTTGGAATCGTTATTGTGGACATCGTAATGAGATACTTTGACTTGTTCCATCACCGTATGGAGATCACAATCACAGGGCCGGAATCTCAACAGAAGCCTCTTACTGGGGTTTGCCTTTGGCTTGGCAAGTCAGCTCGAGATTTTCTCCCTCCCTTGTCAGCCCTTCAGGAAACTCCACTACAATCTTCACCTCTGGTTTATCTGTGGGGGCAAAAAGAGGTACAGGGCATTAGTGCTGGAGATGTGTTCCCGCATCTGCTTTCCTTTAGGACATAACGGTGAACCGTCTCGGAAAAGAAAATGACCCATAATATTCCTATAGGAGAAGATGAGGTAAAAAATAATAAATAATAGAGGCACTGGAAAAGTGGCTGGCCCGTTAGACGCGGGAAATGCGGTTAAGTAATGTGGGAAGGGATCGACATGCTTCTTGCAAGACAAAACCAGAACCAGACAGTCCTCAAATAAGGTTTGTTAAAGGGCCAAAGGCTGGATGGAAACATAGCAATTGTTTACATAAAAAAGGGGATTTCCCTCTTGACTTGGATCTCCATGGATTAGCTCACCTGTCCCATTAAGCTTCCCCAGCTGTCTAACAGTTAAGCCGAGAGTTACCCCATGCAACGTGATTCGCATGCAGCTCAACACAGCCCAGTGAAGGCTTGTTAAAAATAAATAATAAAGAACAAAAAAAAACTGCTTCCCTCAACAGAGCAACCTTAACCCAGAAAACAAGAAATTCAGGGGGAAAACTGTATAGCTAGTGGAAAGCACTACCTTGCAGTCTCCCATGGAAAGACATGAGGTCGTCCACATATGAGGGCCATATGTTCATATCGGAGTACACTCATTAACTCAGCATCTTCTGTCCTTCATTGTGCAAATCAAACTGCATGTTTCTCAAAAAAAAAAAAAATCGATATGGAGCTGTTTACTGCCACATTGTTTCTTCATGTTTAAGCCAATCTCGTATGGCTACCGGACCAGACCGTACCCATAAACATCAGGGGTGCAATACACACGGCACTGATAGAGCTGATTTCCAAATGCAGTTTGTCAACAGCGCGTTCACCCCCGCGTGCTACAGTCTGACCTTTATGGTCCATCGGTAACAACCTTGCCCTTATCTGTTACGATTGCTGGCTACTGCAGGCTTCTCTCTCCTCTGCTGACAGACAGCAGGAAGGGGATGGTTCCAGCATCCAGTGGAGACTGTTGTTTTGGAGACCAACGTTGCACTGTGGTAGGGGGAGTCTGGCGCCATGATGACGTGACTGACGGCGGTCATGCCCCAAGTTTAGACACGAATGTCACCAGCGAGTGACAGTCTCAGAAAAGGTGTTACCTCACATAAAGAAGCACTATGGAAAGTGTGCTTTTTTTGGCACAGATAAAAGCTTTTGGAAATTCAAACAAGGAAAAATAAACACAATCCGTTTTCTTGTCCAAAGGCATCTTGTTACATAAATGTAAAATAGCACCATATTAAGAGCCACCTGCAGTTTAAAATTAAATAAGTAAAACACTGTACTACTATCACCATCCATGAGTCAGGGGTATATACCCAGCTATAGGTGTGCTCCGTGATGGATCTAAACTCACTTTTTTGGAAAAACCAACCGACCATGTGGCCCTTCCTGGGCAGAATAACAGCGGTCTGCTTCCAAACTACTAGCCAGGGCCAAATTACGGGCCAGCATGGGCTCCATGCCCGATCAGAAAGACTGCTTCTCATTTTCTCTGTCGAGAATCATACACAGCCATGTCATGCCTTGCTAGGCCCTAACGAGACCAAGCAGCTCCTAAACTCACGTACCCCAATTTACCTGTTTGTGATGTGTTACCACTTAGAGTTCCCACTTGTCAAGTTAGACTACCAATAAGTTACTAATACTCTCTATTTTCTTGAGATGTAATGTTAATATCCAGTAGCTTTTTCTCTGTACAGAGAGATGCCTAGTTTTACGGTGCTATAGAATGATAATGCGATGAAGTATTTAAGAGACTTCCCGAAGAAAAAAAATGAATCACATTTACGGAAAGGACATTTTAATTAGCATTGCTATTGGTCTACATTTAACCTGACTGATAACAAAACATCACCTAGCATTAAAATCTTCATAACAGCCTAGAGGAGAAACGTGCGTGTTGTGCATAAACAAATGATCCCGCCTTTTAAAATGGCATTTGCTCGGCCAGCTTCTTTTAACTAAATTCACGCTCCTTCACATATTTAGCAGAAACTTATGTTCAAAGTAACATGTTGATGAGGAAAGAGGGTCAGAGCAGCTGTGGTTAAGGGCTCAGCAGTGTTAGGGATACTCCAGCCAGTAATGGGATTCAAACCCACTACATACAGGATACAAACACAAATACACAGCACCCCGTGAAGCTACATGGCTGCAATTCTGAAGCTTTGACTCGTTCCTAAAATTAAGGAG
The DNA here is from genome assembly GCA_026781065.1 of Mormyrops boulengeri. Classification (NCBI taxonomy): domain Eukaryota; kingdom Metazoa; phylum Chordata; class Actinopteri; order Osteoglossiformes; family Mormyridae; genus Mormyrops; species Mormyrops boulengeri. Next base: position 20,232,975 of record JAODLD010000044.1, on the reverse strand, counting down.
GCAGCAGCGCTGTATCACCTCTCAGCAGACCCACATTGGCATGTACCACTAGGAAGGAAATAGAGGTTCATTTTTTGCACGGTGCTTATTCACTCAAAGCAAGGAAATCAAACTCTGTATTTTGAGTTTTCCAGCAATCCCACATTTTCTGCAGGCTACTCTCTTCCACCTTTTTCCGAGCCTATTTTCAGCTTCCCTTCAATGCCCACTACTGTACATTCCATGCGTGGCTTAGCTAACAGGCTTGGCTAATAGAAACACTGCAAGTTTGCTGTTTGGACATTACGACATCATGATGCGGCCTTTCGACTCCGCCGCACCTCATAGTGGGAGAGCAGCCCTATGGGAGAGCAGCATGCTCTTGGATCTGGGAAATGCAAGCAGGAAGTATACAGAAAAGCCCATTGTCTGCCAGGTCCAAGTAAGGACTTGGAGCAAACGACGGACGTGACCGAGCGCCGGAAAGCTCTGTTCAACAGCGTCGATGGAAAGCCAGTTAATAGCTCCCTACATCAGACCACAACACTTCTGCTTGGTTTAATTTGTTCCAATAATAACCCTGGAAGACCTTAGCGGCATTTCCCCCAAGGGAGGTCACTGTCAGAAGCAGTTGTCTGCAGTGAGAATACAAATTTCCATTCCATCAGTTTGACAAAGCAGGTAACAGGTAAATATACAACCCAGTATCACTGGGCAAAAGGAACGAGGCAGTATTAACTAGCAGGGAAAAAGAAACGAAACAAAGACACTGATGAAACATACGTACATTGTTGAATTCCAACGATAGAGAGATACCAAAATTCATCAAGTGGTCCAGGAGGTCATCACTCGGATCATGACACGGTCATGGTGGCCCTATCGCCTTAATACTGAAGAGGAACGGGTGACCAAACTCGGCCTGCGCTTTTACAAGAAGTGGCACAAATTTGAAGCCGAAATTGAATGAACCATAACAGAAATAAACGAGGAAAAACAAAGCAAATAAAATAAACACATAAAATCCAATCCGCTAAACACTATCAGGCAGACATGTATAAGAAATCAATATAGCCTCCTAATTGGTAAACATATGTTGACAACGTGAGTGGAAATTCCCATCCTGAAAATCTTGTTTTCTTTTCTTTTTTTTCTTTTAACAGAATTTTGTTGTTTGAATAGGACAAAAAAACCTAACCCCACCCTATTTTATCCACTGGCTAAAGATTTTTTTGAAGGCTTGTCTGTAAGGGAGCTTACAGATTAGATAAAACCCTAATTAGCATGGGAAAGAACGAAAATGAAAAGGTAGAAATATTTAATACTTTGGTGGACTCTTTACTGACACCAGGGATTATGAGGTTATGAATGAGCAGGGAGGCTGGAAACAGAGCTGGAAAACTCTCAAGAAAAAAAGAAGGTAGAAAGCAGAGGTCATTTGGCAAATATCTCCGTTATGATGAAAAGGAAAAGTGGAAACGAGATGGAGGACGACAAAATAGCTTATGAGACCAGGTTTAAATCTCTACTGGGGTCTCCTTAGAAATCTGCATTCAACTCCACGTCACAGCATCCAGTTTCAACCACAACTGAAAGTGGAGCTGGATGGCGGGTTGGAACCTGGGTCCCGTTCCTGTGCAGAGGCTCTCAGCGGGCCCCTGGATGTAATACTCTCCCTCTAATTGAACAGGCTGGGCACTTTGTCCCCACATCGCACCTGCTGACATTCCAGGGCACTCCGTCCATCTAAAAGTACGCGTGGATCGATAAGGTCTCTACCATTCCGGTAATGCAAGATACGGAAAATTAACGTGCCTACATCTTCGACGCGTAGGGGCGCTTTAAATGACTTTCTCCACATGACCGGTGGTATATTAAATCCAAGCCAGTTTGGTCCAGTTTCTGCACAGGTAGGTTGTTTTACAGGGATTTATTTAGAAAGACATTTTTTAAGCTATGTGTGTTTTGTGAAGATCCTAAGATAGAGGGTCCTTTTATCCGAAAAGCACTGTCTATTTGCTTTTGTTTTTTGTCAGAGAACAAGATTAGTCAGGCCCTGCAGTAACTGGGGGTTAGGGGCCTCTGATTAAGGGCCCAAGGGTGACAGTGCTATACCCACTTCGGGCCCTCCGTCATAACCACACCCAACCTGCTGATCCACGTACCATACTTGGGAGTTTTGACTGAATGGTCGATTCGATAAACGAGGGCCTTTGTCCAAAAAGACTCATTAAGTTAGCTAATATTTTTTCTATTATTGACTCTCCAAATGTCAGAATTTGGGAGAATCGCGTCTGACAAGTTGCCTTGCTTACGCCATTCCTTCAAAGATGACGCAAGGCTTTCTTCAGGTTAGGTCTGTGTGTTTTGCATCCTCAGCTCATGTCAAAATTTTAGCTTTGCCCCGAGTACATCTCTACATCACCACCTTCAAACGCTTCACATGAAAGGTGGTAAATAAATGTTTCAGGTGTGTTTTAGACACCCCACCTGAGCTTCTTGACATCGCTAGGCCTTACTCATACAGTCAACAGGGCATGTCAATGTCAATGACTTTCAGTTTGGTTTTTTGAACGCCCACGACGAACCTATCAGGCCTAAAGCAGGAAGACTTCCTGCGGTCCCCCCAAGGGCCAAACAGCAAAGCAACAGAACACTTAGCATCATGCTACCATCAATATCCTAGCCTAGTATAATATCCACGATGATGTTCTCCTATTTTCCCGCAAAACAAACTCCATTAAGCCTGTTCTCGCTCAACGATCTTAGCATTGATCTTGCGCCTGTTGCTCTGGCGACAGAATTTTCGGATACAGGCTGTGCTTTGGGTGGGTGGAACAGTCCGACAGTGCTGCAGAGTCTTCTCACCAACAGTCAGACACACTATGGCTCATTTTATTTTTATTTATTTCGTTTTTTTTTTATCAGCTTTAATCCAAGATTACCAAAATGTCAAACTGTTGCAGATGAGCTGATCCTTCCCGTCTTTTATGTGGAAAGGTCAGACAAAGCTCCCTTTTCTCTCATGGAAAAAAAAAGATGGGATCATCGAGTGCAGGACTGCAGAGGAGGTCGGTTAACCCGGGGACAGGAGCATGAGATGCACCGCGGTATATCTAATGACCCAGCTTTCTGGATCGATACCCGTCACACAAGCGATGGCATTTCGTGTGGACAGAAGTGGCCCCCGCCACCCTGTGTGGCCCACCTGAATACTTGGGATAACAAGAGGAGGGGGGTTGGTTAGGAGACCATCTGCGTATCAAGACACAACAGAAAGGTCTGAAGATGTTCTTAAGACCTTATTCCTGCCGCAAACCTGGAAGTTTCATTCTGTACAGCGCCTTCTAGAGGTAGAGCATGGTATACTCACATTGAACCTCCAGGTACTTCTGTGCCTGGAAGTCCTTAACGGCCGGGTGGTCCACGATGCAGACAATGGGTACACCATCATCCTCCTTGGTGACGGTGAGTGTCAGGCGGCTGGTGACGGTGAACATCTTGTCGTATGTGAGCTCCACCTCCGACTTGCCTGTGAGCAGATAAGAACATTGTGTCACCAGACGCCACAGCGTCACTAAACGCTCACTTCATTGGAAAGGGGATGGCTGGGAACATCGGCGTGAAAACGTCCGACGGAGGGAATCTCAGCGGAAGCTGGAAAATAACAACTGTGGAACCTCTGTGTTTTTAGTACAGCAGTACGGAAAAATGGCGTTAATAATTCAAGGGATTTAAAGTCTCCGGATAAAGGCGGACAAAGACATCCATCACGAAGGAAAATGATGACTGACATGCCGCTCAAACTGACGTGGAGCTGCGAGGACGGCATTCCCCGATACTGAGCGTGAAAGAACGAGGAAATAAAGTTCCCCCATATGCGGCGAAAGGAGGCGGCATCCTAGAGAATGGTCAATGGGGGTGAGTCAGATGAAAACTGCTCGCTGTCAAGAGCTGTTATCTGTGAGTCACTCATTGGCGGTGACGGCTGTGGCGGTTTATTTGTGCTTTATGAAGTGAGATATAATGGCTACAGTCCACGATTCTGACCTACTACACCCCTCTGCATCAGCGCAGGGCGCGAAGCACACAAGGGCTCAGATGAGTCATGGTCCTACCGTGGGCTCTATCCTCACTACAGACCAGGCTCCCGTTCCTTAATAACGACACGGCCTGCGTGGGCGGCTGGGTTGGTGGCGGTGGCCGGTGAGTGGGGAGGGGGGGCGACAGGATGACAGGCAGGGGACAGGGAAGGAGGATGCTGGCCAACTGATAAGCCGACCGAGGCAGACATGTCTCCTCGAGTATCTTTAGCTTCTGACAACAATAAAAATAACTGCTGCAATAAATGACAATTTATTGACCCCCAGGTGTGAGTCTGGGGCCTGCTGTGTGTGTGTGTGTATGTGTGTGTGTATCTTTCTATTCTGTCAGGGGTTGCTCTTTGGAATCTCAGATGTAGGGGCATGTACAGGGGCGGGGCCACAGAGACATGGGCATATCCAAAAGCTGATTGGCCCCTGGAGTGCCCCTATCCTGTCACTCAAAACATGTTGGTAAGGTTGGCCCCTCTTATGGCTCCCACCTTAAAAAAAAATCCTAGAATCGCTTCTGCTCAGATTTTTTTTCAGAGACCCACTGGTCAGGTAAACCTATGACTCCAAACTGCCTTCAGTTCGCACCCGTGTCCCACTTATGGGTTCCACTTGAAGAAGCGGCGTCCCAAATGCAGCATAACCTGCCTTATGTCCAGTGAGTTCCAGGACAGGCTGTGGATCGAACCCTTACCAGATGAGCAGCTGTCGAAAAAAATGGACCTGTGTATTAATGTATTGACAGATGGATGGATCGATGGGCAGACCGATAAACAGCACTCCGATTTCTTCGCCTAAGATGACAAATCTGCACATCGACCAAATGGCAGACGACACACAAGCCTCGATGATGACCAAATACAGCCTCCTCGCCAAGTCCAATAATACCAGCTAAAACTCTAGATTTTATTCATCTCCCCTTTAATCACATTAGTATATTACAGTTATTGCATAGAATGAACTCTGATGACCTAAGTAATAGGTGTTACAGTATTTAAGAGGCAGGAAAACTGATGATTCCCTCCCATCTCTTCTCCAAGGTATGCAACATAGTATTTATTCTGGAGCTTTCTCTATTTAATCTCCTGAACAAGAACTCCCAAAGGTGCCTCTGAGTGGCTAAGAAAGGAAAATGTTTAAAGACTCTGGAAAATGTCAAAACCTCAATATTATATAAATCTCATTAGCGCTGGAAAATTAAACGAGCACAAACTGCCGCAACTGTTGCAATTAGCCAACCTGTTTAGCACAAGCGAATCGATGTAACATGCCTTTGGTGTCGAGGACAGTTTGCAAATATAGGACAGACACGGCACCAGCCTGGGTAAGGCATGCTAATCCAGAGCCCGACTCGGTCCATTTTGAGACAATTTTCACAGTATCAGACTGAAAGCAACCCAGATCACGAAAATCTCTCTTGCCTTTATTTCATAAGCTGAAAGACTTAAAGTCTTGCGTTTCTAAATTCAGACCACTCACCATGTACGGAGAGATTTAAAGACCTGTCATGCAATCTGTCCTCCATTTCTCAAATTTCATTTAAATTCTGGCTTAAGTAGGAATAAATTGCAGGAAAACACAATGAAGCAAAACAAAGGAGGGTGGGCTAAACCAAACTACCTGTGGAACGGGGGGTGGGGGGGGCAGACCTTGGCAATTAAAACAATGGGGTTTTCAGTCCCAGGAAACTGGGGGGAACCTTTAAATGCTATTTAATAAAGAAAAGAACCCGACTACACTAACAATAATTCAACAGAATGAAGAGAATACTTAATTAAAAGTAAATCCACCCAGGCCAAAAGCAATTTAGTTTGTGAGCCCCAGAGTTGCAATGCCAGGAATGCAGTCTCTCCAGCCGTAAGCCACTCAAACTCCACGCGCCCGCCTTTCGGATGCAGCCTGTCTCGTTCAGACCGATACCCGATGGCAAGTGTGGTCTGACCATCCGCTAAGACGTTGGCATCACAGCCGATAGTCAGCTCCTATTCCCTAGCTGATTGGAAAAATCACTCTCGGTTACCGTTTAGGGCAAATCTGGCGAGTGTAGGCTCTTAGTAAATATTTCTCACTTTTAAAATCTTTTAAAACATGCAAAAATAGCAGAAAGTCTTCTGAACGCAGGTACTATTCAAAATCAGCAGCGGCCTCTACTCTGCTGTCTCCTTCAGTGTCTTTTTTGACTTGACGTTGATCCTGTATTACCATATTCACTTAGGCAGTTCAGGCTACACTGTCCAGCCATGTTGTACATATTGTTCTGTATTTTTAACTTTATTATGGATTATTAAAGCACAATATAAAAACATTTAGTGTGAAAATGTCTTGTAAAGAACCAAAAAAAAAGCAGCCAAGCAATCTGTCACCACTGTGAACGGACTAAGGACAGCGAGGGACAAACAAAGGCCTTTTGTTATTGTTTGGAAAATTCACAACACACAAATCCACACAGGGACGTAAATGCCATTTAATGCCTGTCTCTTCTGTCCTCATGAGCGAACAACCCAATGAAAGGTGAAAGTTGTGTGATGCCCCCGTCATTCAGACTGTTCCGTCAGAACCAGAACACGTGCGAGACGGCGATATGAGCAGCAAGTCTCGCTTCCTGACTCAGACGTTTTATGATGTCGCCTTGATAATTACAGACCACGCCAACTTAGCCAATCACAGAAACAAACAAGGAATCCTCACATCAAAATGTAACACCGTCAGGAGCTCGTGCCATTTGCGAACGAACCTTGTAGCTCCTTGTCTCCCTTCATCCATCTGATGGTGGAAGCGGGCTTGCTGCCCATGGCGGTACAGATTATCTCTGTCTCGTTTCCTTCGCTGACAATGTCCTCTCGGGATTCAATGATTGGATTGCCTGGTGGGACTGACATCAAACAAGAGGTAGGATTAGCGGGATCACCATCGCGGGGGCTGAGAGGTGGCATACCGTATTCTGTTGTTTTTGATATTTGTTTGTTTATTTCTTGCCACTGCCTGTTCGAGAGTCCAGACAATTACATGTTGTCCAACCTGACATGTGATGAGTTACAGAGTCTGGCAGCAGGCACCACAAACTAGCTGCACGGTGTTGCTTTCCATAAAAGACAAACACACACATGTATATACAGGTGAGAGCAAGTGTTGGGGTCAGAGAGCAGGGAGTGGGATTAAGGGTCTTGCTCAAAGGCCCAACAGTGATACGACTGCTAAAAACAGTCAAACCCACAACCTTTGAAACAGGCACGGATCCCTTGGGATTCCTAACCCTAGCCCTCCGAGTTAAACATCTGACTATATGTATAAAATGAGTTCAGTCTTAAGGTTTTTGAAGTAAATGTGCAATGGGAGATGGTAGTGTCTGGTTCCATGGGGGTAGAAATCAATAAGAATCAATAAGAATTTGTAGGCAGAAGGTCACCAGTTTGAATCCCATGGCCGTCATATCACTGTTGGGCCCTTGACCATTAAACCCAACTGCTCCAGGGGTTGCTGGAAAAATGGCAGATCCTGCTGTCGAAACCCAAGTTTTATACTCACTTGTATATGAACCTCATCTTGAGATGGTGCCATATGGGTAGAACACGTACCCACGTACATAGCTTTAGAGTGGCGCGGTGAGCATTACCGACAATCGCCTTACCCAGGACGGTGATATCGGCGTAGGCTTCCTGGGGAGGGTCGGTGTAAAGCTGGCACACGTAGCGGCCCTCGTCCGACAGTGACACGTTGGACAGGGACACCCGCAGCTCATTGTCTGAGAAGTTGACCAGCTGAAAGCGGCTGTCCTTCAAGGCTGAGGGAGCAAGGACGCAGAAACGGGGTTTGATGCATTGGCCTCCCTTGAGGGCCCCGCAGTAGCTGTCCCCCCACCCCATTAAACAGCTAAACAATAACATAAACTGAATTCACAATTACTCAAATGCATCGTCATAAACGAACGTAGTGACCCCGACTGAAACACAAACCCTCTCATGAAGAGGCCACCCCAACCCCAAAGCGACAAGGAAGTTGTCCAGTACTGGCTACTCTTCCCACAGATCTGTTTCATGGCCTCTCTCCTAATTAGGAGATGAACTGGTGATATACTTCTAAAATTATACATTTTTTGGACTACCTCTCCCCCATCCACAACCCCTAAACAGAATAATGATGAGTCCATTAGCCTTGTTTTTCGGCTGAGCACGGCAAGCAGCGTGAAAGCCCAGGAGAGATGAAAGCCCGCCTCCCCCCAATAAATTGAATTCTGATCGACGCGTACAATCCGCGGCACTGAAAGCTTTCCGGCCCGCATCCCCTCTCACCGGCGTCTGCGCGGTTCAAAGGCAGCGGGTGCAAATAAATAAATAAACAAAAGAATTAAATGAATATCCCCACCTTGGGGAGACGTATTCTGGGGGTAGAGTTCTCTTAAAACGCACAGGCAGGCGGTAAGCTGATCTAAGTGTGCCATTTTCCCCCCAGCTGGACTGCGATGGTCTTTAGTCCCCCTCCGCCCCCCACCCTCAAAAAAAAAAAAGACAGACAGACACGCACACAAGGCGTGGGAAGGGGGGGCGGAAGGAGTCAGCCAGACGGAAAGAAAAAATACTGGAGAAAAATGGATAATTTAGTCCATTTATGGAGGCTGAGAATGTGGAAGCTGTCCCCTCCCTCTGGTCTCCCCGCCACTGTCATGCCCAAGGATGATTTTAAGGTGGGGGTATAACAGGGGCCATAATTCATACAGAATGACCAACCTTTTTATGTACCAATGATATTTTTTGAATCAGTGAGTGACAGGGGATGGGGCAGTCTGGGGGCCAATCAGCTTTAAGCTGGGGCCCGCACTCCTGTCATCCCACTGCTGGTCACACCTCAGAGGCAGACTGGACCTTGTCAAGCTTGTTTTGTTAGGTGCACACTTTCAGGAAGGGGTCACGCCCTGTTGTTTCGTGAGATGGACCGGGCCAGACAAATGGGTAGCTACAAATCCAGCTTACATATAATTCCATTTTCCTTCTCAGACTTGTGGTTTAATATTTAAAGGTTAATGCACGACAAGCTGTGCATTATACGTTTGTAAACGCATGGCTGCGGAGACAAAGAACCACCTGATGCGAAGCAGAGCGCGTTTAAAAACATATAATACACAGCCTGGAGTGCATTAACCCATTTATGCCACGGTAACGACACATTTGGCTTGATGTTTGTACATAAAGACATTACTTTCATGTTTATGAGCTCAACACACATTTATTAGAACGACTTTCTGCCACTGATTAAACATTTCTGTTTAGTTTCTGTTCATTTTAAATTGCGTTATCCTTCTGTCATTTTCAGTAACTCTAATCAGAATTAAAGATTATAGATTAAAGATTAAAGATTATAATCATGCAGTTATTTCCTACTGTGATTCATCTGGCTGATACTATGTGTGCAGATAGATAAATCAAGGCCCTTCTGACCAATCAGATGCCAGAATTCAGCAGTGCCGTGGTACACGCTGAATTAGCAGCTTTATATAATCAATGAAACTTAGGCAATGGAAGTGATAGGTGAGGAGGAGCCTGGAGCTGGACGGGGAGCGACGGCAGGGCTCAGGCTCGCTGCTTAGCCTTAGCGGACCCATGGCGATTGTGCCACGCGGGAATAGCGTTGGGGTAATTGTGGCGTGCGGCGTAAAAGCCAGGACCCTGGCTGTCATGGTAAGGGTGGTCGGCGGCTGACGATTTAATTCAATTTACTGATTGGAAGATGCAGAGGGATTAAAACCAAGAGGGGGGGAAAAATAACTAAGGAGACGATGCCGTTTGTAATCTATTGTGACTGAAGCCTGGTGCAAATAATGAGAATAATTAAATCATTATAAAAACACTAATAACCGAAATGTCAGGTTTAATGGAACGAGCGCTAGTGGCATGATGAAAAGCTGAATCCACCCCCATTCATGAGAAATGCACGTCCTGGAAGCTCTGGCATAGTAAGCGGATAGTCTCCAAGCTCCAGAAGCCGCTGTGGGAATAGCTGGATTTAACACCGGCTGTTTACTTAAAAAAGAAAACTCCTTTAAGTATGTATGTACAGGGAGTGAAAACTTTTGTTTGTCATCGGCTGTCACATACAAGCAAACAACAGGCAAAAAAAACCCAGGAAAATCAATTTCCTAGATTTCTGAAATTTAAAAAGAAGATATTCCCTGGAACACAAATCTAGCTGATACCGAAGTTCAGAACACAGCAGGGAGGTCTCAGGTGAGCAACCCCTGAGCGTCTGGCAAATTGAACCGTGATGAGCATCCGTCCGTTTGAATGCCGGCTAACGATCATGTTCAGCATGATACTCCCCATTAAAGGGGAAGGGGGGGGGGAGGGCTGGGCGGTTTCCACCGGATGCCCGAGCGTGAACGCCAAAAGTCCTGTGACGAGCCGCCATTTCCGCCAGGGAGGTGCCAGCTTCCAGTGCTGTTTTGGCGGAAATGACAAGAGCAGGAGAGGGTGAGCGGCCCAAGAATGAGCAAAGAACAGAGACGGGTGGTGACAGGAAGGAGGATGGCGCCGAACGACAGCACGTATTGTTTCCTGTATCGTTTTGAACTGAGAAGCTGCATAGCGGTCTGTAACACCCGGGCCGCCACCACACATCTGACAGAGCCAACCTGACAAATAGTCACTTGTCATTTTTAAGAACCGTCTTCAGGTGTTCCAATCAACGCCAAAGGGAACGGGACAGGAATGAAGAAAATACAGGTTACTAAGGCGGCAGGATGATCCCCCACCAGAGAGAGTACCTTTCCGTAATGACACTCTGTCTGAATGCCAGGCTCTCTTGGCGAGCAAGTGGTGTCTGTGGACACAGATATCCCACCAGCCACCCGCATGTGGCCGGGCATGGTGAAGAAGATGGCCATCTTTGGGGTGGGGGGAGTTTGAAGGGAGAAGTGACACCTGACAGCCATGGCACCACTTTTGGGGGAATAAGGAAGTCCACCATGAGCACCGAGGAGTGGGGTGGTGGGGGGTGGTGGCAGGGGCCCCAACTGTATCATTAGCCAATGTTATGGTTTAACTCGGTGAGTGACAGGAGAGGGGGCCAATCAGCTTTCAGCTTTGCCCCTGTGGCCCCAAAAAAGAAGCCCCCCAAAGTCAAAAAAGAAGTATGGAAGAAAGGAATCTGCCAAACTAATGAACAGGGACACAAGAAAAAAATAAAAAGACACATAGAGGTACATTTGCAACCCTTTGGGCCGCTCAGTAAAATGTAAATAAAAACAGAATGCAATTATATGCAAAACCATGATAAGAAGAAACCATATCTAAACGTGATCCAGAAACGTTGCCAAGTTCTCCGGGCCGGAGCTCATTTAAGATGGACTGAGGCAAACTGGAAAACTGTCCTGTGGTCTGATGAATCAAAATTTCGAATTCATTTTGGAAATCATGGACGCCGTGTCCTCTGGGTTAAAGAACTTGTTATCAGCGGATGGTCCAGATACCAGCATCTGTGATGTTATGGAGCTGCATTAGTGCCCACGGCTTGGTAGCCTGCACATCTGGGGAGGCACCATTAATGCAGAACAATATATACAGGTTC
>JAODLD010000044.1:20208143-20221119 GCA_026781065.1 Mormyrops boulengeri | reverse complement strand
TTTACAGAGTGTCGTTAAAAGAAGAGGTGATGCAACACAGTGGTAAACATCCCCCGTCCCAACTTTTTTGAAATGTGTTGCTGGCATCAAATTGAAATTGGGCATGTATTTGTCATAAAACAATAACATTTCTCAGTTTCAACATGTAATATTGTTGTATTTATTCTATTTTCAATTAAATATAGGGTTATATGATTTGCAAATCAATTGTATTCAGTTTTTATTTACATTTTACACAGTGTCCCAACTTGTTTGGAAATGGGGTTGCAGTCCGAGATAAATTACCACTGAGGTTTAATAATTGCGAAAATGGGAGTGAGAAAACAACAAGTGCCAAAATTTTCACCAGGAAGAAAGACATGATAAAAAACTAAGTCAAAGTCCATTGGCTGGTTCCACAGCGCATTGCCAGTCGGACAGGATAATGGATCGGCAGCGTTGAGGGGAGAAAGTGCTCTTGAGGAAGGGCACCCTTACAGATGAACCATTTCCGTCCCTTTTCTGGAAGGATGAGGGAAGAGGAGCAGTTTCTGCAACAGGCACCTGTCAGCAGGGACTTCGAATGAACACCTCATGAACTCCATCCAATTCCTAAAAAACCAAGATGTTTTCTTCCTCTTTCATCTCTGGCAGAAACGTGAACAAGGCTGTGCCGAATGATTACTACTCCTGCAATTCCCATCGTTCACTTGACGTCACACCCTTCTAATCTACTGTTAATATAATGGTAATACGGCACAGTTTTCAGTGTGACGTTTTGAAAGCTTGCCAGGCCATCATATTAAGCGTTTTTTTTCCCCTTTGGTAATCTCTCTATATATAATTTCTTATCCCACATGGATTTCCAAGGCCTGCCTAGGATAACCGGCGCACTGCTTGTTCAGGGAAGCCACACGTGACAGGCACCTTCATAAGCCACTGATATGTCTTGTTCACTTGATTCCTTCCAAATGGGATGATTCCTTCCTCTTACTTTTTCTGAACAAAGTAAAAATCAAATCAAATCTAACAAAAGCAAATCAAAACAAAAACAACCTGGGTGGCTCCCTGGATCCACACCAGCCACCGTCCAGCAGTCTCTCCTCCTGGATTAATACCTGCATATGCCATGCCCCCACTGCGTTTCATTGGCTGCTGTCACAGGTTTGGCCCGGGAAGTCCCCTGGGGATTTGCCGTTTATCCTAAATAACCGCAATCAATTCTGATTACCAGGAGAGGCCACATCAAACAAGCCCATCAAGGTTTTATTAAGCAGAAGAGGGATAATTACCTGCCGCAAACGAAGCAGGTGACACAGGCCCCTAAGAATATCACAACAACGAAACGACGGAGCAGCAGATACTCGCCGTGTAACTGGAGGGCCGTGGGTCACCAAGTGGCTGTCCGAACGGACGCCATGATAACCGTCCAGCAACATCACAGGCAATGCCTAACCTCTGAACGCCATTTGCACACTGTTACTTCCTGCCTAATTACTTAATGTGTCTATAATTCACATTTACCGATTTATCCGACGCTTTTATCCAAAGCGACTTACAGTAGAGGGAAGGGTAATAATTTACTTGTGCTCAATGGGATTTGGACCTGCAACCTTTACATAATGAGCACAATGCACTACTTCTTGAGCTACAAGAGCTGCGATGTTAGCATGCCTGGAGGGGTAGGCCAGTCAACGGACCTTGGACCCCCACAGGTATTTTTTCTTTTTAATCGTGAGTATTTGGTTCCTCTCCTCCGCTCTCTTCTGGCATTCTTTCTCCCCTCTTCCCCTTGTCTTTGTTTCATATAACATTTTACATAAACAATGTAATTACCGGATTGCCACAGTGCCTTGGGGAGACTTGGTTGTGAAAGGCGCTATATAAAAAAAAAAAATACCTGAATTCAATTTCACTGGAGGAGATGCATTTTTGACGAGAGATAAATGAACCGATTTCCAGGATCGTCATGGCCCTGGATATTCAAAACGCCCCCCACCCCCACCAGGTAATGGCCTAAAAACTCTACGTTGGCTCCACCCCTCAGTGGACCACTTTGCCCAACCCACTCCAACTCCAGCTCCAGCTCAAAAAATACTGAAACCAGGCTACCAAGCTACAGCAAAAGCCACAGCAATAGCTTTGGTGCAGTTATTTATTTCACCTCCCCTTCTTCCACTTCCTGTCACAGTATCCCCCAGAGAAAAGCATGCTGGGATTCCATGGCTAACCCCCCCATCGATCAAGCTGCAAAGGAACACCGAAATGGTCACGCTTCTGCAGGGAATCGCCGAATCCGGTCAGATCTCTGAAGATCAAGGCAGACCATGAAAAATAAGAGGGCTTCTGATGGCGGCTGGAGGTTTCCAGGATTCCTTTTATTATTATTTTTTTTTTAATCTCACCGTCTCCTGGAAATATAATTGCTCACCCGCGTGAAGAGGTCATAGGTGATGGTGGGGGGAAAGGTGGCACTTACGCCTGACGTCTTTGAAGTAGATGGTCTGTCTGTTGGGGTTGAGGAGCTGGATGACGGAATCGTCATTGTTCTTGATTCTGCAACTGATGGTGGCGACCTCTCCCTCCACTACGGAGATATTATCCGTCACAAGGTTCTGGCTTTGGACTGAGATCAGAAGACAGAGAAAGATACTCAATTAAAATGTAGGCAGTCTGGGTAATTTAACAAGACACACTGCGACATGGAGGGGGGGATGCTGGGAAAACAACATGGCTGATGAAACTACTGATTTCCAATGTTAATGGTGATGTTGATCGTTAAGTACACATGGGTCATGTTTGTTTCCGTTGCTCCCAGGAAGCAGCAAGAACATTCTACATGATTCTGTGGTATGGTATAAACACCACATGGCTCGTAATCAGTAGTTCCCAAAGTGCGGGGTGTGACCCCTTAGGGTAGGGGTGGGCGATCTTTTCCAGAGAGGGCAGTTAGATATACGGGTTTTCGCTGCAACTCCCTAATTAGATTACTAAATAGAGGACTGATTGGCTGAAGAGTCCTCACTACTGGCTTTGAACAGCTGACCTAAAGGTTATCCCAAATAACTGCATACACACTGGCCCTTTGTGGATAAGATTGGCCACCTCTGCCTTAGGGGGGGGTTACCAAACAAATGGGAGGGAATTTAAATGCATCGAAGAAGGCAACAAGACTTGACCACTGTTTATTCAGGGATCTCCAGACAAAAAGTTTGAGAACCAATAGCATAAAAGGACCATGCATATGTTACCCGTGACACACTGACATAAAACAGTCTGTTATTTTTAAATGGGGGAGGGGAATCAGATACTTTGTTGGCTAGTGGATCGACAGCTGCGCTAACCCAGCTTAAATCAGCTTGCGAAAAATGGAATAAAAAGACAAAAAAGAACAGAAAGAGAAAGAGAAAAAAATAAACCCAAAGCTCACAAGGCAAATCCTCGAGCCTTTTGGGTCTAATCCCAAGATCAAGGTGAAATGTATCATGGCTTCACCCACAAAGGGGGGTAACACCTGTAGTCAGACACAGGAGAAGCCCGGGACATCACTGCAGGTGCATGCTGGGAGAGCGAGCTCAGCTTGGGGGAGGGCGTTAATGGCCACTGCGGTCTCTCTTCCCCGGTTTCACAGTGACACACATACACCACCATGCATTTTTAATCCTCCTTAATTTTCCAGAGTTTCACCATTATTTTATTTTTAGAAAGGTAATGTCCCAAAGTCGTGCAGCAGCATGTACAAAGTCCACAATGTCTACAAACCAATACATGATGTGCCTAACAGGAAGGTGCATACAAGCAAGTACATACATACATTTACATTTATAGCCATATAACTATGTGTAAGCACAGCTTATATTTAAAAAAACAGGAGAATGTGAAAAATACAAAAAACTGATTTTCAGCACAATCAAGGAAATACATTTAATAAAATTATTTCAGTCACTTAATTATTTTGGCACAGTTATTTTACCCCTGATTAAACCCCTGCTTCTGAGTTACATTCCCCAAAGATATCGCCACTAGGGGGTGACATGCTGTTAAAAGCTCTACAGTTACTGGGTGAGCTGAACCCTCCCCCTATGATTTAAAACAGCCTGTCAGTAAAAAAAAAAAAAAAAAAAAAAAAAAACTGGAGGATGGAGTGAATGATGAGAGGAGGGGATGAATGTTTGTTTGCATTACGTGCAGACAGGCAGACAGAGACAGACAGACAGACAGACCGACAGGGCTGGACCATAGCAGCATCTGCATAGCCCTGCGTTAGAGATCCACGACTGGTCCGCCTGACAGTTCTCCTTGGGCTTATCCGCAGATGCCTGCAGACTCTGAACGTGTGTTTTACAGAGTGACAGCCGCCAGGACAGGAGTGGCGAACACACCGTGGGGCCCATACCCAGACCTCACTACCGGGGCCATCCCTCCACCAAGATTCGCCCCGGGGGCACTCCCCTCTGCGGACCCCAGAGGCCCCGTGCATGGTGCCGGCGAATGAATAATTAACAGGACAAAAACATATATGAAATGAAAAACTGTTCCAGAAAGCGTCTGGGCCGCCAAGATGATCCCGCCACGCCGGCAGGCGCGTCATTTTGAGGGATGTGTTGGATTACGGCTGGAAACAAACGGCAGCGCCGATCTGAGCCAGGAACATTATATTAATCCCCAACGTGACCGTGTTGCACGAGGACAACACACAAAACACATTTTTCTCTTTCTCTAACGCCGGCGGTCCGCCACACATTCGCTTGAACGAGCAGCAAATCGGGCCATCACCATGGACAGCGGACTCACCCCCCCTCCCCCCAACGCCACTCGACTGCTGACAGGTGCTTACCGCGAAGACGAGGGAAAAGGCAGTCCCATTGACCTCCCGCATCTCCGAGTGGGGACCTCATCTCAGCAAATGCACAGCGTGGCCTCACTGCGCCAAAGGCGCCCTCCGGTATCCATTTCCGGACGTCCCTCTCACGGGTGCTCCTTCCATACCAATTATTTTCTTTACATCTTCAGATTTAAAGAATTCTTGTATTTTAATTATAACATAACTCAATAAAATATACTGCGCGTCATTTGTTATGCATTGTAAGAAGCTTAAAAAAAATTAATGGGTTGCTATCTATATAATCGTACTGTTTTTTGCTGTGTTTCAAAGTTTCACGCTCAAAATGAGGACATACAAAATGAAGAAGGCCTTCGGGACAGACTATGACTTGCTGCCCTTCCTGAACATGCTGCTCACCCATGAATGATTCCGTGACAGGGAGCACCGCAGATGGAATGCAGGCAAACCAAGTTCTGGATCTGTTCTTTTCCGTAGTACCAAAAAAAAGGTGGTGAACATAAAGGTGGTGAATTTGCAACCCTGGTGAGCAGGTGAGATTTGTGCTGCGTTGCCCAGGGACTACCGCGGTGGCTTCCTATGCCTCGCCAGACAAACACCTGAACTCCTCACCGTGCTGGGCCGGCAACCTGCCCCCCTGCCCCCGCGCCCATTTTCCAACTTTTTAGGAAATCTACAGAGGCGAAATCCGCTGGATAAATAAATAAAGGCTGACGAGCGGCAGAGCACATATCGTGAACTACTGAACGAGGTCTTGCTGAAAGCGTGTGGGGGTCAGGGGCGGCTTGGAGAGAGGCAGGGGCAATGCACTGAAATCAGTCGAACATGCCACAGACGGCAGCTGCCTGATTAATGCATCAGAGGGGCTGCAGCGGCCAGGCGGGAAAGCAGAGGGCTCGTCATCGTCTCCGCTCCTTTGGAAATGTCTTTCTGGGTGGGGGGTTCCCACCCGCCACCGAGCCCCGGCATATCGAGACATTCAAGAGCTCCAGGCGGCGGTGGGCACTGCACCAAAATTACCCAGCCTGCCCTTGTGTGCCTCCGTGTTTCTGCAAGGAAGGGCCCTGGGTGGAGTCCAGCTCAGCAGGCAAGCGGAATGGCCCCCCGCCCCCACGGGAAGTAACACGTGGAGGAAACATGCTGATGGACGAGTAGCGGCTCAGAATCACACCGTGGGTGGTCAAGCGACACATGGGCACACAGACAGGGCCGTGGTGGTCTGGGTCACAGGTGTTACCAAATGGGGCAGGAAGTGGGGGGCGGGGGAGCACGCCTTTAAAGGTGGTTCAAGCAGTTAGTGGTGGCGCTAAAAGTTATAGTAGCTAAATCAGTCCTGCGGTCTCCCCCTCTAGACAAGAGCCATATCAGAGTAGCACAGCAAAATGACATCAGGGCCCTGGGGTATGGATGGGATGGGATGGGAGGGGAGGGGAGAGGCGGGGCGGGTGGGTGGGAGAGGAATAGGCAAGGACCCCAGGCGGAGGCTTGTCCTTGAGGCTGAAAGAGGAGGAAGGGTCCCTGAACCGCTGAGGCACTCGGCATGCTGCCATGCGGCCCCGGCGGCCCACGCCGTGCTTCCTGCCTCAACGTAAACGATCCTTAATTCGATAATAATCATCCCCGTGACTCATCCATCAACACCGGCTGCCCGGGAACGAAAAGTCAAAATATCGCAGCATATGAGGTTAGTGCAGCAGGCTGGGCCTTAAAGAGGGGGGAACAAAAATAAACACTCACAGGGCTAAACGCTTGTCACCGACGATGCAACTTTAATCATTCCGGTACCGCTCTGTGGTTTGTCAGAGAATGGCACTTGAAAAGCCCGCGCACGAGTTCAAAATTTGACAAATGTGGGAATTTAATACATTCCTGGCATCTGTAAGTACCAACCCAGACGTTACTGTGGATGCTATAATATTGACATTAATACATTTGGCAGCTGGATACTTTGCTTACATGCCTCACCACTGTCTGGCTATAAACAGAGAATTTGTCTAAGGAGAGCTAGTCTGTTACTGGGACACCACGGCTGGCCTAAAATCCATATTTGAGAGAGGATCTCCATTCACAACACACCTCTATATATATAGGCACCTTCACACAGATTAGAAATGGTAGCTCAATGAAGGCATCGATCCACGTTTAGGTCCGTGTGAAGGGTTCTGTTACAGCTTATTTGATGCTGCAACTGAACCGTGTCCAAACCCATATTAGAGATGGTTTCGAGCCACGGTGCTCTCTTCAGGCTCAAAGAGGCTGACCGGATTTGTGGGTGGGACTTACTGATGTCACCATATAGCCAGCATGTCAAACAAATTCCTTCAGTAAAGTTCCTTTAGTTAAGCCATGAAAAAGCAGTCAGTAAACGAACTGAAGCCATGATGATAGGAAGGTATCCAAATATTTAGTACTCAGACACAACGAATATATTGACTAAATGACTAAAAAATGACTAAATTATGGAGATGTACAATAGCCACCATCATATCTCCCAGGTTTGTGGTTATAATAATAATACTATAGTCTCTACCCTAGATATTTGGGGGACTATCAGCTTCAAATACAGGCACACAGACTCAACACGTGTATACGCATGTGTGTATATTTGGAATACATATACCTATTTGGAACGCCTCCCACAGGGTTGGAACAATTAGCGACTGGATGGATACCAAGAGAAATCCCATAAGCATAAGTAGGATGTGGAGAGGATGTAACAGCACAGATACACAGATATAGGGCAGCTCAGTCTGAGCTTTAAGGGACTCCATCAGCGAGACGTTCCATCCTGACTTCTGAGGACGCCTGTTTATTTATATCTCGGTGAAGATGACCCTGGACAATTAAAGTCTAGCATAATTTAATGGGGAACTCACAGCCTTTCATTCAGTCACTTAGCAGATGCTTTTAAGCAGTGTCACACCTTATTTTTTTATATGAGTTTAAGTAGGTACTTAAGCAGTCGGGCCCTTTGAGGGACCAGCCCTTCGTTTGAGGGTCACGCCTTTAAACACAGCGCTTCATGTAAAGCCAGAAAGATAGATCATCAAAAATGGAACTTTATTAACCCAGAAAAAACAAAACACTTGTTCCCTTGTTTTGAGCGCAGCTGTTTAATTAAAGAGTCATAAGAAAAACATTAAAGACCACAAGAAGGAAAATCATTTAAAGATTAAAGTGCGTATCTGTCCAGGATTGGACTAAAAATACTCGCCGAATCACATGACTGTCATTTACAGTGTCGCTGGAGGCATGGCATTTGATGTCAAACAACACAGATTATGAAAACTTTTAAATCACCAATAATTGCGATTTTGACGAGCCTTCCTGGGCCGGTGCCACCATTCATTTAGCAGACTTTGTGAGAAACATGCCCCTTAAAATTGCAATAAAATAACTTAAGTGCCCAATTACTCTGTATTGTTTCTGTTTGTTCCTGCGGGTGATTGTTGAGAATTGCCTCAATCAAATCATTAGGGCTTTTACCGCCTGAGATGGATTTCAAAAGGACATGATTTCAAAGACATGTCAAAGCTCATCAAATGAGCAAGTTAGGAGTGTCTGTCACAAGTTGCCATAAAAACTGAACCCCCAGGCATAGTTTGACAAAGAAGATGGCTTGCAAAGTGGAACAGGAGACAGGTAAGAGAGTAAGGAAAGGGCAAGACCAAACATGGCATGCAAGGTGTGGCCAAGACCAAGAAGTGAACAAGACCTGAAATGGCATGCAAGGTGTGACCAAGACCTAGAAGTGAAAAAGACCTGAAGTGGCATGCAAGGTGTGGCCCAGACCAAGAAGTGAACAAGATCTGAAATGGCATGCAAGGTGTGGCCAAGACCAAGAAGTGAACAAGACCTGAAACGGCATGCAAGGTGTGGCCCAGTCTAAGAAGTGAACAAGACCTGAAACGGCATGCAAGGTGTGGCCAAGACTAAGAAGTGAACAAGACCTGAAACGGCATGCAAGGTGTGGCCCAGACCAAGAAGTGAACAAGATCTAAAATGGCATGCAAGGTGTGGCCAAGACCAAGAAGTGAATGAGACCTGAAATGGCATGCAAGGTGCGGCCAAGACCAAGAAGTGAACAAGACCTGAAATGGCATGCAAGGTGTGGCCAAGACCAAGACGTGAATAAAATCTGAGATGGCATGGAAGGTGGTGCTAAGATCAAAGAGTGAATAATACCTAAGATGGCATGCAAGGTGGGGCCAATACCAAAGAGTGAATAAGATCTTAGATGACAGGGGAGAGAAAGGACTAGGAAGTGAGTTAGCAGAGTAAAGGGCTGAGATGTGATATGTGGGACAAAGACCGGAATGTGGGGCAGAGTAGTTAAGACCTAAGATGGTGTACAAGGTGGGGCAAAAGACCAGATGAGGGGAAGCAGAACAAAGACCTGACATTGTGAGTAGGAAAAACTACCAGAAAGTTAAGCAGAAGGGTATAAACTTGTGATGGCCTGTGAGGTGGGAAGAGAGACCAGAAAGAGAGGCTTGAGACCTGAGGGGGAAGAAAGCTTCGGAAAACCAGAAACAAAAATAGTTCTAACAGAAACCGGGAGATTTTCATACCTGGGATGTTCTGCGCATCTCCTTCACCAGCAAAAGGGAAGGGAAAGGGGAGGGGGGTGAGAGAAGAAAGACAGAGTTAAAAGCATTCACCAGAGAAGAAGAAGAACAGAGGTGAGAGACACAGCTCAGCCAGCCAAGCTGCTAAGACCGACAAAGTGAACAATAGGGGGCTCCACTGCCTTCATATTGTCAAATTAATGCTACACCACAGGAAGCCAATGCAACCTGTTGTCGTGGTAAAAGGAACTGGCAACAGCAGACAAAATGTTTAAATGCCCATCAATCCGCCCTGACCAATGGTACTTAAACTGTGCTCAATGTATGGGCATTTGGGTATGTAGGGTAAGCACCAGTATTCAAACTGTGTCAGAGGTCTCTCTTGGGGAGGGGATCCCTGGTGTGGCAATGGTAAAAGATGGGGGGGGGCATCCCGGGACAATTCCATTAAGTCACTAATGATTGATTAAATTTGTCCATCTCCATTTAGGTAGGCACACCCATAGCCACAGCTGTACTTCACATAATTACAGAGAAGCTGACAGAGAACAACAGAGGTGAAAAAGAGGACATGCGGGGCGTCAGCATAGTTACAAGAAAAAAAACACATTTGTGCAACCAAACCGCATTGTGCATTTTGATAGTGGAAGTATATTGAAGGGAAAATACCTTGAATAAGCAACAGGGGACCCACAAGACACACATAATTCACCCGATCATTTTAGCTTGCTAGCGTCAAAAGATCCTGAGTGCTACTTAACTAAATTAAGTCAAAGCAATAGCATCAGATTGTGGGATCATTACTCAGTGTCGCCTGGTGAGTGGGCTGCAGATGTTACACGGAGCCTGAGCGCCTACACAGCATCCCAACACCTATATTTACCAGCAAACGGCTGCACGTCTGTAATTACATTTCATCTGGTCATATTACCGCAATCCAAAGGATCACTTGCGCGTGAGAATGTGCTACAGGATAATAATGAGGGGACATAAGGAGCAATGAATATAAACTGCCTGATAAACAGCTATTTAGCTTTTTAGCTCGTGCTACATGGTTATCAAGGGGGTCCAGTTATATTCCTAATTTTATTAAGCTTTAGCTTACCTTAACTACATGCTATTAGCGGCATCCCGATGAGAATGATGTTGGGATGGCTATTGAACTTTTTAGCTTGTGCTATATGGTTACCGAGGGATCCATTTATGTTCCTTTTTAAATTAAGCTTTAGCTTACATTGGCTACATGGTATTAGCCCCTAGGAAAATTATACCTGGATGGCTATTTTGCTTTTTAACTTATGCTACATGACAGGGCTGGTTCTAGCTGTAGGCAGAGTAGGCAGCTGCCTAGGGCCCCGGAATTACCTGCGTTGTGGAGAAAGTGTAATGATTGTCAATTTTCTTGGTAGGGGGGCCTCCCATGTAAGCTTTGCCCAGGGCTCCTACAAAGGTAGAGCGAGCCCTGCTACATGGTTATCTAGGAGTCCAGGCCCATGTTCCTGTTCCTTCTTAAATTAAGCTTTAGCTTATGTTAGCTACATGGTCTTAGCGGTGACGGCATCCTTTCCCCTGGGCATCCCCATCGCACTGCAGTCAGTGCTGACAGAGGTTATGCCGCATCTGTGTGACGGCAGTGCTGCACAAACTCGGGGAGGGGGGATTCTCCTAATTTCAAAACACATCTGAACGGCTGTCCACCAGCTTCTCATTTCCCGGCCAAAACACACGCGCATCTGCTAATTTCCCGCACGTCAGCAGAGCTGTCCATGCCGGCCCGAGTCTTCTTCCCCGCTGCAGCTGCTGCTGTAAGCGAGAAACGCTACAGATAACAGGCTGGCTTTGGCAGCCATTTCAGCTCTTAAAACTGTTTAAAAGCAGACAATTTCAGGCGGGTATTTTGATCGCTAACCCATTTTTGCTTTCAAACTGCGGCCAAGTTTCAATCACGGCGACAAAGTAATTATCGAATCTCAGCACTAAGTGCGGCAGTAAGCAGACACTGATAATCTGAGGACAGAAAGTGGTTTTTGTTTATATAACATAAAGACGCGCCCCGGAATTAAATCTGCTCGCTGTCAAGAGGGAGCTGGACCTCCAGCCATAACTGAAGAGTCATACATATTCATTAAGTGCACCAGATGACCAGACATGGTGGTGTTTTCCTTCCAAGAAGCGTAACACAGAACGATAGCGAGCACTTCTGTGGAAGTAAACAATTAAACATGTTGCATATTAGCAAATTAAGGCACGTGGCACTTCCAGAGCGACAGAAACATTAGCATTCCGTCTGCGTCCTCTACATACAGTTACCGTAGAAGGATCTTCAATCAGCAGAACTCGGTCATTGTTTTCAAATCCAGAGACGACTTTTCAGCGTTTTAGCATCTATCTGTCTACCATACAGACGCAGGCCAGGGTTACTTGATCAATCTAACAACACAAGTGACATTTTCCAACGGTGTTTATAATTACATGGAAGTTTTGTCTGTTGTTACAAGACTCATTAAAACACCAAACTGCAGTTATAATTATACACAGGAAGGGGGGGGTGGCTGTCAAAGCAGTATAGATGTTTAACAGCGATGAAGCGCAGTTTCCAGAGACATCCACTTAACCAGTCAATCAAATCACTCCCAAATGCTTTGTGTTTCTGCTATAATACCCCCATAACCTCTTCAAATATTATACTTTTGAATTTTCATTCAGATACCGCTGTCACATTTCATGGAATTTGACAAATTACAATAGTATTCAAGTGGAGTCATGAGCAGAATTTAAGCAGAATCAATTGAAGACACTGTTACACTACAAGCGTCTTTCTAGGTTTAGTTCAGTCACACTATAGAATTTTTTTACTGCAAAAGTTATACCTAGTTTTGCACATTCTTGATGCATAAACCGCTTAAAATATATTTCCCCCAAAGAATATATTGTACATATTACATGTACAGTATATTGTATGCATGTTATTGTTCACTGTTCTATTATTTTTTAATTATTGTTCTTCATTGTTATATATTGTTTAAGTCTGCAGGGAGGTAAACACTGTCCTTGTACTTATACAAATGATAATAAAGCTTTGGAATCCGTGAAGAAAAAAACTCCCATTTTCCTCAATATCCAGGAGTCCCACAGTAGTTCAGTGCCCATGAGAGTCCAGAGTAAAGCCAGAAAATCAGACTCATCGAACATAGAGCACAGAACAGGGCTGCCAGTGGTAAATAAAGGCAAAGAGGATGTGAACCATTACCCAGCACCATTACCCAGCACCATTACCAAGCACCATTACCCAGCACCATTACCAAGCACCACTACCCAGCACCACTACCCAGCACCATTACCAAGCACCATTACCCAGCACCATTACCCAGCACCACTACCCAGCACCACTACCAAGCACCATTACCCAGCACCACTACCCAGCACCATTACCAAGCACCATTACCCAGCACCATTACCCAGCAGCCCATAGGCAGCGGGTGGTTGGTACGGCCAGCCCACCCCAGGGGTGACGGCAGTGGTGGGTAAACAGCTCCGAAGGGCAGATTGGCATGCATGAGCTGCTTTAATGAATGCGTGTGATTTG
>JAODLD010000044.1:20193082-20208043 GCA_026781065.1 Mormyrops boulengeri | reverse complement strand
TGACGGCAGTGGTGGGTAAACAGCTCCGAAGGGCAGATTGGCATGCATGAGCTGCTTTAATGAATGCGTGTGATTTGCCTGCGCTTGCATCAGTATGAGGGCACTTTGCATAGAGGCTCGTGGCACCCAAGGGACACCAGGGGAGCACTGGTCACAAGCACCACAAACGCACATGAGCCGCCAGCAGACGAGGTGCAAAAAAGCTGCCACCATGTCAAAAGGCTCGTCCCGGTGAACAAACAGCTCCCCCCACTGGCAGGAGAGCGCTGACAGCACACTGGTTTCTCCAAGAGCCCATCTGGGAGCTGAAACCTGGAGGGGGGGGTATGGAACTGTGAAATCGAGCTGCGGCAGCTAGGCTGGCTAGCCCGTGATAACCCTGTCAGGCCAGATAATCCTGCTAGGCTAGCTAACCTCGCTAGGCCTGCTTATGCTGTCAGGCCAAATAACCCTGCTAGGCTAGCTAGCCCCACTAGGCCCACTAACCCTGCCAGGATAACTAACCCTGATAAGCCAGCTAGATCCGCTAATCCTGCTAGTCCAGCTAGCTTCGCTAACCCTGCTAGGCTGACTAGCACTGGCAGGCCAACAAAGCCTACTGGGCCAGATAATCCTGCTAGGCCAGCTGGCTGCGCTAACAGCGCTCAGCCAACTAGCCCCACTAGGCCTACTCACCCTGCCAGGCCAACAAGCCCCATCAGGCTGGCTGTCCCTGCTGGACCTGCTAATCTTGCTAGCTCTGCTAACTCCACTAGGCTGCCAGTCCCGCTAGGCCCACTACACCTGCTTTACTGCCACCAGAGCCCCAGCACCGCCTCCCCTTCTGGGATGCTCCTCTGTTACATCAGGCCCCGTCCATGGGTACACGCTGCTGCTGCTACTGTTGCTGCTTGGGTCAGAGGAATTGCACGGCTCGTTAAAAAGAAATTAATAAAATAAGAATAAGACCAAAAAAGTCTTCCTCCTTGGGAACTCCCATTGTGGAGGTGTAACCATATTCCTGTTTTGATTAAATCTGCGCACTCGTGCCTGTAGGCAGTCTAAATTAGACAAGATATGTGCACAACATTAAAAAAGGATTACCAACACAATGTCTATAAACACTGAGAGAGGGAGGGGTAAAAAAACAACAAAAAGGAAACCTAGAACAAAAGGTGCGTGGTTTCAAGCAAAAGAAGTTAGAACTATATTCGGCAGCAATTATGGGGCCAAACGAGAAGCTCATGCTGCCATTCTGCCTCTTGAAATGCAGGTGAGGAGGATGGGCCCATCCATCTATTTCCTGCCGTGGGTAGGTAGGGATGTGACAGAGTTGCGTGTGTCTGGGCGGCGCACGCCAGGATGCACTCCAGAAGGCGAGATCTTGCAGCGGCGTCTGCCCCGATTCTGGGATCTTGTCAGGGTGCACATTAGGCGAGGATTTATCGGTGTCAGCGCCACTGTGATTAGATGCTCTTGACGTCAGCCCATTAGGCGAACCCTGACAGGCAAAATTCAGTCAGGATGCCTCCGGTGATGCGACTCGCCGCTCTGCTTGCTCTCTCCTCACTGTGGTACCTCAAAGACAGGGCATACACTTGTCGGATTACCCCCTCCTCTCTCCACCCCCGACCTCCAACGCTTACCCCAACTGGAATCTTTCTGAACATGTAACATCCTCCCAGGGGGGTCACACAACAAAGCCTGAGTGACTGTGAAAATGCTGGGAGCTGGCAACCTGCCAGCACCCATCGGGTTTGTAGGGGGCAGCCATGCACCCGAAAACTAAAGACAAACTCCTAGCTTTACCCACAACCACAAACTCCTGTTGACAGACCTCCACCCACGTGTATGTACAGTACAGGGGCGGGGCCACAGTTGAAAGCAGATTGGCCTTGGGAGTGGCCCCTCCACTGTCACTCACCGATGCTAAACATATCATTGGCTAATGATACGGTGGGTCCCCCCCCCCAGTATGAATTATGACCCCAACCTTAAAATTTCTTAGCATCAACTCTGCCCCCAACATTGCTTAAGCCTCTTTCCAAGCTTTGGGATGGCGATGCTGGCCACGTCAGGCAGGAGAACATTCATTTGGATGTATTCTGTAGGTGGCCTAGGACCTTCAGAGGGTCATGGTGAGCTGCCTAGACCATCGACCACTCACCCTCATGCCCATGGAGTGAGGCCACTTCCAAGAACGGTATAAAAAAAGAATAATAGTAATATTTCATCAGAATACAGGCATAAAGGCAGATTCAATTATGCTTTACATTTCCATAAAAGACACAAGGCCATGTACCAATGTGCCCCCCCCAGCATATCAGGATATATTTAGCATGTTGTATGTTTCCAGTGGCATGCTAACAATAACGGTCTCAAACTGGAAGGGGGGGGGGGGGGTGGTCAATCTGGCATGATGCACAATAGAAGAATTTTGGAAAACAAAAACGCGTTTTACAAAGCACTAGTGAGCCCGGCCATCTGGAGCAATTAAAACACAAAATGTTTCCTTATGCAGCAAGGAGGGATTTTGCCACATTAATCAACGTCACTTTATTTTTCACTGTAATAATGGAACATAAATTGCACGTAACTCACTTTCTGTTTTCGTTTGTCCAAACAGTATCACAGATCTCCGTCTCCCCAAACGCAATATCGTATGGTTTCACCAAAAAGAATTTGATGATGCTTTAAATGAACAACCGGACAGGTGTTACACTGGTGCGAATCAACAGAAAATGCTAGTCTACCTTTGTTTTCTGAACAGTCTAACAACCGCTGTTTCTGAATGTCCTGCTCTCAAATAATAAAAAAGCACAGAAAAAGACTATATTCCTTACAACTTCATTATCAAAGTAAACAAGCAGTGCACTAGCAATGATAGACTCAGATCTCAGGGGACGGACGCAACACAAAACCTCTCTCTTTTCCCCCCTATTGTATGTTGAGCCTGAAAAAAATCATTATCTTTGCGTTAACGTCACTCTGTTTGCTTTTCACTCGCTTCCCTAGTTTTTTTTTCCATGCTTTTTCTCCCCTTTTCCTTTCAAGCTGCCGCACAACTTCGGCGGTGGGAGAAAGAACGTCCAAAATACAGGGTTGGCTTCTGCAAGGCCATACGAATGATGCAAGGAACAGGTGGCAATCTGAATTCATTAATCACAGCAGCACAGAACGAACCAGATACGCTGTTCATCCAACCTCATCTAAACAAACAAAATGAAAAAGAATCCCTACCATGGCCTGCAAGGCATAAATATTTATACTGTTTACTATACACAGCCTATACAACATACCCTAAATGAACAAGAAACAATTATATCTAAAATAAGCAGAACAAATACTGTAGTTCAACAACCTTAGAGGCGGCTGGAATCACTGTAATGATGATGAGTGAAAGAAAAGGAAGATTGCGATGATTTTGTATAGGGAACTGTACTTCAAAAGGCCACCTTCGTCTCTTAGATGAGCGAAAATGAAGGTGATATAGACAGTTGTGTGAGGGTTTCTGGGAGTTCTTAAAGGAGTTTAAGTGCCCCAGAATCTTGTATATAAGTCACGCACCATACATACAATCTAGACTAAACAATAAGGTATTTATTCCAACATCGCCTGCACTGACATGCACTCCTGCACTTTTTCTACACTTATCATCCACACATGCACATTGTATATATCAACTGAACAGTATGTGACTATTATCTTGTCTTGTCTTACCTGTGCATGTATCTACTATATATGAGAGCCACAGACAACTGGGGACAAATTCCCTGTGTTTGTGTGAACATAACTGGCCAAATAAAACTGATGCTCATGAAGGAATGTGAGGTTGCCCAGTGCCTGCAGGTTTGAGTGCAGTCTGTTGGCAGTTTATTGGTCAGTCTACATCCCTATCCCACCGATGGCCTATGTGTAGTGACCCAAAGAATGAGCTGGCGGGCACAAGATGCCAAACTCAGCTTTCTGCACAGGGTGGTCGAGCGCACTCTCCATGACAGGGCGAGGACATCCAGGGGGACCACAAACACAGAGCCGTCGCTCCTTCAGATCAAGAGGAGTCAGCAGAGGAGGTCTGGGCATCTCAGAAGGATGCCACCTGGCTGGCTTGCAAGGGATCTGTTCCTGCCGAGTCCCACCGGGCAGAGGCCCTGGGGCAGACAATCTCCCCCAGCTGGCTTGGGAACGTCTGGGAATCTCCCAGAACACGGCAGAGCCTGGAATGGCCTGACCTGCTGCCACGGCAACCCACAGCAGTAGTGACATGAATTCATAGGCATTCATTCATCTTCCATACCTGGGCTATAGTGCCATCATAATATATATTACACATACACACATTCTGGCAAAGTAAGGGATATCATATATATAATAAAGGAACAGAAAAAAATTAAAATTCCAATAAATCATTAATATTAAAAACCACAGTGTTGCTCTTGCAGGCAATAACAGTCTTGAGATGCCTCTGGACAACGGCAGAACAGACTGCTCACTCGGTAGACGCCAACAAAGCTGACTGCTTCAGTTCACAGACTGAAATTTCAAAGCGTTTTCTTTTCCATAAAGTAAAAAAAAGGGGGCACCCCCCCTTCCCTTGTTTTTGGCCGGGATCGGGGCGTTATCGCCCGGTGCACAGGCGTGTGGCTGCACTTGGGTATGCTGTGCATGGATCCACTGACAGCGGGACCGAGAGGAACCGAGCGGGAGGTGCTGGCAGGGACTCGGACCGGAGCGTGCGTGTGACCCCGCTGTGCTTTCATTTAATTAAAAGGTTAGGAGGAGAGATTCACATTTTATCTCAAAGGGAGCTTGATGGAAAGGCCAGAGCGCACAGGGTGGACCCGCAGCACAGAGATTGGCTTCCCCGGTTATAATTTCCAACACAGCATGGAATCAAACTGTTTAACCCTTCTGCACCTGGCTGGTCATGCTGCTCTGCGACGGCAACAAACAAAAGCCACAGTCCTTCTTCGCCTGCCATACAAATGTGAAACACTGTAACTGCACATTTCAGCAAAACTGAATTATCAAAATTAGGGCTCTGTTTAATCCGATAACATATCTTAGTTCACCTATACTCGGTTCTGAGTAAGTATACTATCATTTACCTACCTACTAATAAACAGGTGTACGAGCAAAAACTCTCAAGCGCTTTTCCTCAGTTTAAATATCAACGTAGTTACTGTGTTTCGCCTTTGTAGGGCAGCATACCTCTTCTGCTGAATGTCTAACACCCCCCACCACCCATCTCCTCCGCACATAAACACAATGATGTAAAGAATACAGATGACGAGTATGCATGCACAGGAACACGGGACATGCGGCAAAGGGCTGCAAAACCACTCCTGCGATTAAAGAGAAATCCCATCTCCAATTGACTCGCGGGTCACCGCTGGAAAGCGACATGAATTTTGCATGAGGTCTATGGATTTCCGGTAATTGATAGCTAACGGCTATCAAGAGGTAGGTGTCTCGAATCACGAGAGTCGAATCATTGAAATTTTCAATTCATAGGCTTATTTTCTGGATCGTTAAACAATGAGTGTTTCTTTGCATAAATTACCAAATAACCCACCAACGAATCCAAATTCCATTACTGCATGTAATACTCAATACTAGTATACTAAAGATATGACGATCAACATTAATCATCACTTCCGTATATATGAAATAAAATTATTCAAGGACACCAGGTTAAGCTAATCGTACTGTCATATCAATACAAATTAATAATTACGCAGGAGCCCAATTCATTTATAGGACTCATGCCATCACACAGAGGCAAGTGTTTACAGAGGAATAAATAGCCAGATCAATGAAGGCACTTAGGGAACTTGACCATGTCCAGTGAAATCAGTGTACTGAAACCCATTTCATCTGGTGCTGCAATCAAGGCAAACTCCCTAAAACCGCCACGTTATCCGAAATCGGAAGGCAACACTAACTCTCATGACGTACCCAAGCTATAGCCCCATTTATAATCTCCCTTCCTCCTAAACCTGCTGGGGCTGGTATTTTAGAAAATCCTCCACTGGAATATTTATCAAAGGCTGGTCTACTGTTAAATATCCGTGTCGGGCTTACAGATAGGCCAGGGGGCCGAGACTCCGTCCTTTGTGGAACAAGATCAGCGTCACACAGAACACCTAGGGGAACTGCGGCCATACTAATGGAGAAGCTGAAAGACACACCACATTAGGAAAAAAATCACCTGTCATTAAAGACTCTGAACCTTCTAGAATCAGAAGCAGAATTCACTTTATTAGCCAGGGAAACTCTCAGGATATTTTCTTGGCAGTATTGGTGCCTACATTCACAAACAGCATATAAAATAAAATAAAAAAAATTCTTAAAAAAAAAAAATAGAATACATGTCGGTATAAAAAGTAAATAAAATAAAATAAAATAGCTGTAAGTATAAGCAATACTTATAATGTACAGATTAGTCAGCAAATCGATATTTACAAAATGGGATATTGTGTAGAAGTCTAGCTAGATGCAGAAGCTTAAGCCTAGAACCAGGTTCCCAAATAAATATCGTTATACATTTAGTATACATGTTTATGTGCAAAAGAACATATCAGCAGCAAATATACGAGGAGTCAAAGAATTTGTAAGTGTGCGGGCAGAGCGCCAGAGATGGAAAATCACTTTGCAGGCAAGAGTTCAGAAAAAATAATAAATTGGTATTGGTTCCCATGAACAATTAGGTCACGACTGGAGCTCTTGGTAGGATACCAAACCACCACAGACGTGTTTGTGACTGACACACATTATGCAAGTGACACTTCTGTTTTCACGCTAAGACACCGAATGCCATGCTCAAACTGAAGTCAACAGTTTAATCTAAAAAGTTTGGTCAAGACTGCCAAGGTTTACTCACCAGAAATCCCATCCAAGATACTCCTACAAATACCCCCAGCTGCCCCTAATTAATTTGGATAACAACAAACCATGGGAAGCAGTTGGGATTTTTGCATCCAGCATTTCCAATAAAATACGGAAAAACTGCTTCTAAGCAGTATGCAAAACCGTATATCCCCATAAAACTATTTCTGATGGCCTAAGATGTCAATAATCTGGAATTATTATTATGCTTCTGTGATTCAACAGCACTTGATTAAATCAAGAATTTTAAATGATTTCCGTGAAATAATTCTGGATCACTTTCTCCTTAAATGTTTAGGCTAGGCTAATTTTTCATACCGTCATACTGTACAATACATTATGCCTCAGTATCCTGATGGCATTTTCAAAAGCGACGCTATTCCTGTATTTTGAAATCTTGCCAATAAAATATATTTTACTGAATATTTTTTTTCCCTAATCCCAAAGATCCCAAAATACTGCAGTCATGTTGTTACCACAACACTAGCCAAGCCTTGTTTATGCATTTTCAATGACATTCTTTAAGGGCCAGTTTAAGGTCATTCAAAGGGGATTTCGAAATTCAACTCTTCACCAGTGAGATGGCACCAGTGAGATGGCACACTGGCGCTCTCGCAATTTTCTCACGCCACGGCAACAGGATCGGCTAAATCAATTCTGGCTTCATCAGTAGCCCTTGTCTAAACATCGGGCTTTGCACAAGTACATTTTCAGATATGGGCAACTTTATTTATTTATTTAACTATCTTGAAGGAGCACTATTGAACTGTATTCCCTACATGCCGGGTGACCTTGAAGTTGCAATGCTATTAAATCTTTACCTCCAATTATGTCAATCTTATGTAAATCTTGTTTAGTACTTGATGGATTTCAAAAATAGGTACCGCATGCACTCTAAGCTAGAGACAACACAAAGTATTTTAATGTCATAGGACACATTTTTAAAAAATCATACATTAGTAAATTGCTTGTAAATGTATTTGGAGTGGCATCTTGTATGTCAGTGACAAAGAAAAAGTTTGTTTTTTTAAAGTAGTGCCCTTCAGTTAAAAAAAAGCTTCCATTCATTTTATATTTCCTGTACAGCTCTTGAAGGCCGAGTTAAAATTCTTTACCATTATTCTCAATAAAAGGGTCTGTATGGAGGTATGTGCAGAAAGGCAGGAGAGACAAGGTTACACGCAGGAACTCGAATTCATACTGGAGAACAGCCGGACAAACCAAACTGATACAGAAACGATTCATACACCTCGAGACTCCACAAGAAATACTACTTTGCAGTCTGGGTTCATTTCTTAAAACCCCATTCATTAAAAAAAGGGAGAACAGAGCTAGAAGCTGATGCAATATTTACCAGCAGATTTCGAGTGTCACGACACCAAACGGACTGTGCTGAATTAAAAGAGACAGGTTGATATTGGAGAAAGTTTTGGGCGGGTTGGGAGTTGACTTTAATGGCAGCTTTCGAACAACGGAGTACTTCTGAGATATGATTCTCTTTAAATGCATCAGGGGGTCAAGCACATGTATCGGGAACAGGCAGCATAGCAGGTAGGCAAACAGAGCTGAATCCAGTCGATTTCTGAACCCGCGATTTCTGCTTTTGTACCAGGTACTGAACCTGAACTGCTCTGCTAAATTCTCCAGCTGTACTAAAATAATAATAATAAAAATAAATCCAAATGCCATCTGGATGTGTTGACCATGCAAAACAACAAAAATAACCCCGTTATGTGACAGAACCATGTATTCTGCCCATATGGTCGTAGTCAGTTGCATTAGTTTAAAACCAGGATCCTTTTCATGGTATTGCCTGGGTTATGACTCTACCTGCACAACCTCTTCTCAAGCAGAGATTAAACACTGTACGTATCCAGTAATCTCACCAGTGGATCACTTCAGCATTGACTTTTCCGCACGTTTTCAACTGCACAGGCAGCTAATTGTGTCCGGCGACAGATATTAAACATTTTAATCCACTTTGGCTTATAGATGCCACAGATTGTCCGGATATTTGTTCTACCTTGGCCGTTCAATGGGATGGTATTGAGGATCCAGGGCAATCAGATCTTTCAGATTATCATTATTTTTAATTATTAAACTTTTCTCCAGCACACACAAACCTTCAGGGGAGCACTGGCCCACAGGGAGAAAAAAATCCACCCCTTGTCCTGGGATCTGAGGTATTACTTTTTACTTAGAGCAACCAACTAACAAGATGCACCTTAATGGAATAATACATAATATTTGTTCTTACAATACCGGTATGGAAAAGCACAGAGCAGGAGTTTTAATTCAGCATACAGAGAGTCATTGGCTATACTTGGCAAAACAGTAGGCTTGACCATTTTGAGCTGTGGGACTCAAAATCACCATTCTAACAAGCTGAAGAAATGGAGATGGGTACCATACTCTGAATGCATGGCAATGTGCAATTCTTTCAGCCCCTTAACAAACGATGATTCCATTAGATAAACATCATCTACTAATTCCTACAGCTAACAAATGTACCATTAGCTACATTTCTTCTACTCGTTCCCAAAGCGAACGGCCACTTCTTTAGCTAAATTTCAACCACTTGTTCACAATCTGCCTGATAAATACAAATAAAACAGTAAAAGGTTCTCATAATGGGTTAAAGCATCAAATTAGCATCTAGGTGAGTCTCAAATCTGACTGATTTTACACCAGAATTGAAATTAGAATTCTGTCAAGCACGAAAAGTACTACGAATTTGTTTTGGTGCATGTGTCGACATGAGGGATACAATTAATTAAATATGCAATCAAGACAGAAATACAAAAGAGAATAAAGAGAATAAAAGATGAAAGTAAAAGCAGAAATGGATGACTGGTGAGTATATATCGCAATAGTAAGCATCATCCACAACCACTGGCTAGCATCCCAATCGCTGGGGTGGACGTGGCAAATGGAAAGCGAAAGACGCAAGTGACCCATACTGCTGGTTCTCCCAGAGCCCGATTGTGCAGCGTCAGCCGGTTGACTGCGGAGAGAACCCAACTGAGCCAAGGGCCCATTATTCCTGCTCCAGACAGCCTCTGTCTAATCCTCTCATTTGGGAGGTCATTGCAGATCATTATACAGTATGGTGCCATTACGGAAACACTCCACTGAACTGATTTTCCCAACATAAATACATGACTCAGGGGACCGATCTGTCTCAACCTCTCTCTCTTTCACCATCTCTCTCGTTCTCTCTCTCTCTCAATTTTTTTTTTTTTATCAGTGTCCAGAAAGCGTGTAATTAAATCTGCAGAGAATGCGTGAACAAGAACAACTGACGCAGTCAGCCATAATTGTGCATTCCTGTATGGAAGGATAAACAGTGGAATAACGGAAGTCGAAAAGGAAAATGAGGGGAGGGTAAAACTAACGTGTTTCATAAAATGAAATCAGATTCGTTTTAAGAGTCCACTTGTTCGTCATAAATCGTAAAAATGTACCTCATTGAAGAATGCAGGCGGCGGAAAACAAGTCTGCTTTATGGATATTGTAATGAATACTGCTGTCGCACCATCAGACTGTCACGTCTGATTGAACAGCGGTAGCAATGACTGCAATACGGAACGTGAGGACACCTCGGATAAATCTCAGGGCAATCGCCACTTACAACAAGAAATGGAGTGAGAGCTAGAGGCCTCTGGCAGAATCAAAGATTCCTTAGAAAAAGACCCACTATCGTTTTTTTTTTTCTCCCCCTGTTCCTGTTCTAACTGCCAATGTACAGAGAAGAAAATTGCTGTGGCAAGGCAGACCTGGGGAATTCATTTACGGGGAGATTTCAAAATTAAACCATGTTTCAAATTGCGGACAATCTGCACAGTCCGGCCGGATCTTACTACAAAGTATCAGTCACTATTAATCAGAAAATCAACTGCAGAAAGGTCTCACTAGATCCCGATGAATATTACTGTATATTCCTGAAACAAATGAAGGTGATGAACAAAACTCAGATTCAATTAACACAATGAATGTGCACAATGAATGTGTCATTTTTCTTACTGCCCTCAGAATGTTTGTGTGTAAGTAAAACTCATGAGCAGAGGCAATACAAAGAAATACCCTGCTTTTATTTAATTTTCGCTCAAAAACATCCTGCATGATGTCAGGGAACTAAAAGGAATCCTCCTACCTTGATGTCCATGATAAAAAGCAAAACGTTCTTTCCTGTAAAGCCCCAGAAGACATTGCATGCTTTGGTAACATCTCAATCCTTGAAGAAGCCTGTAGGGACTACACAAAATCCTCCCAAAGGCTTTGGGCTCTTTCAAAGGCCTCTGATGCTCAGCGTCCAGTGTAGCTGGGACGAAAATGGGCCAGTCGTCCCCACGGCTGCTGCTATTCATCATGGCCAGGCCATTTCCAGCACCCCGTACCGTACACGAGGCAAAGAGAAAGTCCTTCCCCTGGAAAGGTGTGGCTGCGATTTCTTTTTTAAAAAAAAAAAAAAAAACCTCTAAATAAGCTTTCATCTCAGAAATCGTTAGAATGCAGGAGAAGCTAAGAGTGTCTGGTGCTAACAGAGCATTATAAGAACAGTGGTTCAGGCACGAGATATTAATTGCCAGCCGTTATTTAAAGCACTGCATTTAAATGAAGTCGCTGACATTCAGCTACAATGGAGATGATTATGAGGAAAAGGTTATTAGGCTTTTTACAGAATCCGCAGTGTTGTCTCAATAAAATAAAACTGGAAGAAGAAAAAGAAACAGCCATGAATTAGTGCCATTCAGATTCAATTCCATGCTGAAGAACGTACAAAGTTAACAGGTCGTACTCCAGCGCCAAATCCAGCCATAACGTCGAGACGGCACGTTCTGATTGGCCGACAGAACGTGCAACATCGGCAGATATGGCACACTTTATTACCGCCACTGTTCGTCGGTAAATTATTGTTAAAGAACGTGCGAAGAACAACTCAGGCTCTGGGAGAAACAACAATCAAATATGAAAAGATTATTCTTAATTATCCTGACATTTTTATTGCCTCCGTCATAAACAAAAAAAACTGCTGTTACTGTACATCAAAAGGGCCTGGAGCAGAAGTTCTCACACAGAGGGGCATCACAGATTAATCACGCAGAGCTCAGGGTGCTGCTGGTTCGTTCCTACAGAATTACTTCCCTGCCTGTTCAGTGCCGTATTCTGTTAGTCGTTCGGCATGTGTGAGGAACTCTGAACACAGGGATGTGTCACGAGCACTTAGAATAACAATTAATAAAACAAACATAATGCAATATTAAAGAACTCCCTTTTCTCTACTGTTGGACGAGTAGGAGTTTCCCTTAGGTTGTGTGGAGAGCATGCACAACATATGCACACTAGCTGATATACTCACAGATTTCCAGTTAGTACTGCTCACTTTTTATTTTTAAATTCACAACTCAAAGGCTCAGACTGGTGCAATGTAGGCCATGTCACTAACACCCCCCACACCCAAACCAGGGAGCCCTCAAAGCTGTCACCGATCGAGGGTGTCCACGCGGACTCTGCCATACACCTGCTGTGTAATTCAATTTAAAACCCAATCCCATTTCCATGCATCGCCACATCAAAAGCTGAGGGGGCGGGATTTAACCGGGGTTGTGGGGGGGGGCAAATTGGTGATGTCTCAATTGAACAAGCGCTGGCATAATTTGAGAACGGATTACAGAGCACAGTCAATATTAAACAAACAGCTTTAGATTTAAGGCTGTGCTTACAAAGGTATTAAGATCTCAGCGATTGATAAAAACTGCAGGAATTCTTGTTTCCTTTGTTTTACCAGTTAGGAGGCTCACAAAAGGCCTATGTTGCCGGGAGAGGCCGAGGAATGGGATTTGGGTGAATTTCATTGGGATACTTGAATGGATTTCATGTCATAAGCTCAGAAGCTAAGGAGTTGAATCTATCTGCTCAAACAGCCAACATTTCTGTATACCTAACCTCCTCTGATCCTCCTCCATCCGCTGTGGCAAATTCTTCCTTTTCCTTGTTTCGTATCCCCCCCCCCCCCCAATTATCCAACAACCAACGTCTCCTTAAGATGTCCGAAAAGACTGTCTGCTTAAGTTTTTAAGCTGGTGTGTGTTGTCTGACAAGTGATGACAGTTGTCTGGCCATTAAACAAAAGGACCTAGTGTGTTTTACTGTACGGAAGGAAACCCCCACCCCCTTTTGAAAAAATAATAGTTCAGTCCAAGTGATTAATTTCAAAACTACAATAAAAATCCTAACATTAATAAGAATTTCCCTTTCAGATAAAATCTTGACCAAAGTTATACAATGACTAGTAGACTCTTGAATTAAAAATGATATTTTTCTATTGAAATTTATTATTCATTATTACAATTTTGTTGCTTGAAGAACTGTGGCTATAGTATGAAGAGTATGATATAGCATCATTCTTGCTGGTCAGATGCCTTCAAACACGCTTACCCACATCAAGGTTATGAACTTGTGGTGCAGACCTCACTAACAATTTCATTTCATCGCAGCCCTCCATAAAGTTCCTAGCCAGAGACTGCCAATCAATCCACCAACTGGGCCATGCTGGGAGCTTGCGTGACTCCCATGGAAGCAGCCATACGCAGGTTCTCTGCGGGAGCGGAAATAACAGCAACTAATTCCGGGCCATCTTAAACGTGGCTACTAATTCGTATTCGCAAATGTTTGTGCTTGCTGTTCACATTAAGGAATCACTG
Organism: Mormyrops boulengeri; assembly: GCA_026781065.1. NCBI lineage: Eukaryota > Metazoa > Chordata > Actinopteri > Osteoglossiformes > Mormyridae > Mormyrops > Mormyrops boulengeri. The sequence continues at coordinate 20,194,472 of JAODLD010000044.1, read as the reverse complement.
GCAATATCATTCCAACACGTGTGATAATTGATGAACTATTATTTTTTTTTGATCGAGGGATATAAATTAGCTAGATCGCAGCTACATGGGGACAGGGCACCATCCAGTTGCTGTCGGTGCTCACCGAAGATGGCCCCATGAATATGTAGGATGCAATGGCCCCAGCTGAAAGCTGATTGGACCCCATAGGCCCCCTCCCCTATCACTCACTGATTCAAAGCAAATTACTGGCTAATGATAAGGTATAAACCATAAGGTATAAATCATGGTCCCTCTTATATACCCAACCTTAAACAATCCTGCCCCACACCTTCTGCAAGTTCCCCAGCACTGCCACCCCCAGGCCCCTCCCCGGCCTCTCACTCCTCTGCAGCACCATCAGTCCTTAGTTGGCAAATTCCACAGCGACATCCCTGGGAAAGAACATCTATCAGCTATGCTACCAATCATGGGAAACCACAGAAAACGCTTCCCTCAATTTGTTTGCTATTTCAATGTCTTATCGCGGGGGTGGGGGCTCTCTCCGATACCTGTCAGACACCTGCCTTTGAGTGTGAAGAGGGTGGGGGTAGAGCTCCTATGTCTCCCGTATCCAACTTTATAATGAGGGACCACTATTTTTATCCACTACCCTTTCTTATTCTCGCACCCCCTCCCTCCACACCCAACCCCACCCCACACACGGATATCTCAGCTATCAATCAGTTATGGCTCCAGGCGAGATAGTGAGCCTGACTGTGATGGATACACCCATAGCGAGCTGGCTTGATTTGTTTGGTATCCGTGGAAAAATGTATGACAAACATGCTGCACCCCCACCTCCCACTCGCACGCGGGGCGACGTCAGGGACCACTCATCCCCGACGCCGGAATGGCGAACGCAGAGCCCTTCGTTTGAGTTTCCGAGGCACTAAGATGATCTTAATTGATTTTGCTTTATTTTCACGTCTTCTGAATTAGCCCGTCAACATGGCAGGCAGGACGCCTGGGCAGGAAGGAAGGACGTTTGATGAGAATATTGCCTAATAAATGGGAGGGGGGGAGAGTAATGAGGGGAGAGGCAGGACTGGGGATGATTTAAATTTTTTTTCGATTTACACCACGGTCACAAATCAAAATGAGTTACTATGACAACCACAACAACAAGCAGCAGAAGAAGGGATGTGGGGTGTATATGGGGTGGTCTCACAAAAAATGGATTGCATGACAAGGCAGGCCAATGTATGACAAAAGAGAAAGGAGAAAAATACGATGATCGTCCTGCCTACAAAAAAGCAAAGATTTAGGGATACTCGTGAATTAGGGATACTCGTGAAGTACTACAGAACAACACCAGTTATGCTTCTCCAGCATACAACAGCTCCGAATCTGCTAGCTAAATCCAAGATAC
>JAODLD010000044.1:20131626-20156389 GCA_026781065.1 Mormyrops boulengeri | reverse complement strand
CCGGAACATTCCGGATCCCTGACAGCAAGCATCTCATCACATGTCGATATTTATAAAGACAGCATTCTTGGAAGGGCTTGCTGGGTCAGTGGAAGCCCAGAATTCCCCACCTTCATGAACACCCTCTAATCTCAGTCAATTACATTCTTGCTTCCCCACCCGCCTCCCGCCACATAAAAAAAAAAAAATCCAAAAGATGATGGAAGCTTGATTAAAACCATTTATCACTCTGATTTTGGCTGAAAGATTCGGCTGGTAATTAACGTCTCCGTTCCGTTATCTCTCCCGTTCGTTTCAACTGGATAAAGGTGACTTTCTTTGGGGGTGGGGGGGGGCTGTCTGTGCCTACAGGGAGGCGGATGGGCGCAGAGGGCCAGGGAAGGCAGAATAACCTCACCTCCACCCTTCACCACACACAGAATTGATGGTTCTGGTTCATCATTTGACGATGACCTCGTTCAGAGGATCATAGAGCCACAAGCATGCCCCCTCATCCTTGCTACCACCGGGAAAAATTTATTATGATTGCCAAAACAAGCATTACAGTAACACTATCTCTACTAGCCTATCTAGACAGGGCATCTATATCTGTAGAGATTTATCTCGACACACATCTTTTTATCGGTCTTCCTTTATTCTTTATATCCTTATACCCTTCCTGCATGCTATCTATCTTACCCCTAGAGCACGCTATCGTTTACGTCACCACAAGACAAACAAAAGCTGTCCGAAATTACAAGGAGCACATCACAGCATAACGGGCAGGGTCTGGCACGGGAAATAAATAGCCGGATCAGACCGGCCTGTTGGAGATGGTGCCCTTGTTCTGAGTAGACTTGAGGTGAAAGATCGACCACAGCGTGAGTGTGACTTTTTTTGATCTGTTGGCGACCGATCGATATTCCTGTAGAGGACACGGATGGACGAGGCACTAAGAAGGAGATGGAGGATGAGGGGACACCCCCCACTCACTGACCCCTGGAAGCCTGATGAGGTGCAGAGCTGCAAGAACGTATACAAGGATGGGACGAGGGTGGCCCCAGCTAAAAGCTGATTGGCTCTCGTAGTGCCCCAGCCCTGTCACTCACCAATTCAAAACAAATCATTGGCTAATGATAAGGTTGGCCCCTCTGTATGAATATTGGCACCACTTAAGCCCGAACATGTGTTAGAACGAAAGTGCAAGGGGGCAGAATAAGAGGAGGCAGTATGGCCTACTGCCTCAGGACATTGCATGCATACAAGAAGGCTAATGAAGGAGGTAACGCAGCGCTTAACGACAACACAGGATGTAACATGTCTCCGGAACCTGCATTTTCAAATAAGATGAGCAGCCAGCCCTCAAAACTAAGAAGATGCATCACAACGCCATGTGCCTCTAAAGCAGGGGTGGCTAATCTTGTCCAGAAAGGGTGGCTGGATAAGCGGGTTTTTGCTGCAACTCCCTAATTAGACTGATTAGAGGACTGATTGGCTGGAGAGTCTTCACACCTTGGTTTGAACAGCTGACCTAAAGGTTATCCCAAAAACCTGCATACACACTGGCCCTTTGCAGATAAGATTGCCCACCCTTGGTCTAAACTCTTTCAGGAGCCTGCTGCACAAAATTTGAATGGGCAATTTGTTAATCACTCTTTCATTTCACAGAGCTAAAGGTTCAGCTTCTAAAAGCAACGGGGGTGGGGTGAGGTGGGGGGGGCATCATAACTTCTTTCTGCATCAGTCTGAAGCCCATTTCAAACTGGCTTTTATCCAGACAGACTCCCTGAGTTTATAATTTAACCATTTACACTACAAGACATTTATTACAAAATTTCGGGTTAAATATCTTGCTTAAGGGCACGATAACAATTTCTGCCCAAGTCCTCCTGGTGAAACATCCCACTCCCGCCACAACACCGCCATTTTCCACATTTACGGCACGGTGGTGGCTCCTTTATAACACTTTACTATTTTAATCTGTCAGCAACACCTGCAGTCAGTCATTTCACTTTTTTGATATTCATTTCACAATAATTTCAGTGCCACTTTGCCACCAGGCTCCTTCAGAGCCGCGACTGCTTCACTAAATCTGATATTATCGTCACGTTGATTCCGCTAACTGTCCTTTCAAGGCGGACTACAAAACATGCCAGTTTCCTCACATCGGTGTTTTGCAAAATTGCATTTCTCAGACTAACAAAAACATTTTAACATTAAGTGATGGGAAATTGGACCGTTACGTTGTGATTAGCTCAGGCTTTATCGGTTTCAATATTAATTATTATAATAATAATTTAGATTAGATTAATTTTTATTGATCCCATGGGGAATTTCTTGCTTACAGCTGTAGCATATACGTGGTGTTCAATATATGTTCAATTTAAAAAATAGATACCAATTATATGCATGTAAATGATATGCACACATTATTATTATTATTATTATTATTATTATTATTATTATTATTATTAATAATAATAATAATAATAATAATAATGTTATTATGAAAGGTTCTCCTAGAAGAACCATGTTCAGCCGACTTAGGGTGAGATCCTGGAACTCATTTCTCCGAGGCAGCAAGGCTCACACCTCCCCAGTTATGCACTCTGCCGCCCGCCTGCCCACCCCCTTTGTTTATTTAACCTTTGGGAAGTCCTCATTATCTGCCTCACTCCAGAGACCATATTGGATTGTCAAGAGAGCGCTGAATTAACAGCGAGAGCATGTCCAAAGCCTTGAGCAGGGATCATGTTGGTCAGTGTGCTTGCTGTAATTACTTCATGGGCAGGAACTGGTTTTCTTAAGTGATTCATCGTGCCAAACCGTGCCACCCACCTCCCCCAGTGCCCACCCTGCGAACCCCTTAGTCAACCACTCAGCATAGGGAAAAAAGTTTTAATCCAGCATTATACCTCAACTCCAAAGGTGGGTAACACTTTGAAGGTGGTGCAGCTTCCCTCACTCGGTACACTAATGGATTAATGGACTCCAGTCAGCCGTATCTCCAGAGTTCATGTATTTTTTTTTTAATGAGTTAGTGAAGTAGAAAGGGAGGAAAAAGAAAATCTAAAATAAAAGAACACCCACACACATACACTATTTTGGACATGGATGGAAAACAGAAGTGTGTAATTAAGTAAGTAATTAATTAGGCATGACGACAAAAAAAAAAAAGATGTCGACGAGCAATGGCATCCTCGGTCAGGGAATGGTCCGCTTTGAGTGGGGAGGCCAAATCTGCAGTTGCGGCAACATAGGAAAAACAGCGCATTCGCCTGAACCATCGCTCGAAGGAGTAGGCGTCACAACACCGTTCTGCGGCTATGCAGAAGTCGTCATGGTGGCTGTCACCTCGGCCCCCTTCACTCCACCACCTGGCTGCCCCACGCCTGATCAAAGGTGTCAAAGCGCCAGCACTGGTCAGGCCGAGACTTGCCAGTGACGACAGTGAGCCCCCGCAAGCAGGGAGGACCGATCCCTCATAAACAGACAGCCTGGTAGCTTGGAGGCAGGTAATGAATCCCAGCAATGGGAGGGGGAGAGAGAAAGAAAAAAAAATTAAAAATCGGGCAGTGACACGGACGCCCAGGAGCACAGTGTTTCAGGGGAAGGACCCGTCGTGGGGCTACAAGCCAGGGAAAGGGGTACAAGATGGCTGAAATGGGCCCCGAAGCACTAATTGACAGGTGGATCTTGCAGGATGTGGTCGTCACTGCTGGCATCGCTTCCCGTGGCCCCCAGTTCGCATCCAGTAATTGGGCAGCGGTGGCCTGTGCACTTTTCCCCGACACTGGCTCTCCTCTGCCTCACTCTCGCTCTCTCCTGCTCGCTCACAGGAGTGCGCCTGACAGTTGCTAGAGAGATCGTGGGAGTAAGCAGCGCCCCGAACGATCTCCGTCGACAAGCGGGCCCTTCATTTAGCCGCTCTATAAATACCTCCGGCGAGGATCCCAGCGCGGTCTGATTACGCTTTTACAAGCCGAGCTTTTCCGTCAGCATCTGCGTGCTGCTATGAGCCACGAGAAACAGGAGCGACTGTACGGAGAAACAGCACTGTGACACGCTAAAGTTACATGAACGACAAGCTGAGCTTAGCGCACACAAAGCGACACTGTTTTCGGGATCTTTTTGGGGCTGTTTCGTTGCATGTAGTGGAGTTGTTAAAACACTGACAAAAGAACCTTCGTCACTCTGGCAACTGCAATTAGCAATCACGCATTATTTATTTTTTATGACGCCACAGTGTATCCACAAGTTTATTTTCTTGCAACACTCGTTCCCGTCCACCCATTTTTTTAATGGCGGAATTGATTATCTTATTATACAGAACGGGCCGCTTTTCACCACAGCGCTACGAGGCTCTGTGAGCGCAGATTGCTTATTTTTCCATTTTGCACATGTCCAGTTCTGATTTGCATTTAGAGGAGGAATCGGAGAAGATGAGTGATGAATATTTCAGGCTCTTACGGGAGCGCTCGCCCACTCCAAATGCTCTTTGTTCGGAAGAGAAAGCACAAACATCCCTCCTGTAGCGTCTGAGCACGCCTTCATAGACCAACTAACCCCCCCCAACCCCCATGTGATTTTACATTTCCCTTTCCTCTGCATTACCAAAGCCCTCATCCCCACTCAGGGCAGTGAGGTAATGCATTCAAGCCATCTTCTCTGTTGTTTAATGGCCTCCAGCCAAGTGACAAACAGGAATTTGCTTTTTCCCCAGTCTATCAAACTTTAAAGCCTCCCCCGTTTAATTTGCAGCGAGGAATGATTCCCCAATTGCCCCGAACCTTCGTTAATGAGACCAAGGTGTATTCCAGGAGGTATCTTTCATTACTATTATTGATGTTTCCTGAAGTGCAGGAGGACCTTCAGACAAGGCTGTCCATCACAGAGAAGGACCGACGTCCACTGAGCGGAAAACACCCCCCCCCCGCCATCCATCAATCAGAAATCTTCACGCCCAAAATCAGGCTCTCTCCCACAGCCGTCGCAACTCACAAGGATTTGCCAAACCCCTCTCCAGCATTTTGGGGCGTGTTTACGAGTGCCAAGCCCATCCAGACAGAGGAGCTGGGTGTCGACTTGTCCGCTGGTCTGCGGTCATTACCGCTCGCTCTCTTCGCTTATCCAAGAAGCTTGGCCCATTACTCCTCCCGCTGGCCGGCTCTCTCTGTTCGCCGAAATGTCACGCCTGCCTTGCGGAAGGCATCGCGGTCCCATCATGGGAACGTGCCCTTTCTGTCACGTGCTCCGCGAGAAATATGCCTCCCGTTTTTTTTTCTAAAGTATACAGCATAAAGCCAGTGCAGCTGACCCATAAATTAAAGACGGCCGCCGTTAAGTTTGACTGAAGCGACAGTCCCCACCCCCCCACCATGCCAATGACTGCGGAGGAAATCCGTCACCTGAGTCCCGTCGTCACATACTCCAAACTGTGAAGTGCCGACAGCACACGGCCAATAGGGGCTCAAGTGAGCTGCTGTCGCAGTGCCTCATGCAAAATCATCCTCAAAGACAGAACCTACTGTACCGGTTAAAGTACAAAGTCCACTGACATCTGAGGGAGCCTGCTGTTGAACCCTTTGTGATTAATTTAAAACAACTACATTATAAATACCCAACTGTGTATAAAATACACAAACCATCTTAAAAACATGTGTTAAGTGTCTGGCAAAGACTGGCTAATATAATGAGCCTTCAAATAGGAGTTAAACACCACAACATAATTAGGGTACCATTTTAAAATATTACAACTTGGAAACCCAGACTCAGGACGCGCTGGGAACATCTAGGGACTCCCCAGAAGGAGCTGGAGTCCGAGGCCTTGAAAGAGAGGTCTGCCCAGACCTACTGCCTCCAAGACCAGGAGGAACAATGTGAAGATGGTGACTATGATGATGACAACCTGTACCAAAATATAAAATCCTTCAAAACTTCTATAATTCATCCTTGCCATTATATACGCACAAGTGGAACAGACATCAACGAGATCCTTTTTGTTTGGTGAGGAGTCGGGCTAGCAGGCCACACTCTGCAGTGAAACACGCTTGTGTGAGGAACAAGAAGGCTCCAGCGGAGAGAGAGCCCTGAAGACTGTGAGATTGAGGGCCATGTCGAGGATATTACCAGCTTTTCTATTTAACTTCCACAATCTCCCCCATTCAGAGCAATATCCTGTTCTCTCATACACAATGATCGCTATTGTGCCGTTGCACTGCGAACAAATGGTTTCTTTCAAACCAAATGGGCACACTCGATTTTTCTTCCCTTGTATCTTTTTTTGTTCCTTTAAAACCATTCAATACCAAATGAAGACAATCTAGACTTATGGCATAAGTGGGAGAGGAATGCTGGGAACAGATTTTTTGTACAAACACTTTTGGGTGGGGAGGGGGCTTTCCGCATGTCTGGTGAGAGTTATATGTTGATTTGATTAGTCTTCAAAACCGAACTTGGAAGGACGTCCACCCCCCACCCAGTGACGCACAATTAGATCCGAAAAGCCGTGACCTATTAACCCAGCCCAGTGCCACGTCTTGCTGGGGGAGGGGGGTGCGCACTTCCTCACAACACTAAAGGTCCACCACGATCGCGTGGCAAATTGAGATGAAAATCGACCACGAGAGTCAGATTCAAGGGACCTGAGTCGATATTCCGGGCGCGATGACCACCTCAGGAGACAGACGGTTGAGGGGGGGCTTGTGAAACCTACGCATTCAAGCCTATAAGGGCAGATAATGGGGGTCGTCTGATGGGATGGGAGGGCGGCAGAGTCAATACATCTTTTCAAAGCACATAGCGAATATGTCGGATATGCCCCTACGCTCAGGACTGAAGGTCGTGAGAAAATGCCACCATCATTATTATTTGCGCGGACCAACTTCCACCCATTTACACAGGTGGGTCTACAATTTCTGCTTAAGCGTGGCGCCTGTCAGCGACACAGGAGGGTCCCGCCCCCGTCTCGTGGTTTTGGTAATTGAGCCAGTCTTCTTACCCGCCGGAGCGCATGCTGGGACCTTTTGGCCTGCCGCCCACCCCCGTTATTTTAAATAACACACATGAAAGGGTAGGGGGGCTTCGCAAATACCACGCCGAGGACAACCAGTAGCTATACTGCCGTCGATTATCGTCATTGTCACCTGTAACAATGACAGTGCTGCTTATTGACATACCGTGTTATTTAACTTGACCGCCGTCGATCTGTCTTCTTGCCAACAGTGAAGGTGTCTACATTTATTCTTTGTCATACTGATCCAGACATGGAGGCTGGGGAAAAAAAAGGAGCCCCGGCTCAATAAATGGAGACGGAAATTCAAGCGTCGTTATCCTTCCTGGGACAGTGGCCATGCCACCATCAATGCTTCTTCGAATCGCGTCGTCAGTTTTACCAAAATCTCTTATCACAGGACCAGGCAAATCTCACTGCCGCTCAAGACCGGTGGCATCGACCAGGATATCGACAGCGAGACAAAAATGTAAGAAAACTGCTAGATTATGCTGCCAATTTCTCCAAAGTCACTGCCTACAATTCCTTCCTCTCTCTCAATTTGTAAATATGTATAATAGAAAGAAATTAATCTATATAATCTATAAATATATATATATATATATACTTAAACTCATCTATGATACCTCCCTGATATGTTTTGCCCAAAACAAAACCGTATGTATACACGAATCTTTATATGATGTAGTTTAAGCTCTCAATTGTTGTTTCCAAACCTACAGAACCGTTCAAAGATAGAAAAAAAATACAACGCACACAGAGGAAAAAATAAAGGCAAAATACACCATATTGAATGATTTGGGCTAAGAGGTACCTGCAAAAAGGGTTTAAAAATAGAAAGGAAAAACTGATCGAAATTAAAGCAGACATTCCTTAACAATGTCATTCAAATTGAGTTTGTTTCACTGAAATTAAATCAATAGATTTCAGCTTGTGTTACCAGCTGCCCACGTCATGGCGATATCAAACTACCTAGAGCATTCTAAAAAACACGATTTTTCATCAGAGAAGAAAGTTAATCTAATTGATTTAAACACAAATGCACACAAATACATGCATGCAGTATGTGAATGTTTAAATAAATTAAAGAAAATCATTAAATACCCCACCAGATTAAAAAAAAATGCAGGCTGTACCAAACGATGGTGATACGTTACCATGACATTGATTAGGTAACACTCTGACTCAAAGTGACATTTTATCCATTTATATATATATATGGGCACTAATCAGGGACATTTTATGTAAAGTTAAATATGTTTAGGAACATTTTTATTGTTCCTGCAGCTTGCACCAGGGTATGACCATATAAATCTCTTGGATAAAAGAAATTTATCACTTAAAAATTCTATTCTATTTCCTAAAATGTTTCCAGACTGAAGCTCAGAAAGAACTTTTGGCTTAGCAACTGATTAACTTCCTGGAAGAATATGACAGTTGAGTTACAAAAAAATAAAAAATAAAGCCAAAACCGGACCATTAAATTGGTGTTACCTTCACAACATGGGTAATAAGGTCGAGCTGTCAAGATGGCGGCACTTAGCGGTGAGCACTGCAGAGTGCTCTCTGGCTCAGCGTCAAGGGCCCTCCAAACTGCCGCCGACTACCTCCCGAAATTGAGCTCCCTTTCTCCTCTTCCGCTCGGCCGGCTTCATCTGAGTACGGCCTGCAGATTTGCCACAGACCACATGCACGGACGCAAACATAGAGCAGCCCATCGGCGGCCTTTTTCTGCGAGTAATCCACAAGGCCATCTCAAAGGTTATTGTTCAGAGGAGTCCTCATTAAATCCGGGAGATCTTCGCCTGTTAAGATGACCTTAATTCATGGCTTCCTTTGGCGACACAAATGAGTCGAGCGTAAAACACGCTCACCCGCTCCGCTTCCGCGGCTAAGGGCCAAACTTGACTGTGGTTCAGAGCTGAAGTCATTATAGTGGGAGATGCGGGAAGAAGGGTTAGCATAACGCTAATGAGTGACACCTCTGGAACATGGAGCAGACCACTGTAACTGGCATTCACACCATGACTCATTTGTGCCTGGTACACCCCAATCTCCCCTCCGACACTGCCAGAGCAGATCGAGGGCCTGCGTGTGCCTGTAATAGCCTCTGTGCCAATGAAGGCCTTCTGGATCCTACTAAATCGCCACTTTTGTGTTTTGAAATTTAAACAATGCTTTTGTTATTTGCACAAGTATTAGTTCATCAGAATGCTTCTCATATCCCATCATGCTCCCTTCTGAGACACATACAGATGACAGTGAAGCTTTGGGTCCAAGCACAAGGCAGCCAGGCCAATAGCACCGCAGCCGTTAATCCGATCATCCGGTGCCAAGTGAGGTCACATCCGACAACCAGGACTGTCATTTTGCCTCGTAAAATGGCCGAAAATAACGATCCTTAGTCCAAATGAGAGGTGACGGAATCTGGCATTGGAACAAATCAAGTAAATTGAAATTAGTGTGGATAATTGCATTTTCGGGAGAGGAATTTTTAGACCACCCCCTTCTTATAGTCAAAAGTTTATCAAAAAGTTGGATACTGAAGTGCGAGCCGTGACTCTCCTGGTTCAGATGTTGTCTGATTTCAGCATCCTTCTTTCAATCGTTCCCATACCTCTGTACCGTATGTTTACGATGTCCGCAATGCATAATGTATCAATGGCGTGATCCCATTCATGAAAGGGCAAGCTGAATGACACTAACGTGCGGACAAGTAGCACGAGGTCTTAAAATCATACAAATTTACAAGATACAGAAATGACTCAATTTTGTTCAGTGGTGTTACCATCCTGGGGGGGGGGGGGGCTTTTGGCATGCTGGGCCGGTACCAGTGTTCAAACTGTGTCAGAGGTCTTAGGGGAGTGGTGATTTGTGGAATTGAGAAGATGATCCGTTTCGAAGGGCGATGCTTACTACCTGCCCAACTGCAGCTACATATAGCCCCACCCCCTCAAGACAGACAGATGTTTGGGTCATCCGAAATGGGCACTTTACATTGGTAAATTCCTTTTATGCTTTATCAGCACCTCTACTGCAAACCTGTATGATTAAAAAACGGAAAGTTGGTCTATAGCCTTCACTTTGACATGACGTGATAGGTCAGGACCTCGTTAAAGTGGTTTGTCAACCATGTAGAAGGCCAACCTTAAATCTCTTCCAGTAGACTTTTCAATCCATCACTAATAATGCCTTAAGACAGCAAACCTAATAAAACAAAGAAAAACTTACACAAGGGACACAACCCTGGCAATTTGCATAAAGGTTACAATGAATTGCAGATTTCTGGAAAAACCTGCTTGTGTTACAAGTTCAGGCCTTGAACAACATTTAATAAGTCTTTGGAAAAAATACATCTTTAAGGACAGAATACTAATTATCCATTTTGTCACCAAGTAATTAGTTTTGAAAGTTCAACGAAAAATTCTGAAGATGGCAGCTTGATAACCATGGACTTTTGTTTGGGTTAAGTATTTGATTTCTGTTTGTTTTCTTTTTTAAATCCTAACAAAGTGTACTTTATATAGTAAAATATAAAGAATAAACTGAGGGATAAACTGGTTGCCAGAAACATGAGCTTCCATTTCATCCATCATTAACTCCAATGGCGCCTCAGTGCACGGAGCTTGTGGTCAGAACACTTCTGCAGCTGACAAACCCTACCAGAAGCCCTGGCCCCTCCTGGATCCTCACCTTGGTCTGGCAAGGCAGAGGTATAAACGACACCTGACAACAAAACACGCAGACCCAGCCATGTAAAGTGGTTCTGACAGGGCAAAATGGAACCAGGCCTAGCAAAGAGACTGAACTGAGCTGTGTAGGTGAGTTGGGAATTCCTCCTCCCCCCCCAAAAAAAAAGAAAAAACCCAGGCTGGGACATATTAGCTAGACGGGGTCCAACGTCCATCATTTAAGGCTGACAGTAGCTGAACCAAAACACAAGAACACTTGGAGCCATTTAAATTTTGATTGCAATCGTTGTTTTTATTTATTCCTAATCCCTGTTTCTTCAAAGTCCAGCCACTTCTCCCACCTCTGTAATAGGTGATGGATTGTCGAATTACACAAACGTGCCCCGTTTGGCTGAATGGAAAAGCCACAGACTGAGATAATCGATATTATGTTTACACACAGGTGTGGATGCTGCTTTGAGCGGCCGTCCGCAATTCGCCGGCATGGCGCTGCGTTTTTCTTTTTAAAAAAAAAAAACACATTACCAAAAGGAGTTAATCCTCAGCAGTATGGATCCCCTCCACGAAGGAAGGATTTATCCCGTCACGTCAGGGGGAAGATTATCTTAAGGATATTCATTTCAATCAGCTCAATCATCGCTAAAGAAGATGTAAATACGCAATCTATTAACTCAGTCCTTAATTAAAACTAAAAATGCATCTCGACTCTGGTCTTAACTGCTGTGCAAATACAGCTGAGAACATTTAATGGCAAAACAAATGAGTTTATTAACTCGTTAATGTACAAGCGAATGCTTAAGAGTTGGGGAGGAAAAAAGCCACCGATCTACACAGGCAGTACGTGGCCGGACTTGCAGTTTAAAAACCGCAGAGCAGCACTCTGTAGCGCCAGAACACCATACCGCTAGGGCTTTTCGGTTTGAATCCATCCCCTGGCAGTGTGTGCAAATTTTGCACACTCTTCCAAAAATATGCCATCAAACACACTATGTTTCAGCATCTGCTCTTCACAGTTACATATAACTGAAGTATTCAGCATTATAAGGCCCTTGATAGGACCCCAATGCGCTTTACGCGAGTTTCAAATACGCCATACAACCTCGATGACATTTTTCGTTCAATTACCACCATGAGTCAAAATATAAAAAGTTGACTAGGGAACCCTCTGAATAGGATTTTTTCTTATGGAAGACTGATGGGTGGGTACTGAATATGAAGCTAATGGATAGAAGGATCGACACGCCATCTGGGGTCATAGGCAGCATCACCGACATTCTGTACCTTTGATAGCTAAGAGCGTATCGCTGAGCCACAGTCTCACCACCACCAGGGGGAGCCATACCTAGAAACAAAGTATGCTCGGCACGATTCTACTGGGCCCAGAATCGGCTGGTTAGTGGCAGGCTGCTAAGCATGAGCGTTAAATAACTGTACAGGGAGATAAATAATTTTTAAATGATTTTCTTCCCAATAGCCTTCCATAGCCCCCGTTTGTTTTATACCACGCCTCCATTCCATAACATCCGCTGGGCGACTTGTCACGGGCGAGGGTGTGCTCGGAGATTAAACGGGATATACCCGAAGGTTTGCTTCTCCAGTTTTTATTAAATCTGACCCCGAGACAGTAAATCCTTGTCTATTAGCTATAAAGTTGCACGGAAATCTGGCCGTTGCTTCTGTCAGCCGAGGAGGGAGCGCCCTTAATGACTGACTGGATGTAGCGCCAGTCGGCTCATAGGTGTCAGATTTAGTCTAACCAATCTCTCCGACGTCGGCTCCCTGGGCTCCGGCGCTGTGGAAGAATGGTGCCTCCCTGCACAAAGTAGCGCGTTCGTTAAAATTAAAGCAGAACCGCAGCATATTCGACTACCTTGACAGTTTTACCAGGAATTTCGTGTAAAGCTACAACTAGGGGCAAACTGAAGAGGGCTTATGAACAAGCTATACCCGGAAACAAAATACTTTAAGGTAAAGGCCAAAACTAGCATTTTTTTTAAAGAACAGTATCTATAACCAAAACAGCCAAAAATAGGCAAATCAGAAAGCTAAAACTCGAATTCAACACAGAATCAATTAATATTGATGACTTTTAAGAGTCTTTCAATGATAAACCTACACTATATAAGTAATTTCCCTGCTCAAATACCGCGAACAAATAAGACCAAAATGATAAATGTAGACTACCATACAGTCACAATGCCGAAGACTAACTGAAGCACAGACGACAATAGCGTGCCTGGCATCACGTTAACTTCTGCATAGTTCACACCATCTGAGCATTATATATTTTTATAGCTACCATTTTGTTTGTATCCAGCACGAAAAACAAAAATGTCCAAGAGTACAGAAGATGAAGAAACGATCTTAAATAGTCTCCTCTGCGTAAGATCGTAAGTTTAGCTAAAGTTCCCTAAATGTTACATCGGGCACCTTGGATCCATGGAATGCATCAGTTTCTGGCATCAGGGTAATGACCCAGCGCAGATCTACAAACAGAGCACACCATCTGCTGCGTTTGCTACACTTTGAAATTTTGCTTTATTTCACGCGACTCCTCTGTAACAGATCCCTGTAGTCGCCTTTTTCTTGTTTTCTATATATTAAACATAAGGATAAAGACACTAGCATTTGAATTGCATAACCCACAGTAGCAGGGATGTACTCAAATGTGGGCCTGTGTACATAGTATCAAGGGCATCTACAACTGAAAGCCGATTGGCTCCCGGAGTGCGCCCTCCCGATCACAAAACACATCATTGGTTAATCATGAGGTTGACCTCTCTGTATAAATTATTGCCTTAAAAAATCCTAGAATCACACCTGCAAAATATGAAAGCATTCAAGCCGATTGATACTGAAGAGATCACCAAGGTTTCATCTCTGTGTGTTTGATTTTGAGGGAAAAATATAGCTACATATCTGTGTTATAATGCTTACCACTCCGCCACATACTGAAGTCTCACAGGGTTAGGGTTAGGCTTACGTAACCAAAGGTACATTGCTTAAATATTATGGTACCTTACTGAGTAAACACAGTTACACCATCTCCATTTTGCCGCCTCAGACATAAAATACTAGCTTTTTTTTCTCAAATTTGTCAAAATCCTTTAAAAGATGCGTGCGTGTGTGTGTGTGTGCGTGCGCGAAAGAAAGAGAATGAGTCATTGACTCAGTTTATCATACTACTTTTAATATCTTTTTTTTTTTTAAAGAAAGTCACTAAACACTCTCACAGGGCAATTTAACTGTGCTACTTCAAAGCTAATTTAGCATGGACAACTCTGTCGCACATGCCTTTTTATGACAAATTGGGGGAAGAAAAAAAACATTAACAGACGACTAAAGCAAGCACAATGAAGACATTCTTAATATGCAGCACAGTCCCACCGAACCACACAATTCCTTTACGGCATTCAGCATGAGGGAGTTCACTGTTCAGCCGACAAAAACCAGAGAACCCTCGCGACGAGAAAATTGCTTGCATTAATGAGCCAACACATAAATTACCTCTCCTGCCACAATACACTGATTGTTCTGTTATTTAAAAAAAAAATCATTTTGAAGAGAACAGTGCTGCATCACTCGACACCCCAAGCCTGAACTGCGCTCCGAAATGCCCTGACTGATACTTAGCGCCGGCCCTGACATCACTGCGGTCATCGAAACGACGTAGGATGACGACATTTGCTAAATGCTAGGAAGTGTCACTGCGGTTAAATAAATGCTACAGACACACACCATTCAAGTGTCCGTATAAATGTATCTGGACATAATGTACTGAAAAAGCTACATTTTGTACCCAGCTTACAGACAAAAATAAGTTTCAAATTCACCATTCAGTCCTGGATATTTGTCAGCTATGCAGCTAAAGCTAAAGTAAGATAGATGCATATAAATCCAGCAGACATAAAGGGCAATTCTAGGATTTTTTGGGAAGTTGGGTGCACAAGAGGGGCCAACCTTATCATTAGTCAATGATATAATTTGAATAGGTGAGTGATGGGGGAGGGTGGGGGGCAGAGCCCCTGTGACCACAGAATATTCCAGAAGTGGGACTGAGGATGTTGTGATCATTTTTCGATCAAAGGCAGGAGCCAGACACACAAATTCAAAAACTCCATATGGATAACATCATATAAGATTGGGAAGCCATCCGTAAACAGAAAACCTGGAGTGGTGAGAGGCGTCGTACAGTCCTCTGTTTGTTCGCGTTTCTACAGCACGATCCCTTCGCACGACCATAAATCACGAAGGAAAAAATAGGTCAAATTCCAAAGCAGAAGCCCCCGGTTCAGATGCCACCAGCACATGGCAGTAGAGCGGCCCAAACAATTTGTAACAAGGGGCTGAAGACCTCCTGGCAGCCACACAATCACACTGCTGATAAATAAATGAGGAAGACGCCTCGTTCCAAAGATGACATGAAACATTTATTCATTAACCATGATTTCCATGTGAAGATATTCAACTGAATGGCCTCCGGCTCAAGCTACAATCAAGAAATGGCAGTAGCTAAATCAAACCTGAGCCCGCCGGAGGGTGGGAACGGTAGAATGGTACGCGTTGGCCAATGTCGTCCGACGTTCTCCTCCTAATCTGATTTCCCGGCACCTCCATTGATGGAGAGGGACGTTCCCCCGGGGAGAGTCACGGACCAACCTGATTCGGTCTCCTTCCGCTTCTTCCTTCCTTTGCAATCGACGCCATGTTACCATCACTCCTGTACACAATGGAAGCTCATCGCTATGCTAATGAGGGGACATTCACTTTGCCTTTCCCTTGCTGATGCCATTTAGATAAGATGTGTGCATGTACTGTAGTAGGGGGTGGGGGTGGGATTAATAAGCTCGTCCGCTGACCTCCACACGGACTGCATGAGAAGGAAACTCCAATTCTCTGACGCTTGGGGCCGGAAGCACCAACTGCTGCAAACACTGCCAGCCCAATCCTTCGAATCCTCCTGGTATCTTGCGCCCCTAATCTCTTCACCCAAAGAGACTCCAAGTTCTTTGAGAAGTAGGCTCCACCAGCCTTGCTAATGCATTATAAATCGCGTTGTGCTAGATTTTAATATGCCATATAGGCGATTAAATAATTCGGTAAGGGAAAAGCTGAGATCCTAACCATTTGTCCTGCCTCTAACCACTAACTCAACCAGATGGGATTTACTGCAACCACGGGCAATGAGCTCACACTGCAATGTGCATTCCGTGCACAGGCAAAACTTGCATCAAACAGAAATTCTTTTTTGTTTATACAAGATTAAAACAGTTTAAGAATAACATTTGTTAACTTCATACTAAAACAGTCTAGTGTCACACTTAGCCCTTCCATAGCTTTCCAAAGGAATGTCTTGAATGGCATTATTTATTCATGTTTCGACTGGTCACATGACCTTACATCAGCAACAACACACAACGATATCACAAAAGCGGAAATATGAGCACGGACAGGCAGCTAAAATTCGGTCTGTTGCAGCACCAAGCGCTTCGTAAATCCAGTTCAAATACAACCCTCTCCCATCTCATGGTCATGGATGATTTTAGGGAATGTGGAGGTACCGAGACTGACGTGTCCTTTAACAGGCAGGAACAAAGACAGGTAGGAAAATTACGGCCTTCACCCACCGCCCCCATTCGGCAAAATCTACCAAGGGGGAGCTATCAGTAGGGTTGCCTAACACGCCATAAAATTTCTGGTTATGGGCCTAATAACAGGATGCTTGAAAAGATGAATGTGCCGTTTCCACTACCCCTCCGATTTCCACACCCCAGGCCGATACTCATATTCGTTCATTCCCAAAATCCCCCACGACACCTGGGGGGGGGGGGGACCCCAGGAAAGGGCAAACGAGTAGCAGGTTCGCAGGGATGCAGTCAGCCTTAATGCCTCATGGTTTTTCCGCGGCGGCTGGCAGTCCATGGAGGAAGCAAAGACTGCCGCAGGGCGCATGGCTGTTTACTCGCGAGTCGCAGGTGTGCGCCAGCAGGCGAGCGCAGAGTCTAACCTTTTAGTTCCTGGCAAGTCGTCTTTCTTCAATATCGCAAGGAGCAGAAAATAGCGACCGGTACAAAGAAACAGCCAACAATCGTGTAGTATTGTTAGAAAATTACAACATTTGGCCTTACGTGCCACGCCATCTGCTCTGAAAGCTAAAATTCACTCCTGTAGTTAAAACACGACCGCCTTCTGAACCAACCTCTTAATAAAATGATGCTTTATTTGCTATTTACACATATCCCATCATGCTCTCCTATGAGACATTCACACACAGCTTGGGGTCCAAGCGCAAATTCAGCCATTTATCTGGCACCCCTGGAGCATTTTAGGGGGTGGAATTCAAACCGACGACCTTCTGATCACAGCGATCCTCCATTACAACATTACTCCCCCTCACATCATTCTCCAAATTCGAACAAATAGGTACAGGCTCAAATTCTCGAGGCATCTTGCTTAGGTTCAGATTTTACCCCAAAAACCCCAGGCTCCCACTCAAACCTCTCTCTTCAGCTGACGTCCCAGTACAGGTGACACATCCAAACCCTACACAGGCTTAAATCGCTTTAGTCCAAAACCGCCATAAACAGGATTCCCTCACTAAAAGCTTTTCCCCAAATCTATAACCGTGGTTTTATTCCAGACGCCATTTCCCCATCTTTATGGAAATCGTTCGATCCATTCAATTCCATGTTCGATCTGTTTGCCACTAGGGGGCAATCTTCACGTCTTTAGAGGAATGGGCCATCCTGACCAGTAGACTGACTTCATCCTTCTGGAAGATGGGGTTGGTTTTCATTCAGATTGGTGCTGAAAGTCGATGGAGAGTGAAATGCAAGCAGTCCGCAAAATGTCACGGAGATTTAAAAAAATGGCGCTGACCCCAGAGACTTTCATTCCCGATGGTCTTCAGCCAATTGATTTACTCAACATTTATTTAAAAAACATTTCATATATATTTAGATGAAAAGCAAAGGCCCTCCGTTCCACTTTCTGGTCAGTATCCCTCATTTTCCCATGAGTCCTTAGTCCTAATGAGGGAATTAAGACTGCGGTAGAGGAGTATAGGACAAACTCAGTGGAAATTGGATGAATCCGCTGACTGCTGGTTATGATCCACGCGGCGCGAAATAACGAAAACTTTATTGCATTTCATTATTTAATAATGGCCATTTGGTGCGCAGATCCACCACAGAAACGAGCAGAGCCATATTAAATGAGCACATTTCGGCTGTACTGGCCTTGGACGCTTGTGCCCTGCATGTAATTAAAGCCCTCTGTGCTCCTTAGAAATACTGCTTGTCTAAGGGCACCCCTTCATTTAGCAAATGAGGGGGGGGTTGATTTTCATCAATCTGAGTCTCAAGTGATTCGGCAATGATCCTCTCCTCTGCTAAAACAGTCATGTAGAACATCCCCATGAGCCCCTCCATGGAGCAGATGACCTCTGATCCTGACACCGCACTCCATTTTCCATACCCATTGGATTTCCCACCTGCAATGACACATAATCCCATAACATCACGACCAGAGCCACCTCTTCATTCTAAGCCTACTGTACTTATTTGCATTTACTTGTTATATATCCAGGTCTTTTTGTGGACATTTCAGCATCATTAGTTTCTGTTTAGCAGTGCTACTTCAAACAATATGTGGAAAAACCCATTATTACTCCACAAAAAAACACACACACAAAAACAAACTTATTTTATCATATAACTTCTCTGATCAACAACGCTTTAAACTTAAATTATGGTGCCAAATTAAACCATAGGGTAATGTGCATTTAGCCATGACACAGCAATGGAGACAAACAAAACCATGCAACCACATACCCTCCAATTTGCTACTACTGGAGGTCACCGTGACTTTTTAATTAACTGGACTTCCCCAGGGTTATAAGGACGTGGACTAAACTATTTATCTATGGTGCTAATCCACATTATGGGCTTTACTTGTGAGACCCGTACCAGGATGATGAATGCAACAGAAATCACAAGCAATCGGAGTATCGGCAGAAATCTGTCAAAGACTGCAGAGGAAATAAAATTTGACACCTCGCACATGGGGAGGCTAAGAATCACCCATCACCACCACCTGCCTGCAAATAAAGGAGACTAATCGCTTTAGATTCGTCCATTGGAGTGGGGGACAGGGGGGTGACTCCCAAGAAGAAGGTGAGCTGGGCACTGCAAAGTTACAGCCGTTCCTTATTGGCTATCGATGAGTGAGGTCATCGCCTCTCTGTGCCACTGGCCTGCATCCGGCTGAACCCAGAGAGACACGGCGGCAGAAAGCACCACGCGGCTCCCCCGCGCTCAATTTACTGCCGTCGAAGACGCTGGCCGGGCACAGCTTCCCATTGTGGCTCATGACTCCGACTGCGTCCGATTGGCTCTCTTTGCCAGCACGCAGAGAAGGATACCACCCCTCAGTTATGTAAAGAAGCCAGAACAGTACAGATGCTCCACGAGGCCACGTATATCTCACGCGCACGTTGTCTAAGGTGTTTTTAAGAAGTTACAGTATACTCCCTCTTTCATTTGGATGAGCTACATGGGCCCGGCGGGAAGTAGTAAACAATAGCTACAAGATCCCGCAGGAAGAAAATTCCAGTACTCAGTTAGTCAGGCCGGCGAACATCCTTTCTTCTGTACCATTAAGGAAATGTGTCTTTCGGATCTCTAGGGCAAAACAAAAACGCCACGCCACACCGTCAGAGTCTCACAAGCTCGAGACATAACATGACTCTCAGCATTTCATAACAAACAAACTTAAGGGGCCAGTTACTCAGCTTTACTCGTTGTATTAATAGGCAAATAAGCAAAAGCACAGATCTTCCTACACCAACTGGCCAAAAGAACCTGCATGACTGTCATGCATTATACATACAAAATAAATGGTAACACTTTACTTAAAGCAGTCATCATAATGCATTAAAGATACGTCATAAACCATAACAATTCAATTCATTATAAACACTGCTATACCTATTTATAAAAAGGCATAGCATGTTGATAGCCATGTTTATTAAGCATTATAATTGCTCTGTGAAGCTGTCACCTACATTGCACTGTAGATGCCTTTATAATGCATTATGAAGGTCAGTATAATGGTTATTGTAATGGATTATGAAGGTAACTATAATGCATTTTACAAGGCTGTTTTAAGAAAAGTGGTGCCAGATTTATTAATTTGCATTGTAGTATAATATTTATAAGCAGTTTGTTTGTATTTATTGTATATAGGAAAGGTTCTCAACAAGCCATTAATTAAAATACTTTTGGGTCAACACCAGTTACCACCATATAAGATAAAAGGCTACATCTATGTCATTAAAAGATGCTAAATTGGTTTCACTTCCATGACGAAGCACACTTAGAGAACTAGAGGATGCCCCTGTAAGGACACTTTGGCATATTTCCATCTTTGCGTTTCAAAGCCAAATTGATGGGGGGGGGTCATCACTGCTTCCAAGGTAACCAGACGCCACCAAAGTTTCTGTGACTTCATATTCGGTCCCTCTGCTAGGACGCCGCGGTCTGGCCATCACCCCAGGCACGTTTCAGGGGATCGGCTATCACGTCGCAGTATCGCGGCGACGCATCTGTCGGCGCCCTCCCCGAATTTGTCATTTTGGCATGATGGATCGCTTCCAACACGGCAGATGTATCTATGTTTGCCTTCCCTTTTGAATTCCCTCCAACCTAAAGTAAATGCCCCGCACGAGACGGCAAGATAATTTGCTTCCCTTGAATGACATGATATACATATTACACACACACATATAATATATACATATCTATTAATTAAAATTCTAATATCTGAAGACAGGACATTTCCTTTTCATGAAGGTGCAAAGGTTGTCCAGCAAGAACTTAAAATAAAACTAAAAACGAAGATATATTTTGAACTCAATTAAAACGACGACACCAACAATAAAATAAACCATCCCCAAAATAATAAAATGTTCATAACATCAGTACCCCATACGAGATTGACAAATACGAATACCACAGAGCTTCTGGAAGCCTTTCTGGAGCAACCGATAGTGATGGGAATGTCAAGCACAAATCATCGCAATGCATTTTATGGTAATACAACAGCTGTTATGAAGAATCCACAAGGCAAACAGAGAATGACATTTGCTGCGAGCTTTATTGAGTCTGAAAGGGAAAATGACGAGCTGCTTCATCAGTGGTGCAGTTTAAAAGAAGGGGGGGGGGGGGGTGGTAAATAAATAACAAGCTTCATTACAGGCACCCAGAGACAGAGCCCAGCCTTGAAACAAAAGGCCTGTTTCCAGTTTTGACAGACACAGGCCAGCAAGAGCTTCGGGCCAGCTCAGAGTGGACATCATTGTCGATCTGTAAACAATGCAAGCTTATGTGCATGGAAATTAAAAAAAGAGAGAAAGAAAGGAAGGAAGGAAGAAAGAAAAAAAGGAAGAAAGAAAAATAACGATGTGACCACGATTTGAACCGCAGTCTAATCAAATCTTCTGGGCAATCAAAAACAACTTAAGTTGCAGTCGGCGAGAAAGGATATATATTATATGTATGGTGCTGCAAGTTCCGGGGACCTTATGAATCTGGCCTTGGGAAAATGAGATTTAAATTCAATTAGCTGTGCAACCAAGACAAAAATTAATATGTTTCTAAAAAGGATGGGGGGCGGGGGAGGGGGAAACATGCTGTGTCATCAGTTTATCAAGGAGGCTGAAGCACATGGCAGATTTTTCCAAACCATTTCCAGGAGGGGATACGACACAGGGAGAGGAACATGCCCAGCAGATCTGGATGTGCGCTGACAGCGCCATGGCCAGGCGTGGGAACGCAAGGCAATGAAAAAAAAGCTTTCAAGATCTGTAAACCCCTAATCACTGCAGTCACTGCAGAGACAGCTGAAAGGTAAAAACAAACAAAAAACATACACTGTAACTGCAAGGAAGATAAGCATCTATTCGCATTGTTGGTCTCTGAGAGAAAAACAGGCCAACAAAATATACCAGTGTTTCTCAACCCGGTCCTCGGGACACCCAGACAGTCCACGTTTTTGCTCCCTCCCAGCTCCCAGCATACCAGGTATTCAGTGTTTTGATTATTTGGCTTGTTCTTGATTGTTTGTTTGTTTTTGATTATTTTGTTCATTCTTGCTTGTTTGCTGTGATTTTGATTGTTTGGTTCAGGTTCCACTCTGGATTAAAGCAACGCTCCAATCAACGTTTATGAGCTGAACAGGCCAGAAAATGCAAAGTGACTCTACAACAGAAACGGGGGCCCGCTTCTTGAGAAACCTAACATCATTCCTCCAGCAGGGTCCAATAGATAGTCGCCCTCCCAGACAACGGAACCTCAACGAAGGCTGCAGTCGATTAGAATGCAGTTCAGATCATAGCTTCTATCAAAAGCCCACCATCTAACAGAAGGGTGCTCCACCCCACCCGCTCCCTACGCCAACCCACCCAACACACATATCAAACAGAAGCATTTCTGGGGCCAATCCATCATTGGAGAACGATGACGAGCTCGAATACCCATTCCAAGGAAACAAGCGGCCAGATGAGTAAGAATCGTGATTTTTGTTTTGGGTACCAAGAGGAAACCGGTGGTGTTCAAACGAGGCCATTTCACTTTACATTTCCCCCCAGCATAGTGGCGGCGCTCTTGAAGAACCCTCATGATTTGCCTGGTGGGGGAGCTGAAGAAGGTAGCGATATCCTGATTCATAACTGGCAGCCCCCCCCCCCACCATTTTCATTTTTGTAAGTGAGTCCGAGAAATATGAAGGCAATCCGGCGGATGTCAGCGGCGCATGGAGTGATTTTTTCACATTAGACAGGAGAGAAATTATAGGCAGTTAGCGAGAGCTTAACTGAACTCTGCAAAACTATTCCCATTAAACGGAGGCGCTGGGCAGTGAGTTACGGGCCCAGATTGTAGTAGGAGGAACCATTTGCCTCCCGCAATTCGACGCCATCTGCTCTCAAGGTCCTGGAAAGAGTCTCTCTCATTAAGTTAGAGAATGGACAATAGCCTGGCCACTCGGTGCCAAACACACTTAGAATTTTTAATTTTTTTATAAGACCCAGCCAGTAATCCCCCCCCCCCCACACACACACACACACACACACAGACACACACAGATACACCTTTTAATGGATGAAGGCTCTGGTTGAATACGGAGCCCACCTGAAAGGCTAAGTGGTCAAGATGGTGGACTGAAAAGTAAGAAATCCAGCTGCGGATGGGGAGGGGTCCGTTTAGGTGTTTTCCGATGGACGTTGGATGGTCTGCACCTCCCGGGCTGTCTGCTCCACGGCTGTGCGACACGTTCCGTGGGTTAGGACTGCTTTTGTTCCAAGGCGGTAGGCGTCAGACCCTCCCAGCTCCAGCTCCGCCTCCCCCCCCCATGCCAATTCAGCGGCCGTCGGAGGCCTACTCGCCGTGAAGGTGCTCAGGGGGGTGCCCCCAGCATGCGGTACATCACCTTTATCAGGAACCACATGCATCACGGAGAACAATGGGTACCCGGCAGTCAAAGAACCGCCCCCCCCCCCCAACATCATTACCAGAGAGCCAGGAAGAAAGTGCTTACCTACAAGGAAACAGGGGGAGGGAGGGGTTTGTTAATCCCCCGCGTTATATTACACTCAGCAGTCCACGAGTGTGCTTTTCAGAATTACCCAGTAGCTCAGGGAAAACCGCAAGCTGCCACATTGGGCACTGTGTGTGTGTGTGTGTTTTTGAGGGGGGTGTGGGTGGGGAATTAACAGCACTGCATCGTAAATCAAGATGGGAGTCGAGATGCCCAGATAAGGGATGGCAAAAAGGTAAACGAGCGGCAGTGCACCGTAACGGCCCGTACAGTTCCCGAGAGTGTTTCACTCCGATCTGAGTGCACCTGGGCCAACGCAGGCCGCCACATGCATGCAAGATTTAAGGGGGGGGGGGTGCAGACTTGTATCCAGGCTTGACCGGCCTTGATACACATACCCGAAACCGATAGGGCCACGGATCCGTGACTTCTTGAGAACAAAAAATATGCTGATCAATCAGGGAGCGTCAGAAGGAAGGGAGAGCTGGAATTAGTCAAACTATAGCATGTTTGCCCACAGGAGCAACTACGTTTTTTAAGGTAGGGAACATAACGATGGCCATAATTCATACACAAGGGACAGTCTCATCATTAACCAATGATATGTTTTGAATCTGTGAATGACAGGGGTGGAGGCACTCCCAGAGCCAATCAGCTGTGGCCAATGCCCCTGTACACAGCCCTCTGTCCCGCACCAGCACTCGATGCAGCTAAAGAACAAGACGCTGCCCACGAGCTTGGTGCTGAAACAGTCACAGGTCCAGCAGCTGTGCTGAAGCAGCTCAAAACACAGAGCAGATGAGGGCATCGATGCGCAGGAAAATGCGAATTATTAGAGGAGCGCAGATGCAGGAAGTGCAGCGTCCCGCGAGGGAGTGCATTTGCAGACAGACGTGCCCCCCCACTGACTTTATGCAGCACTAATTTCATTAGCTAATCCTCAGGGGTGCTGAAGCCAGTCAACTGGACCAAACAGGGCAGTACAGGGAAGTGGTCAATTGATGCTGGGCGTGTGACATCCCCTGTGGCCAGACAGACCAGCCTTGAAACACAGAGTGGGCAGGAGAGTCAAAGGTGCCCTTTGTGGGCTGTGAAATGGGATGACGTGCCCCACCTGGAGGAAGTCTAAAGAGAGAGAGTCCAGCCCCTGACAGAACCCTGGATGTTATTCTACTGAGCGATCTTCTTGTCGGGGTCGAGGTTGTGTGGTGGATGAATGACACGCAAGAGAAGGGCCAGGAGAAAAGCTGAGGCCAGGCAGTCGAGGTTGGGGTGGTTTAGCGGGGGGAGATGATGATGGGAGGCCTCCGCCCCCTTGCCGGAATGTTCCACAGACAACCGACGCGATTTCCGAAGGATACGATAATTTATTTTTAATGCGTGTTCCTGGCTGATCCACTTTAAGAGCCACCATTCCCGCAGTGGAGCTCTGTCGTCTCCCAAAAGCAGCACGAACACATGCTGCAAGGAACAGCCCCCCCCCCCC
>JAODLD010000044.1:20111621-20121866 GCA_026781065.1 Mormyrops boulengeri | reverse complement strand
AAGTATTCTGGGCCAAGACTGGCACAATGTAACCTATCAATCCTTACAGATGGGAAAATTAAAGAAAAAGGCTGCAGAGAATGTGGCACACACTTTGCGACAAGTCCTCCCCCCTCCCCACACCACTTGGTACTTTCTAAATTGAAGAATGTTTCATTCACACATGGAACAAAAGCTGTATTGTTCCATGGTAATTTGAGGAGGAGGGGTGGAGGAACCAGAGACAACATATGCTTAAAATTCACTTCAATTTAAATTTTGAAACAGCCACTGGGTATGTGTATATAGTATATGACCTCCATAACATTATCGAGATTGGGTTCTTTTTGTGTAATGAAAGACCAATACCAAACACACAGCCTCCTCAACAGAACCTATGCCATGAGGGAGGTATCAAAGGGGTTTTTTTAAGATTCAATGACCTGCTCCATTGATGATTTTGGATGCCATGATTTCCAGTTGTAGATTAGGTAGACATCACTAAAACCACAATACATCATCATTGGCTAGAGCCAGACAGGGTGGCATACTGTATAGTGTGGCACAGACCATAAACCGCCATCACCAAAAACAAGTGACTGTCTAAACTCTGAAACATCCAACAACTCCATAATATCCACCAGTGAATATAGTCCAGGGGTGTGCGATTTGACGATATTAAACGGTGAACCATTAAAACGTCTCAATGATCTGAATTTATGAAGAGATCCTTAGTGTTGTGCTACAGTGCACATTCTATAACTTCTATAGCTTGTACACCCATCTAAAGTTGTTCTGTCAGCCAAATCTGTTTTGACACACCAATACACCGGTAACAGCTAACGGTAAGTAGTGCCTCAGATTTCTTCCTCTCCCCCTTTCGCGCCCTCTTCCCAACATGCAGCACATTCCCTATTTTGCAACCAAGCGAACAACATGGAGGAGCTGCTCCTTAAAAAGACCATGACATCATTAATATGTAACCAGTTTGGAGTTTCCAAATCTGACCCGGCACAACCAAGTGCAAAGATAAGGTTAGCAACAAGACAAACCTTTTTAACACCTCAAAAATAAAAAACAAAGAATACATTGAGTGAGTATGACCTTTTAGGTTTCATTACCTTAAGGGATCATTTTTGTTGAAAACATGGGAATTAATTTGGTTGTACTATTCAGTAAGAAAAAGTTTTAAAAATAAACATGAAAGAGTCGTGATAAGATCGTGAATCGTGATCCAGCCTGAAAAAAAACATGATGTTTTTGCTATAATCGCCCACCCCTAGCCCAGTCATCCCTAAATCTCTTCACATTTCACTTCGGTTGATATACAGAGTTGTCTTTAGCTATGCGTTCAACACCCCCCACCCCCACGCTGCCTAATATATGACAGACCGTGAGATGATTGAACTCATATTAAACATCGTTGCTTTTGCTCCCCAGCAACAAACATGCTTATTACATACGCTACAGACGGCAACCCCGGCATCTTCTCCCGACACTGTGAAACCACCACGCTGCTGACATTTGAAGGTGCTGACAGGTCGTTAGCATCTCTTCTGGCTTGCATCTCTGTCGCCACGCAAGTAGCCTTGAAGATCTGTTTTGATGAATGTTAAACTGGGAGTCAACATTCCTTTTCGAGCCGTCATTACCCAGTGCCGAGTCATCTGAGAACTCCTACAATGAGGGCCAAGGATTTAGCAAAACTGTCAAAGCAAGAAAATAAATAAGGGAACAATCCAGGCAGAGGGAATGAGTATAAAATGACTGGGATTACAGGCCAGAATTACAGAAGGCATAGGATTAAGGATGCAACTAGACAGGGGCGTTGGAGGGGCATGAAGACCGTGGCAGATTCAGAGGGCTCAGTGTTTCATAGGGGCCCTAAAATGTACGACAGAAGATCCCAGCAAAGAGTCCAAGGTGACTTTCTACCAAGGGGTCCAGAATTTCCAGCTACGCCCCTGCCACTACTCATGCCTATTTTTGTTGACTACAAATAAATATGAACAACAGTAAGTGTCTTTAGAATCCAGAACAAGGTCATCTTGATCTGAAGCCATGCTTTAGAGTCTGACACGACAACCCCACTCCTGCACCAAAGCCCCTACATTCACAAACAAAATCCAGCAATGGTCTTATCACCAACTGGCACCAATTGTACATAAGCCTGAAATACGGACAATCCATGGTCCTGAATATTTAGAATCAAATTAACATCAACTATGGATATTACAGGAATGCAGAAATGCTACCTAAAGGAGAATACATTACACCATTCTAACCAATTAAAGTCTCTGACCTGTTTATTCTATTGTAAGAAGGGGTAAGGAGCATCTCAACAGTACAGATACCTACATTAAAACTAAAATTAATAAATGCAGCATCCACCAAAGAGTTTCCAAGACTGACTACACCAGAACAAGTCAACGCAACTCAACACAGAGCTGATTAGACAGCCACTCCTTCTGCAATTAAGGTACAACCTCGACCACGGTAGGTGAGGTCTCAGCGTGCATCAGGGGCCGTCCCGCTCGGTGAAAAACCCACCTCGGGAAACAAGCGACACGTTCATTATTCATGCCGTAATACAGAGGGGACCGAAAAAAACAGGCAGCCATTTGTATTCTGTCCCAGGCCAACACATCAATTACGTTCTGAAATGCCGCAGTGGAGCAGTTATACTTAAGCATTTTATGTACTTACACCTCCAACCTAACCCAGTATGGCTGTCAAATCTGCAGGACGCTTATTAAATTAACATGTCTCCCTAAACCACAAAGCGATTTAGCCTGATATATAGTTTGTCAGATTCACTAACAATAATGTTGACGGTGAGCGAGAAAGGAGAGAAATCCCAGCATGCCACATAATTAAGGTTAAAATATCCAGGATGCCTTGAGAAAGCAACTTGACAAGGGCTACTTTAACGTGCAAACTTTAAATGAAATACAGAACGGGGGTGGAGCATTTCTTGAAGTGCTATTTTTTTTTTAGTGATGAAATGTAAATACCTTCATCGTACAAAGAACTCATGTTGTGACATTCATTCTGTCCTTTTAACGTTAAAAAATGCTTTATTATGAAATTCATTACCTCGTACTGAGAAAATGATAGGTGGTTTCCAGGGTGACACCAATACAGCATTGTATTATCATCTATAATGTTATTTTATTCGACAGCCCTGCCAAAACGCTCAGCACCTGACCTAAAAGCATCAAACCAGTCCCAGCTAGGAGGCGGGGATGCCCAAGTAGGTCACACTTTTCCCAACCAATGGAGAACGACGGAATCCGTTGGGTTGTGCGAGGTTGTATACGCTCATGCCAGAGTTCACTTTAAGAGAGATGCATTTTAAAGCGCTAATATACCATGATGTCAAATTCCAGCAGCACTACTTCATTTACTTTGCTAAGCACAGCATGTTTGGCCCAACTGTAGGTCTGGTGGTATAAATTTAAGGCCTGGCAGATGGCCAGGTCTATAAAGCACAAGCAGAAACCCTGCAGAGTTCACACTTCGGCAGCTAAACTATATAGTAATACATTGGTCACACTTGTTCAGAACTGGTAGCTCCACTCATCTTGCTGGAAATTCACAACAGCGGGTTTATTGGCATACACATGAGTGTTCGCATTCACAACAAACCGCCCAGCATTACTGGGAAATGAACGAATAGAGCTGTTTCTCTAGGAGGGTAAACCATAAAGATAAGATGGGCTTCATAAAGATAAAATATCGTATCAAAATCCGACTGGGTGGGTTACGCTTGAACTTAAACAGCGTGCCTTCCATTTGTTGCGCTAAAATGGTACCTTTTCATGGAATTTTTGTACAAAGTATATTTTTTATGACTATAACCATGATGGATGATGTCATGCTATTACATCACACCCTTTCTTAAAAATGACATGTCATGTTATTACATCACACCCTTTCTTTAAAAACGGTAGTGTCATTGTAGCATACCATAACCCACTGTAGTCCAACGCATGCCGACTCAGTGCTTTAAACACAATACAATACATTGCAAGCTGATAAGACCTCTCTCTAAAGTAACACTGACTGATTTTTATCTAAGTGCTACCAATTCACATAGCGCAATGCATAACCCTAGAAGGGTGACCAAGTCCGTTTCTCTGTATTTTCCCGGATGCTTCAATAGCTCATGCGTGTTATCATGGATGGAGGTTGGGGACTCCCAAAATTTCACGCCCCAAAGATCTTCCTGGGTTGCATGATCCGCCTCACGGTCTGAATGGCAGAGTTGATGGGTTAGGGTTAGGTCAACAACATTAAGGAAAGCCCCTAGCAAGCTTACAATAAATGAGGCCTAGTTAGGACAGGCATGTCGACGATAGGAAACCCACTGAACCTGAAAGCTCACTGTTGGTACGGTTCCTGTGTGTGTGTGTGTGTGTGTGTGTGTGTATGCCCTTAATTTCCACCCACTGCCAGTGAACTGGGTCAATAAGCACTCTCCGTTTTTAGGCAAAGACTAAAGCTCCCAAAGATAAACACCAATATTGAGGAAGCTCTTTCCTATGGCAAACCTTGGACAGAGAAAGGGCCCCTTTAAGATTTTCAGATAATGCCTGTTCAGTTTCTGCCCATAACTCAGCCTTAATGAAGACTCAAAAATGTCTATTATGAAGAAGGGGGCAGATTGATTTGGATCTGTCAAGGAAGTTCTGACAAGAAAATCCAGGCCCAGAATGTCTCACTCAAAATTAAGTGAATACAACAACTCTGAATATATGTACATATAAACCATAAAAATAATAAAATACTTGAAAACGCATAATTAAGGTGCAGAAATTATGGCCATAGCAGACCATTAATGAGCATTGTTTCAAGGAAAAAGAAACAGCTTAACACAGAACAATTGAGCCAGATTTGCCAAACCTTAAATTCATTTGTCACGCCAGACCTCATCAGCGACACGTTAAGGACACCTGCCTACAAATGGCAGACACCGAGTACAATAATACTTCAGGCTTCTTCAATCATCTGCTGTATAGTTTGTATTAGCCCAGATACGCTTTCGACACGCACACCGGTGTGACTAAGACCGACGCAGCCGATCTGCCAAATCTGTTTTGCACATCACTTCCATGCCAGTTCGCAAGCTCAAGACACAGAAAGCAGGGGATTGATACGAAAAGAAAAGCACCTTCCCCTTAAAACAAATAAAACAGATTAAATGGGTTACTGTAAAGCATTTTATAAACGAGACCAGGAGTCAAACTTCAGAATTTTTGCTACCATGCAAACGTGTTAGTTCAGAAATTAAAAATGGAATAATAATAATAATAATAATAACAACAACGTGGGTGTTTGTCTGAATTACAAATGAACAAGCTTAAATTTTCAGCCCTGTAGGTAATATATTATTATCACTACTACTATCAGGCGTAGCATCATCATCATCATCATCATCTTCATTACTACTACTAGTATTACCTGAATACATAAAAGAGCACTGATTAGACGCACAAAAAGCACCTTGTAGGACTTACAATCTAGCCCGTATCCAGACACCAGAAATCCCTCAACCCCCGCGTTCCGACAGGCCGTGATTCACGAGCGTGTCAATGGTGCGAGGCAGATGTGGACGCTGCTGGGCATCATTAGGTCCACTCTGGGTGAGGGGCCGCTTGCCAAAAGTGATTAAAAATTAGCTTAGGGAGAGACCCATAAAAGGTACAGGTACCGGGAAGATGCGACGACGTCCAGACCGAACTCGCACCGAAACATGACAGCCCAGAGGAGCTCGGCGACATTTCCCAGCTTAAGATTTAAATATTTCCACGTTTACTGGAATGGCAGCTTGACAGTATTATTCACTATTTATGTGCAACTCTGCTGCTTCCATCTTTGCCTACAATCTAAACAGACCAACATTGTTTATGATTTACACTGAGTGTCATTGCTTGTTTTTTTTTTTTATTATATGAAACTCCAGTATAAATCCAGTATATTTGCATATTTCATGTATATAATTAGCACCGCGATCCTAGGGGGAAGTTATTTCACGTCACCATATGTTGCGTTACCCTATGTGGTTGTATCGCCATGATAATGCCCCACTTGACTTGATCTGACCAAAAACCGCCAATGGTGACAGCCCTGTCACTATCAGCATGCAGGTTATGAATGTGGACTGAAGGTTGTCAGTTCAAGTGCAAGGAAAGGATTCCGCCGAAAGCAGTTAATCTGGATTGCTAAAGGGAAAAAAATATCCTGAGTGACAGCCGGGTGCGAGCCGGTGAGGCAATTAAACGAAATGCGAGAGCGCACTCAAGTCTACCATCATACGGGAAAGGCACCATCGACGTACAAACATCGACGGAACATTTAAAGACAAGGAGATTAATACATTTAGCTTATCATGCAAACAGCAACCGGAACACACAGCACAAAAGCAAAACATTTTTTTTTTTTTTTTTTTTTTAAATGCCCTGCAAGCTGCCCGAATTTTGGAGCTTTTAGTGTAAACCTACAGCCGACCTGCTGATTTTCAAGGAGATAAGTGTACAATTGTAAAAAAAAAAAAAAGAAAAAAAGTGTACAAGTGTAAAATCTATTTTCTAGTAGCAAAGAAGAAAAAAAAACATATATTTGGCCCTGTCACCGCACATTTGACCCACAACGAAATTGCTATTGATCCACCACAAAGGGCTGCGTTCTCTTTAACATGACACCTGCCGGGGGTGTCCATGTGCCATCGTCCCTCTCAGGTCACCATCTCTGGTCCCCTAACGCCAACACCCAGCCACAAAGCAGCTCTCTCTTAAAAACAGATTCACTCATATTTGCCATTCCTTTGGTTCAACCCATTAAAAGAATTAAGCATGGAGTCTACACTGCCTTTGAGTTTTGCAGTACGCGAGAGGAAATCCAGCCTTAAGAAAAAATTACTTAAAAACACAAGCGTGGTTGTGCTCGTATGAGGTGGTCAGACTCTCCTCCGCTAAGCATGAATTTGTAAACAAAATGGCTCTCAGCTTTTTGGCAGTCCCTGGTCATTTCTCCCCCAATGCTGCTTTGTAAAATAAATAGCTGCCGCTAGCCATCGCCAGTCCCCACGCAGTGGCAATCGAGGACACGTGGAGCGAAGCCTTGCAAGTCATTAACAGCTACCGGGTTACAGAAAGGCAGCTGGCGATTCATCGAGGAACAGACGCCTCCGCTTTGTGGCCCCGCAGTCCCACCGTGCTACACGTCCTGGGGTAAGGGGTGATCGATCGACTACCGGTTTAGGCAAATTAATATTATTGCTTGGGTTGCACACCTCCTGATGCACTCAGGAAGATGAAATTGGAGGGGGGGGGGGGCTTTTGTTGTGGGATAATTGAGACAGTTAATCTATGCCAAAATGAGAAGGTGAGCAATGTAATTGGCAGGCATAGAGTTCAAAACCACCCAGCAGATCTGGTATAACCGCCTCGCAGTTTACGCGGTACATTTCAGGTGTATTAAGCCAGTCAACAAATTAAAAGATAGACAGATAGACGGATAAAACACAGCACCATAACGCATTACAGGCTCCGGCTATCAGTAAACAAGTGTCCCATATCACTTCCAGTTAAAAATTTTAAAAGTGTGCCCTACGCTTAACGAGCAATTAAAAAATCATTTACATCAGCACTTTGTTTGATATAAATCCACAGAGGGGCCAGCCGGCCCGCCAGATTAGCCGCAGATGGCCGGAACGCTAAACGCTAAACAAGATGCCGCCTTGGAGGAACCACAAGGGGAAGGAGCTGCTGAAACGATCCGGCACCTCCCAAGAACAATGCGAGCAATGCGCCCGAGAGCCTTGCTAACTTACACATTTATGAGTAGCCTAAGTTCGTTCAAAACCAATAAAACAATGTTCATATGTACATATGTTACAATAAAACAATGTTCCGGAATTCTGATTCATTTTGACTGATATAAAAAAATAAAAATAAATCTATACTCAAATTTTCAAGCCAACATAACACCAGCATAACCACTATAGCAGCATCAGCTATGCGTTATAAAATAAATCCCCACTTCTTAGTTCATTACTGCGTTTATTTTGAATTAGTAATTATGAAAATGAGGCATCGATGCTTCCATGTGAATAGCCAGCAGCTTCAGGTCTCGGGGGAGGGGGGGGGGCAAGGAGAAGGCTAAATAAAGAACCTATTTGCCCACCATTTCCCTCCATTCCAAAAGTAGTCTTCAGTTTTAAAAGGGTCAGATTAAAGGGGCTTTAGAAACAATCAGAGTTCCTCCGAGGGACCTTTTTTCCATGCATTTATTTTAGGAATCGAGCATTCCCTTGGCCCGCCTGATGGACGGACATGAAAAATTAATACCTCGCGAAATCGGCCTGGAGAGCAGCATCCTGGGATGCTGTCCCGCGACGTCTCTTCGGAGTCATTCCGCGAGTCTCGGTTTAAGAGAAATATAGGCTAGCGCCCAAATATTGATAACTGATTATGTATAATTGATTGTACATAAACGTGAACAGAGTTCCAAGCCTGCATGGGGCCAGAATGAATTTTAAGTGTGCATTAAATTACCCCAAAACTTCATCCCTGTGTTAACCAGTATATATCTGACTTCAGTGCATTTTTCTGGAAAAGCTATAATGTACCAGCGTCTTTTTCAGCAGTCCGTATTTTGAACGTTTTAAATCACTCTCTAGATATTAATAATAATATAAAAGGCTCCATTAAGCACCGCTGTAATAGGCAGGCAGGTCAAAATCAAAAAACCTGAACATGTCGAATGATTAAAAGCAACCAAAAGCTCTGTGATATAACGGGAGTTAGAAACTTAGAATGTAATTAGCACATTCTGAAATAATAAAATGACATAAATGGGGGTTATTTTATTCTAAAAACCTGATGGCATAAGACGACCACATTGACCAACAAGAAGTCTGAGTCATGCAGTGAGTTCAATCAACGCAAGATTCATATTTCAAATACACCCCTGATTTAATTTCTCACACAACGTCGTCTGCATAAGACTGCTATTCATTTCCCTTTCGGGGGGGGAGACCCACACATGCACACAAATAAATACATCAACAATATCCACTCCATAGCTGTGCTGGATATAGCTGCTGATTAATCGGAATGGAGACTGGAGCTTAGCTGTCTGAAAGAGACACAATCACCCATCAAAAGGACATACAGATGGCAGCTAAGAACGCAGGTCCCGCTCACACAGATAAGCCCGGCATCGACATCTGTCTGTCTGGCTTTCACGGACCCTATTAGTTGCTTTCCCTCTCCTCCAGTTGAGCCGACATGCCAGAGAGGAACGGGGGTTGGACCCAGATTAATCGTGTACACCCACCCTTTCTCCCCGCCCCCCACGACCCCTTTCACCCTCCCCCACGGACGACGGTGCGTTTTTAGCACTGGTAAGCAACACGCTAGTGTGCAATGCGCCCCCGCAAACTCGGGCTGCGGCGGGCGAGGGAGTCGTTTCGCTCGAGTCCGTGGGTCACGCTCAGCATGGTGGCGCAAATAGGCCCCGGTTAGTGAGCGCGTCGATTCCTGCGGCAGCGCCATCTGACATTCATCTTGATTTCTGAAGGCTGTCCACCATAAATACTTACAGGTTCATGACACACGTGCTTCAGAAAGTACTGCAAGGTACACAGCTTATAGGCAAAGCTAACGGATCCAAAAGACAATCGGTACTAAAGAAAAAAAAGTTACATATAAAAACAATAATGTGACATGTTAACACTAAATGGAGAACAAGAAAACATAGAAGCACTAAATGCTAATACTGATTAGCATACTACAGAACATACACAACACTAAGGACACTCCCATGTCTCAAAATCGGGACCAGTAAATCCCATCTTTGGAACATCTGTCTACCAAAGTTTACACTTGGGTCCAAACCATTAATATACACCCCCCCCCCCCACATCAAAGAAATCCACAAAAAAATAAAAATGTTCGATACCAAGAAGGACAATGACAGGGACAATATGGCCCACTTTACTTGGGGAAAAAAAGCCCTAATTGAAATCACTATATCCCAATAGACGCCTTCCTGAGGGAATTTTTTTTTTTTTTGCCATGTAATATCTCTTAAATATACATTTTTTTCAATTAGCAGTTGTGTGCTGTAGCCCTAGCTGTTAAGAGTCTGAATTGCTGCAGAATGAAACACACCCTGGGAAAGCCAGTTCCCACATTATCCAAAAGTCAGGCAGCACCCGGATTCATTGGACTGTTCGCTCGAGACGGAGGACTTGGGAGG
>JAODLD010000044.1:20061590-20072920 GCA_026781065.1 Mormyrops boulengeri | reverse complement strand
GTCAAGTTGAGCGCACAGATAGCGGAGTAAGCGAGTGTGCAGGCTGAACTGAGCGCGCTCAGAGGGGAGTGAGCGAGTGTGCAGGGGGAGTTGAGCGTGCGCAGAGCAGAAGGAGCGAGTGTGCAGGCCAAGTTGAGCGCACAGATAGCGGAGTAAGCGAGTGTGTAGGCTGAACTGAGCGCACTCAGAGTGGAGTGAGCGAGTGTGCAGGGGGAGTTGAGCGTGCGCAGAGCAGAAGGAGCGAGCGTGCAGGCCAAGTTGAGCGCACAGATAGCGGAGTAAGCGAGTGTGCAGGCTGAACTGAGCGCTCTCAGAGTGGAGTGAGCGAGTGTGCAGGCCGAGTTGAGCGTGCGCAGAGCAGAATGAGCGAGCGTGCAGGTCAAGTTGAGCGCACAGATAGCGGAGTAAGCGAGTGTGTAGGCTGAACTGAGTGCACTCAGAACGGAGACGTTGCTTGCAAAACTCTCTCTGCACACTCAGGAATGAGGCACAAATATAATGCCATAAATAATTAGCTAGTGAGTAGAATGAAGATCATAGCTAGCTAGCTGGTTAGTAGAACATGCTGCTTCAGCATCTCCTAAGTAAAGAATGTGTATAATTAATATTTAAATAATATTTAGTGAGGTAACCCTCAGGGGCCCCAAGCAAATGTGTGGTTTGAGTGTTGATAACCTCTTGCACTATGCACGTTTGTGTGGTGCCCTGTACTTTTAGGGGTTGCAGTCTCTATTCCAGGGTCACTGTGTGGCTCTGTGGATTAGGACACTGCGCCTGTGATCGAAGGCCACCTATTCAACCCCAAGTGGAGTGATTTCATCATGGATGTTGGAAACAGGGGGGGGCAATATTGGCAGACTTACCCCACCCCTTCCAAAAAAATAAAAATTAATTAAGAGCATGTTGATTATCCTTTATTATGAATCCGCACGTTACTGGGGCTAATTCACTGTGCATGTAGAGCACGAGGATGAAACATATACTTAAAGAAGATTGTAGTCCTGTATCAGGCAAACTCATTTTTATGATAAGGATCAGTTATTTTTTGTTACTTTTTTTGTGAAACTGTAATTCTAAAATTGTGAGTGATTGTATAACACATATGGTTACATTTGTCTTTAAACGTTCAACTTTTTTTGAGTTTAAACAAAATATTGAATTAGAGTACGCAGTGTCGCAGTGGCCTCTCTCTTCCAGGGAACAGGATGTAGGATATGTATCTTCTGGGATTTGCAAGGGCTTCCTGTGTCCATGCAGGATTCCTCCATGTACCTCTGGTTTGCTTCCACAGTCCATAAATACGCCGTTCAGGTAAACCTAGCATGTGAATGCGTGTGTGTGAATTGGTGTGAGCAACCTCACGATTGCAGTGACTGTTCTGCAGAGTAGATGGGCTCTCCAGTACAGATCCAGCCCTAAATGGGTAAGTGGCTATTGAAAATGGACATGCTATTAAATTAGGTAATACCAAGGAAGTGTCCAAGACACAAGGAATCAAATCAAGTTACACGTTTATAGTTTATTTAAACTATTCGTAACTAAATAAAAATAAACAAAACAAGAATGCAATTCAATGAAAACCATGGATTTATAGGAACATTTTCTTGTCAGAAAGCTGTTACTGTAGAGTGCTTCAGAAATAAAATTGCTGTGTTTGTTATGTTTGATTGGTAAGTGGGTCAGAGACAGTCTTTAATCTTGCAGGGAATCATTAAATACAGATTGTAGAGTATGAAGGAAGTTCAGGACTTTTACACTTCTGAAAGCAATTTGAACATGACACAGAACATAAAATAAAGGCATTGGAGTTAGATTTTAGTGAGTTTCGGTTTTTCTTTGGAAAACAAAAGCAGAAGCAAGGGATCGACAACAAGTTCACCGAAGAGACCACGCATCGCAAAGCTTCGGGGCACTTTTCTCGTCAGCCGTCACACTGATACGCAGTTCTGTAAATACTGGAAATTTAAAACTGGGGCAATTAAAAAGGCAGAGCTTTGATGTTAGGATTGGATGAGGCGCATGGAAATTTTGAGACGAGATGGGGGTACGTGTGGAATGCAGCTGAAATCAAATCACCAGACCAGTGTCTTGTCGAAGCTGGATCAGAAGCCTGTTGATTGGTGCCTTCATACCATGTCTGTAAGAGGATTTTCTGACAGTATTGCATTCTGGGTGCTTGTACGCTTGTGCCACAACTCACCATATTTGGGCTGTACAATTAACACAGCGGCTGCTATAACAATAATATACCTATCTGGATTCTATATTAAAAAAGGATTCTAGGTTCTCTTCATAATTTCATTTATATTCTAATAAGTTCTACCCTGGATTCAGGTGTTCCAGTGTATGGATACCAAAGAGAATAACAATAACAATAATGTATGATTAATGTAACAATGGAGATAAAGTTAAGAACCCAAAATCAGGAATTATTTCCCAGAACAGAAAAAATTAACCCAGTACTCTAAGTCACTAACCAGGCCAAGGTCAACCAGGCACAAACAGGGTATCCAAAGATCACCCAGGATTGTAAGATGAAAATACAGGTAAGTCAGACACAAAAAAATCCAAAAAACAGAATTCATGCTCCTTGTGAAAAAGAGATATGAGACTTTAAAACTAGTGTAAAGACTTATGAGTAGAAATAGCCAATCGTGGAAATAAATGTAAGCAGGTGTGGTCAGGTTGGGGAACATGCACTGGTACAGCACATTACAGCACACACCACATGACAAAACACACAGTCCAGTCCCACCCACCGGAAATGGCCATCTATCTGGCACAGCCAGGTGCTATGAAGGTGTCCCCTTGGCCTGGTCCAGCGGCTCGGGTCTTCAGCAATGAGGATCTTGCGAGCTGGATCACTCCCAGGGAATCGCGCCACGTGGCCGTATTAGGAGATACCAGTAGTGCCACACACCCCTTTCCAGCGACCTCATGATCCCCATGCTCTTCCAGTCCGTTTACTGACTTCATAGCATGAGTTACCAGAGACATGAATGTTGCTGCTGAGGTAAGTGAACCTCTGGACGAGGTCGACATTCTCTCTGCAGACAGACACACTGCTGATGGCTGTGCCCAAGAGATCATTAAAGGTCTGGATCTTCGTTTTTATCCAGGACACTCGCAAGCCCAGACACTCAGACTCCACTCTCAGTCTCTCAAGAGCCCCGATCAGACCCCTCCATTGACTTCAGGAAGATCACAGC
Source organism: Mormyrops boulengeri (assembly GCA_026781065.1). Lineage (NCBI taxonomy): Eukaryota > Metazoa > Chordata > Actinopteri > Osteoglossiformes > Mormyridae > Mormyrops > Mormyrops boulengeri. The sequence continues at coordinate 20,069,711 of JAODLD010000044.1, read as the reverse complement.
ATCGTTGGCTCAGTCAAGATCATTGAATCTTTCCTCACCAACAGATGCCCCACAGCCACTGGACCCCAAGTCCCTGCTCAACACCCAGAATCAACTGGGAAGAATGCAGAGGTTCTGCCTCCAGTCTGCACATCACTCACAGTACCAGTGTACAGACCGGCCATGACGTCCAGCAACTTTGGGGGGATCCCGCAAAGTCTCAGGATGTCCCACAGGGCAGCTCGATCAACTGAGTCAAATGTTTTACAAAAATTGACAAAGACTGCAAATAAACTCTGGCAATATTCATGTTTGCACTCGAATCCTCAGTGCCAGGTCATCACCCTTCCCTTTCCAGACAGGGACAAAAAGTCCTGTTTTCCAGTCAGTTGGAATGACACCTGTCTCCAAAATGGAAGCAAAGATTGCCTGCAATGCCAGGAAGACAGTCTTACCACCAGCCTGGAGAAGTTCACCCCAGATACCACAGACCCCTGCAGCCTTCCCTACTCTCAGCTGGTTCACCACCTGTGCAATATCAGTGAGATTGGGTGGTTTACAGCTAATGGGAGGGTCAGCCTCAAGAACTGTGGACCCAGAGATGTCCAAGGTCCTGGCCGGAGGAACAGCTTTAAACAGCTGTTCAAAGTAACTGGCCCAGCAGGTCACAACTGCAGTGTCACCTGTAAGGACCGTTCCATCACCTGCCCTGACTGTGACTCTCCAAGGACAGATGTGCATAATGCTTTGATTCCTCTGTAAGCAGGACGTGGGTCACTATACTATAGATGGTCACTTACTCACAGATCCCTCTAACAAGCGTCTCCTTATCTGACTTCAGAACCTTTGCAGCCATCCTTCTCAGTTCCCAGTACAAACCGGAATTGCCATCAAGCTCTGCACTGCAATGCCTCACGATAATATCCAGTATGCCCTGTGGGATGAAACGCCTCCTTCTGGGAACACTGGCAACACCAACACAACCCTCAGAAACTTGAGGGTCTTTTCACAAAAGGTTTCCCACATCACATTAGAATCGGCAGTCACACCCAAGCCTGCAAGTTCCTCACGCAAACTGTGTGCAAACTCATTAGAAACAGCCTGATCTTGGAGTGTGGCCAAGTCCAGCCTCGTTCTACTCATTCACCTAAGCTGAATCTTCAGAGTAGCAAAAACAAGTCTGTGGTCAGAATTCACAAACTGGTCACTTCTGTAAACCCTGCAGTTCTGTAGGAGCCTCAGGGTCTGCCCACGAAGATCTCCTTTGCTGCACCACCAGTACTGGAGTTTCAAGTCCAATGATGCGGCTCAGGGCGCTGGAACCAGGATTCGCAACCCCTGACCTTTTGCCAGAGGTGGAAATTTCAGGTCCAGAAGGTAAAAATCCTGACCAAGATTTTATCTCAACCAGCCAGTTGACACAGTCACAGTGTTCTCAACTGGTTGGTTGCAACAAAATCCATGTCTGGATTTTTACTTTGTGGACCTGAAATTTTTGCCACTGCCTTTTGCAAAGTCAAGGAACATGGGGCCACTTTCCCCACAGTTGCAAGACCCATGGAGACCAAAACAATTCTCATAGCCAGCCCTGTCAGTGCCAGTGATCACACTGAAGTCACCCATGACCAGAGGAGTGTCACCTCGCCCACCAACCACCGGGCTGGAGTTGCGAATAAAATGTCTCCCTCATCGAGACGTCGCTCCCCACGGTCGGTGCATACACTGAGACATCAGACAGGACACCCAGAGAGTGAGTCTCATAATACACTCGTTGAAAGGAGTGACATCGAAAACCATCAGAAAGAGGTAATCCACTTCAACAACAGTTACTCGCTGAGTATGGCAGCCATCAGAGCTATCAGACCAATGATAGGTATACCCACCTACAGAGATCTGGCCACTCCCTGGCCTGTGTACCTCAGAGGGTGCCGTCACTGAAACCTGTAAACAGTGATCACAAATTCCTTTGAACTGTATCTGACGAGAGGAAGGTGATTTATCTTGAGGTCCTCATCAAATAAAACATTTGACTCAAGTGAAGTTTGTTGTTATTTCAGCATAATTCATCTTAAATAGCCACTCTTTTCTTCTGATATAGCACAAGTCAATGGTTTGCTTAATTAAGCGTTTTCACATCTGCATTTCCAGAAAATCCGTTTCTGTTATTTCTGGGGTCAGCTCTGTACACAGTTAATTAATTATTTCTGTTGGAAATTAATTTTAAAAGATAATCAAAATCCTTTTGGGGCCCAGTGAGAGGTTTCAACATTAGAAGCTTAATTTTTCATTTTTTACACAGAACTGGCGGGATAACTAGGGGCAGACTTTTCAAGACAACACATTAAAGAATAATTTTTGAGAACTGGAAAATATTGTGAATCCATTCTTGTTGACTGCGAGGAAAATGTCTGCTCCTTTTCCTAACTAAAACACTATCCATATCTGTGATTCAGATATATTCCATTTCGTCCCAGTATGATGATCAAATTAAACCTGCTACTGTAAGCTGATCATTAATCATATTTATCCCCTATTTGAATGCTGTAATGTACGTCAGCATGATATAGTACAAGACAACTTCCACGGTCCACGTCAGTATTCCATGGTGACTGCCTTGTTAAATAAGATGCTTCAGATGTGGGTTACCGGGCATCAAACAGCTTTCCTTAAGACAAACAAAGTGGTGGCGAATTAAGCCGTCGACTGTCTAGCCAATGACTGTGACAGACAACTTGAGAGGAATGTCAATGAAGACTTCAGTTTGATTGATATTTCTAATTATTTCCATTCTAAAATTCAATCACAATTTAAGTCAATGAAGCACACAGTTCAGACAGCACATTATGGCCATTCTCACGCTCAGCATGAGAAAGTAATAGAGATCGCTTTGTCCTTTATGAAATTTCATTTATATATTTCATTTTTTGTAAGTTTGGTTATTAGTTTGCTCATAGAATTCTTACATTTGTTTACTACAATGTCCTTAAACTTGAACAAACCGGCAGAAACCATTCATAAAGAGAGACACGGTAGGGACATGGATATGCTGGTAACTTTAGTGGGCCCAGCACTTTACAGGGGTCCTGTGAAATGTGAACTTAAAATATAATATAATGGGAGGCCCCAAGGTAACATTGTTGCAAGTATTTGATGTCAAATGCCAAACTGATACCGAAAGTAAGCATGTAAAAGAACCAAATTGGTATAAATTTTCTGTTTGGCATAAAATCTTTGTCATCATAAAAAAATCTGTTGAACCATCAGATAAAAACCAAACAAACAGGTAAATAAATCAGCTAATATTGTTAAGTGATTAAAAGAAAGCTCAGGTTCCCAGTATGCTCAAGGTCATCTACTGGAGTTCCATCAGATATTCATTCCATCAGTATTATCACTTAACCTGCACTGCTACTCAGGTTTCTTCACAGAGAAGACTTCCCTGACTCGCAATACGGAGACTTTTATTGGCTGCATTTGTGAAATAGCTGCCATAATTTTAACTGCTGGTTGAAGAAATGGTTTTTGCCATTTGGTAAACAGTAATTACCTGAACTCAAGCTGAATGCAATCCCTACCCTGCTATTACTGACTGGTAATTTCTCCACAACATGTCAAAGAATTTTCAGTCGTTGAAATACTATTATCATGCATGACAATTAATAGGCATATCCTAAAAGAAACAAAAAATCTTTAGAGGTATAATAGGCTATGTGTTTTGAATGGCAGGCATTATGTTTTTCATTCATAGCATTTGTGTAGCATGAGACCATTCTGCAAGAATATCCTTTGGCAAGTATAAGTAGCAGTTGAACCCACCCAGGGACAGGCTCCAGGCTCGTCATGCTCTTGTACTTGGTAAGTGATTAGAAGATGGATGCATGGATGGATGGATGGATGGATGGAAGTATATGTAACTTTCAAGAACTGTACTTGTAATTAGGTTAAAAGTTTATAAATGAACGACTCCAAGTGATCATGGAGCTCCCATGGGGCTCATTGTTGACAAAGCTTCATGGATATACCTTATATTCCAAATATGTTAGTATAATTTTATATGAAGGATCTGCACTGTTAAACTGGGTCAGTGGGCATTTGGAAACTCCCCGTGAAAAACTCACAAATACTTTGGAAAATGCTTTCCGGAGTATTAGATAAGCATGGTAAATAAAGGAGAATCTCTTGTAAAGAACTCTATTAAAATCCTCTTGTTTTCATTATTTGAAGTGCCAGTTCACAAACAAGCGGTGTCCCCCAATCCAATCTACAGCCAAGAGCCTGCCGTAGCCATGTGGGAAGCATGGATTTGCGATAAATAGTTAATGTTTTATTTTTCTTTATAACAATCGAACACGTGAGTGTGTGTGAACATTATTTTTTACCCATTTGAGACCCAAATGTCTATTATCCAAATTCAGAAGGCATCAACTTGTGCAATCAGATGGTTCCTGCAATCAGATCCGTAATGTTAGGGCCCCCCTTTGTGCCATCTTTGTCATCATCAGTATCATCATCATGAACCCTACCGTCATAAATAGTAGCCTCTGACTGAAACGAAATTTAGAATTTGCTTCTGCTTATCATTACCTTTACTTATGTTTTTCCATCTTCTTGTCTTCTTTAAAAATTGAGGTAATCAATCCCTTCTGTTGTTTTCTTGGCTCCGATTTTGCATTTTTCTGCCAAAGAAGGCTGCACTCTTAGTTTTTTTTCCCCCATAGCAATTTGATGGCTATTTGATATGACATATATTTAAACTACATTATAACTTTTTGTGATAGCCAATATATTATCTCCTGTATTCCGATGGCTTTGCATTCCTTTTCTGCAGTAAGAATCCAGAGGACAGACCTGCCTGGGGCTGTTAGCCACGACAAGAGCACTTAAAATTCCATCCACACAGCGCTCCTATTCTAACAAGTTTTTAATATCATTTAATATTTTATCTAACAAATCATCTATAATCATCTGGCTGTTTCGTAGCCACCTTTAAGGCTTTTGAAAAGGTACAAAAGTAATTTGGGTGTGATGAGTGTTTTCTTTTAGTTATATAATTTTTATGAATACTCAGTATGAACTGGGGTACACCCTAGATGGGATGCCAGTCCATCACAGGGCATACACCCCCAGACACACACACACACACACACACACACACACACGCTTGTAATTATATCTTTTTGGGGACTCTCCATTCGTTTCTATGGGGAAAACTCTACTCACAACATGACGACCTTAACCCCTACCCAGCCCTAACCTTAACCACAAGTAATCAAACAAAATAGGAGGCTTTTGGCATTTTTAGTTTTTTGATTGCATTCATAGATCTTTGTGGGGACCTGAAAAATGGTCCCCACAACATCAAAGCAGGGTTTTATTACATTGGAGGGGATATTTGGTCCCCACAAAGTAATATAAGCCTAATCTACACACACACACACACACACACACACACACACACACACGCACACACACACACATACAGTAGAATGGGGCAATTTTACAGATACCAGTATTAACATAGTATATTTATTATGTAAATAAAATACTCTTACAGAGACACTAAACCTACATTTACAGAAATCGTTACAAAACATTACGGAAAATACTTAAAGCACATTCACCAATAAAAACAGCGCTAAATAAAACAATGTTAAATAAAACAGCGCAGAATTATTTCAAAAGGTATAATTACATTGACTTTATAATTTAAATTAATTGGACACTTCTTGAAATTGTCTGGCAGGCAGAGCCAGCATGGCAAATTGCTAAGGTAATCTAGGTAGCTGTACCCTTGTGCGACTCATTATGCAAATCTGTCTCCAAGGCTCACGGGGCAAGTGATTTGATTTTTTTGGAGATGCAGACGAATTAAAGTGAAGTTTATACAAGCCCAGCATTCCAATTATATACCTGAGTACCAGTACAAAAGTAAAGACTGTACTCATTTAGTCAGAACCAATCCAGTATTTCTGGTACCTGGTGTTTACCAGGATTCAAGATGCCATATGAGAATAAGAGCATAAATGTCAGCAAACAGTTACAAGATCTTGTTATTTTTCAGGTACGCCTATTATATTAATAATTGGCTGGCTATACTTTATAAAACCTGGAAAAATGTGCAATTGCTCCCTGTTATATTTGGATCACATGGCATTATAAACAGGAATTAACAACATATAACACCATATCATGTGTAGAGTATATGTTACATTGTGTAGAGTGACTGAAGCCGCTATAACACTTATTTTAATTAGCAAAAACTTTATTGACCGGGAGCCTTGATGCAAAATCAACTGGTGCTAGTCTGGATCTCCACCAATATAGACATCTAATTAAGATTTCTGGGGTTGATTTGTACAGTACAGTCGATAAATCATTCCAGCAATCATCTGTCTCAGGCAGAAAAGAGATTCTAAGTTTAACATTAAATTAATGAAAAGATATACAACAGTGTTATGTTCTGATGCACATACAATTCTTATCTAAGTGCCTTTTTTAGAGTCACAGGCCTCAACCAACAGAATAAATAGCCTTGGGTCAAAAAAATGAAAAAGGAACACAGAAATGACGTGGCAAAAACAAACAGATAAACATGCAATCAGTTTAAGCAAACCAAAGCTGTTATCAGATTTAGGTCTCCCTTAAAAGAAAGTGCCTATTCGATATAATGTAACCTCTGACCTCAATGATAACATTCTAAAATCCCACTATAATAGATTATAAACTCTCTGTAGCTTGTCGGATCAACGTTTTTCTTCTGGAAAGGAACCACGAGTGCTCTTCAGTTAATGAAATCTCTGTGTTATTTATTGATTTGTCTGAAGGTCTTTGTTCATGTCTATAAATGGGCCTATTTGATTTAGCGTAAACACCAGAGTGTACATTTTGTCCCGTGCTACAATCTCCCCCGAGTGATTTGTCTATAGTGAACATTTCCAAACATCAAAAGCGCAAACTCAATGGATGGCTTGATCAATATGAACACAAAATGGGAATTGTATTTGCTCCAGTCTTAAGTTATTTATTGATTTGTCCACACATTTATCTCAAAGTGCACAAGATCCCCCACAACAGACGTGCAGATAGAAATTTGCCACTGTATGATGACCTCATGGTTCCACTTTCCTTCCTCAAATGGTCACGGCTCCATAACATGATCCACATTAGGGGGCCAGGTCTTCTCTTCATAGATAATCCCCTCCGGGATGATTGCTGTAATGTAGCTTGAAGTCTTCACGCTACAGGTGCCATCACTTGCAGCATGACTACGCCTTACTTTTGGGTTTGCGAGCATTTCAGCATGTTTACTACCATCCTTGCAGAAGCTAGCATTCTTAATTCGGCGAAGAGCTCACTCCCAGCTGGCCCACGTTCTACGGCTTTCTAATATCCAAAGAAAACCTGCTGAATATTTACTTAACCTGGGTTTACTCTCTGGCTGTAGATAAATAGACTTGGAGTCTCTGGCCTGTGCTTAGATATTGACGTGTGTGGAAGAGGGAAACAGTAGCCTGTGGTACCGATGCTATTGGGTAGCATACCGTGCCAGTTCCCAATAATGCACCGGCTACATTAGTCAGTGCTACACAGAGCTCACTCTTGACATTTCCGGTGTCTTCATTCCCGGCCTTCTCACTCCTAATGTAACGCAAAACAAGGCAGGAGAACTTTCATCTGGCATCTTGTAGATGGCCATCATGGAAGCACTGTGGTTAAGGTGTGCACTGCGACAGAAGATATGGAAATGGACTTTCAAGAAAGTGGGGCTTTTGAACAAAACACTTGATTGGTTTGTTATAGAGACTCCCAGCTGTTAAAGAGTGCAAGCTTGGCATGAAACCAGGGGAATAACTGTACAACGGCGACAGGTAGATGAAATCTGCTGCTTCTAGACACAGGTTGCATTTTTTTGTGTGTGACAGGCAGGCATGGTCTTCACATATGGCTTCGTAAATCAGATTCAGCTACCCTGCATTCCGTCGAAGAATAAATATAGATTTTCCTGTGTCTCGAAGCCGGGAGGAAAAAATACCCATAGTCCATTTCTTAAGTGGCCTCACTGCATTGGAATCAGCTCTTTCTCATCAGGTGACAGGGGTCATTCGGGGGGGGGTGGGGGGGGGCTGTGTGTGAAATGGCTCG
>JAODLD010000044.1:20028354-20057388 GCA_026781065.1 Mormyrops boulengeri | reverse complement strand
CCCCCCCCCCCCCCCCCCCCCCCCCCCCCGCGCCGGCGCGCGGCGCCCGGCGGGGCCGCCCCCCCCCCCCCCGGAGAAGAAGACCCCTCTCAAGGAATCTGCACCAGCAGCATTTTGCAATATAATGGGCAACTCAGAAGCATGGTATAAAATGATTAAAAGCTGCCCCACTTTTTAACTGCGTCGTCAACAACTGAACACCAAAAAGGATAACAGTGGGCCACGTACCTTTACTCTGTTCATAAAAGTGCAGGTTTATTTAACAAAAATCAAAGCCTGGGTGGCATACTGAATGAGAAATCCATTACTCACTAGTGCATCAAGTCTGTGTGTCCTTAGATCTCAAACAGCCAGAGAACAGGATTACTTTTTATGATATTTATTCTGGGTTAAGAAGCAAAAATTTCAGAAAATCATGCTTTATCCCTTACAAATATTTATCTAACCTTACAGCTGTTGACGGTTGGTCTTTAAAACTCACCTATCTTGAATACACCATGAATGTTGAGATTATGACCATAAAATTGTTAGTCATACTTTAATAAATCCTGCTTTGTTCCATCTATAGAAACTTCATGGACAAACCTGACTAACAAGTGTAACATTTAAACTAAATTAAAAAGGAAAATGCAAAAAAAAATAAAATTAAAAATTCAAATGTTCCAAAAAGATAACATACAGAACAGCAAAGCTCATGATTCAGAGGGGTAAACATGATATTCAGCACGTCTAATTCTTTCCAGGAAACAGGACAGACCAGCTGAGATTCATCAACTATGAGCAACTATCCTGTATGATGCTGAGGAACACCCAAGATGGGATAAGTATTAAATCCATACTCACTCCCTTTACAATCCAGATTCGGAAATGTGGTAACTACCGTACTTTGCTTCTTCCAGATCACGCTCCCAAACAGTGCAGTGAAACTCCTGGGGGATTATGTACTCCTATTCTCCTTTACGCCATCGTGGTGCCAATCAGTTTAATGCCTTTCAGGCACTGTAAATGACTCTGACATTTCACAGCCAGGCAGGTAATGTACTAATTAAGGAGCTCTTCCGTGCCCCAAAGGTTGCAGATCCAATGCTGTGCGGTACCAAGTATGAATCGCCTTGCTAAATATACATTCACTGGCCAGATTATTAGGGATACACATCCACTCGCTAATGCAAAGCAGCCTGCTACTTCAAACAGAAAATCGTGTAGCTGCAACTGAATATATCTGATGCACACAGGGTCAAGGGGTTCTATTACTATTTAACCAAGTGTTAGAATGGCTAAGATGCCTGATCCAAGTCATTTCAGTAACACCTTACTTAAAGCTGTCATCCACAATACATTATACATACCTTCGTAATGCTATTGAAAGCCATAAGGCATTATAGTGTTGATTATAATACTTCATAAGCTCCAATGAAGCTCTCATCTATAATGCACTATAGATACCTTCATAATGCATTTTAATGGTCGATATAAGCATTAAGGATGCTTTGTACTGCGTTATGAAAGTATCGATAGTGCATTACAGACCAGAGCTTCATAAAGAATTCATAATGCATGATAAACATGGCTATAATGTGTTATGCCTTTTTATAATTATTTATAACCATGTTTATAATGCGTTATGAATTATTTATAATGTGTTATGAATGTGTTCATAGATTGATCATGCTATATGTGGTGGTTCCAGCATCTGAAACAGGCACCTTCCTACCATGCAGTCTGGGGCATTTCTGTGACTGTAAACACAATGTCAATGAGGGAGGTCAGACGAGAACGGTCAGACATGTTAAAGCTAACAGGAAGGCTACATGCACACAAAAAGCAGCTCAATGCAACTCACCCTTGAAGCAGTTCTAGAAGCAAAAGCGGGTCCTAACTGATACTACGAGACAGGTGTACCTAATAAAGTGGCCACTAATTGTATCTGTAATATTTTATAAAGTTTGCAAATTTTGTACACGCATCCTTCTTTATTATAGCAAATGCTGTTTAGAAAATCTAAACAGATTTGACTGTCACTTGTATAAATGGATGTATAGCTTATGTAGCTTATGTTGTACGATAAAGTATCTGAGGGTAGTAGGTAATACAGGACTTGCTGTATTAATTTCTCCATATGTAATGTAAAGTAAATACATCACAAGCAAATCAAGCATGCCCTGGCTGCTGTTTGAAGAGTGTGATATTAAAACACATTAATCTTCGGCTCGTTTTTTTCCCCCACACCTAGGAGGTTCTTTGATCTAAGCCCAGGCCAGCAAATCCATATGCATGAGACGTGTTCACATCTCCACTCATTGGCACGGCTACCAAGGCGAAGGAGGGGTGGGGAGCAGAGATGGAGCAATGGTTACCAGGGCCAGAAACACATCATACTCATTGTAAATCTCCGCCCACCCGCCGACCTCACTGTCAGCTGTCTTCTGGCCCCGGGTCATCGCCAAGGGCCCTTACTCGCTCACAAAGGTCAGTGTGTTATAATGCCGGAAAAACATATATATGTACATGTGTGGGAGTCGGGCCTGGGTGGGAGAGCTAATGGAGTTCATGGCCCTGAGGAGAAAACTAACAGCCGTGACAAGGCCCTCAAAGCGCACTGGTATTCACCATAAGCCAGGTTCTCCACCTTTCTGCCACTGTCAAGGCCTGTAAGTGGTGTGTAAAGGCACAACATGCACAAATACAGTGAACACAGTGATCTACTGTGGTAATTCACAACAAACTGCATCAATGTTCCATGTCAATTGCACACAAGCGTCCTGTGTCTCTTTTGAACAATTTCACTTAAAAGGAGGGGCTCCACCTTTGTACCATTGTCAAGGCCTCTCATTGGATGCCATGTAAAGGCACAACATGCGTGTATACAACAGCAAACGCAGCCATCTATTGCGGTAATCCAGTATAAACTGCACTAATGCTCTCTGCCCTCTGCACACGAGTTTCCCGGCGTCTTTTTTTGAACAATTTCACATCGAATCGCTTAATAACTACCGCAGAATGTTCTCTGAAAGTCGGTCGGGACTTCCTGCCACATTAATGCATCGCAAGGCCATTAACAGGAATAGGTGCAGGCTAGAGTCTCTCTGCAATGATGATGCGAAAAGGAAAATCGGATTACAATCTGTGGTGCCGGTTTATGGCACATTTTTATTTCAGGTTAGAGTGAACATCTTCAGCTTTAAGACACTGCAGGAGCGACGCAGTCACGCGACGAGATTACACACTCGGCGATACGCCGGGAATCGTCTCGGGCTCCAACGTTGGGGCGATTCATCCAGGAATGTCACAGCAAACAGTTTCTGAACCTGCGCTGACTGCTTCTCAATTAAAAATGGCTTCTGAGCTCACTCAAGTCCCTCCGCTGTCATTCCTCTCCTAGCTCACGCACAGGAGAGCCTCAGCACACATACCGGTGATTTATAAGACGGGACACATCCCCTGACATTAAAATGCATAAGGTCAGACTTTAAAATGATTCAAACTTGTGTAACATGGGGGGGAAAAAAATGCATGACTTTTTTTATATTGGGGTTGAAATGTGTCTTGTTGGAAGGAGGCTGCCGGAAGGTTATTACAGATCCTTGACAATGAAAAATATTTTTCCCCCCTAAAAGCATTGCATCTTATTAATTTCCCTTAAGCAGCGCAAAATGTATGTTGAAGAAACGGCGGACCTGAGCTCTTCTGATGATTTTTCCACACGTCCTTGGACATATAAGGACACATTTCAAGAGTGGATCCCGACACTCATGTGGGACTGACTTCCACAAAGTTGTCTCAAGGATAAAAGGAAGGCTAAGCCAACACCTGAAGTAAAGCAAGTTTTTTTTTTCCCAAACTGCAGTGCATATGGGAGTTTACTCATCAATGATTGTTTTTTTGCCACATCTGTTATGGGCCGGGCAGGGCCTCCTGTGCTCCAGGTTTTTGTATAATCCATTTAATATCATTCTTCTCACTTGCTTCCGTCACCTTGAATTGTTTCTTTCAGAACATCCTTGTACCTCCTTATCTGGCCTCTGTTATTTCTTCTGGAAGAAGCCAGTTAAATTAGCACAATAAAGAAATAAATAATAACAATAATGGGGAAAGGCTATAATTATCTATCCATTTTCAAAGTGCTTATCTTGGTCGGGGTCACGGAGGGTGGGGGGTGTATCCTTTTCCAGGCGCCATGGGGCACGAGGCTGGGGCGCCCCCTGGAGGGGAGGCCAGTCCTTCACAGGCCACACAGATATATATACGATGGAGTATTTGAAGATTCCTGCTACCTGCCTGCTTTTGGTCTGCAGGGTGACACCAGAGTATCTAAAAGAAATCACTGCATGTACAGAGAGGAAGTGTGAGGCAGCAGTGCTAATCACTGAACCAGTGTGCCTCCCCACTACAGTTATCCATCCATCCATCCATCCATCCATCCATGTCTGGCTTGCAGGGGGGTCTGGAGCCTATCACAGGCAGCACAGGACATAAGAAATCCTATATGGGACTGCAGTCCGCCACAGACTGCGTACATAGGCATACTATCATACAAATTTTTGCATGTAAAATGAATAACGACAGCTTATATGCACATAATTTATAATACAAAGAAACTTGTGTGTATAAGTATATGCAATATGCCCTCGGAGACCCCCGGACAGTCCACATTTTTGCTACCTCCCAGCCCCCAGCACACCTGTACCAGGCATTCGGTCCTTGGGGACTGGGTTGAGAAACACCTGCATAATGTATATTGTACACATGAATGGGTCTTTGTGTATATAAATTGGTGCTTATATACACATATATATGCACATATTGAACATTTTTGACCAATTTACAGAATCTCTCTGAAAGGTCATACCTTGCCTTTTCATTCCTCCCTCGTGGCTTGAAAATTTTGTCAACACTGCCTGGGAAATTTGTTTTGAAAATCGCCAGAGGATTGATTGCTCAGAAGTCAATAACGTCTGTTATGTTTTCATTGGAAAATGACTGTTTGTGTAGCTGAAATATCTGAATCGTCAGGTGTCTCTCTCTTTTTTTCCCTCCTCTTCCTAATGCACCGCCACGCGCCGCTGGTGTGGTTACAACAAAGCACTTGACACATGGCGCTCGCACCTGCGTCGTTCCCCCAATTCCGAGTGAGGACTAGATCCGGCGCGGTGGCGGGTTCGCATCTCCGCAGACCCGTTCTTCAGGAAACCATTTTCACCGTGGAGCCGTGCTGTTTTTTTCCATTACAGAGATAATGAAAAGGTAGAAAGTACCAGCAACATCATATTCCTGCTGCAGGTAACTGTGCCGTCCCATGCAGTCTCCCCGTGGTAACGACTGCTATCGCTTCGTGCCACTTAATTGCCACTTTAGAGTAATGAACCATTAAGTACGGTCCCCATTGGAGTCAGGGTGGCTGGAACTCACCACGCTGGGGACATCCAGTTGGAGATGAGTGTCGCTGAGATGGGTGTCCTGGTCAGGCAGGAGGTGACATTTCCGCTTTTATCTTTTTATCTTTCAGCCCCAGGGTGCACTCTGCGATAGAGGTACTGGCTTTCCCGTCGTCCCAGTAATCACAGTACAAAGAATGACACCTTGATATATGTGCTTCCAAGATGGCTGCCAAGATGGTTTTGGTGAATATACAAAAATAAATAAATAAATAAAATTCCATTCATTCATTTTTCACAGTGAGCCTGGAATCTCAGGCAGGACAGGACATAGGACAGGGGACACCCTGGACGGGGCGTCAATTCATCTCCGGATTGGCGTCCGCAATCACACTCCACAGGCAATTCAGAGACGGCGATTTATCTAGCTGCATGTCCTTGAACTGAGGTGGAAATGGGAGTACTTGGCCAAAACCGGAACAACACAGAGAGAACATTCGTGCTCCGCACACACATTGCTGGGGGTGGCAATTGAATCGCTAGCCATGAAGCTGGAGTGCAAAACTCCGAACCCAACCGAGCCCGCTTACCCGCAGAATTCTTTCACTGTTATGCCCACACACTGCAAGCTATAGACGCACCAAGATACGGTACTACGTTCCTCCTGATTCTAACATTTGAAACCCAATCATATGTTATTGGCAGGGGCCACTGCAGTTTGCCAGTAGGTGAGGCAATCATACTCTCTGGATTTCGCCTCACTTTTCCCCCATTAGGAAGCATAAGTGCTTCGCTTTTCTTGCATTAATTTCACACTTGTGCCGGAATGATTACTTGAGCCTGTGCTATTTCAAGTTACTTCACTTTGGCTCGTTCACGCTGTTCGAAGAGAGAATGTCGAAAGCTTGATTCCAAGCGTCAAGGGCGCTCCGATCACACCAGCAGCCCCTGGAAGCACAGTGCGAAATTTCGTATTATTCTAAAGATATTTTTGAAAAGTATACACTCCCTGGACTAGAGAAATGGCCAAGAACATCCTGAAGGGACCATGTATTTTTCCCCCAAGCACCACTTCCAGGAGTGTATGTTCTTCTCCTAGTGATTTATTTGTTACACTTTATAACCCAGTCCTTAATCAAGATCGGAAGTTCTAGACTCAGTATATACTGAGCAGCAAATGCCGCTCTGGGTTCAGTCTGGTCACTCCCAGAAAGCACTTTAGTCTGTCGTATTTTTATGTTTATGATTAAGTCTAGATTCATACCTCTGGTTTTGTTGTCTCTTTCGATCTTTATCTTTTAGTTTAATGTCCTGGTTTAAGTCTCCCCCCCCACATCTGCATGTGGGTGGACTGAATGTGGGGGGGGCTAGTTAGGCTTGGCTGGTAACACAGTAATACCATACTACCATACCATACCATTGCTACATTTTTCATTACGCAGCAGTGCATGTTATTGCCAAAGACAGGTAGCAGGCCGGACTGTATGCACTGCTGATGCTGATAAAATGGCCGGTCAAATTAAGGGAGCAGCCGTATCTGCTAGTTTGAGGAACCCTGTTTGAGACCAAGCATTTCCGTAAGAGTATATGCGGGGAAATCATTAAACGTGGACTAGGTGTTTGTCGCCTTTCATTTGTTTTTAAATGAATCATGCTAAAAACTCTTGAGCCTCTTAGTTAGAAGTCGGTAGGGAAGGCGCAGAGCAGACATCAGTCGAAATGTCTGTAAGTTGGTGGCGGAGGTTCCCGCATCGCTGGGCTCCACAAGCGGCACATGAACAGCCCTGTGTTCGTCACACTACACGCGGTGCCCTTTTCATTTCGCCACAGGTGCGAGTGGTCCGCTCTGCCGTGTCCTGTAGCTCCGGATCCCCTATCCTCTTTTTAGGTAATACATGTCTGTCACCGAGCCAAAGCACGTGTCACCCGTGCCCCTGTGATTTACAACACCCCCAAGTCACGCCAGTGTTAGGAGGATGAGCACGCATTGGAGGGGCATGTTTCTTCCTGAGGGCAGCAGCAAAAGGTCATCAGTTTGTTTCCTAAAAGCTGTCCAGTTCCATTGAAGTAAATAATAATGACGTGCCGTCCCACACAGCAGCGTATCGACAGGCAAACAAAAAAAGAGAAACTGAACAAGTGGAATTGTCAAGATCATCCGCCCCCCCCAGAAAAAAACCACACCAAAAATCAATGCCCGTTTGACACCAAAGCCCTTTAGCTATGAATCCTGTACAAAATGCTAATCTCCAATGTCAGTAAATGTGCTTTCAAGAAATATTAAAGTACTATTGGTTTCAGATGACATTTTTGGTTTGTTGAGAATTTCTTTCGCTTTAATGTGACACGACTTTGATACGATTTGTGTGGCTGGGGTTTGATCTCCTTGGTTATTCCAGCTCATCATTTCCATAACCCCATATCTCATGTATGGTCAAACTGAGCCTGGATCTTATCCGGGACACAAGGCAGAGGACATCCTGAATGGGAAGCAGCTCTTGACAGGACAAATACTGTAGGTATTTTAAGGTAATTTAGAGGTAATTAATTTAAAGGTAATTAAACAACTCCATAGACTGTGGAGGAAGCATACAGAAGAACATGCGAACTCCACAAACACTAACTCATAGTGCTGCTCCGAGGAGTGTTATATAAAGCAGTTCCTACCATTGGCCATTAACCAAACAAGTCACCCTATGGTGGGGAACACAACCAACTGTCTGAATGGACCAGAATTGTTTAGGTACATTGCACATTCACAGAACATTTATTCTATCAATGCACCATACAATACTATTTATTTCTTTGCAGTTACTATAGAATTGTGTGCAATCATTTCTATTATATTTTTGCAGCTGCTGTTGACTGCTTATTTTTTGTTACTGTCTGTTAATGTCTAAATGTACTAAATGTCTTTTTTGCTGTCTGAATGTGTGTGTCGTGCTACTGTAAGCCTGCAATTTCCTTTCGGAATAATACAGTTTCTATATATATCTGGGAGTAGGAATTGAATCCACACCTCTGTTTGTGCGAGTCATCTTAGTAACTCATACAACTTCGGCTGCTGATGTAGAGCTGTAAGGCATCCCGGTGTAGTTCAGATAAACAAATGCGCACACTTCCTATATTAATCAGTAAAATTGTCTCAGTCGTAGCCAAGGCTTTTAGTCTCTGCAGCAGTATGAACTTTCACTTGATTTATGACCGCAGTTCGTCAATCAGAAATAAATATCAGTGATTTTTCAATGTATCCAAGGCTAGGTCAACATATCGAGACCGTGTGGACAACATGGGAGCTCAGAGCGTACATTTCACTCAGTATAATCATGTCATTGAGCCATGTCGACAGAGACATGCTGTGCAGCTGTGGTGGAGTATATTAGTACTGTATACAGTACTTGTAAATCATTCTCTGGTCTCAGTCCTTGGGAGGGCTCAATGGGGCAGAGAGGTTCAAAACACATTCTTATACTGCTTTGTTTGAACGGGCTTTTACACATATCAAACTCACTGTTGACAGGAATGAGATTTCATGTTATTTAATGCTATTTATACCAATGTTAAATCATATTTTATACTTCAAAGACCTATGGCCAAATTTACTAGATCCATCCATCTTTTCACTGGTTATTAGGGTTTCAGGAGGGCCTGTATCCCATCAGGCAGTAAGGCTCACCAGACTGGAGCACACCCTGGATGGGATGTCAGTCCATTGCAGGGCGCATACACTAACACAATCACCCTCAGCTGACAATTTAGAGATACCAATTAGCCTAAATGCATATAGTATCTTTGAAGGACACCAGACAGCTAACTCCACACAGAACAACAGTGCTACCCAGTGAAACCGTGCCATCCCTGAGGACAGAAGGAAAAATGATTGGTTCAAGGAGATAACCAATGAGATTGTACAAGAGGTGGGCCCAAGCAACTAGAGGAGACATCAGATTGGTGGGACCACCTCCACTAGTTGCTTGGGCCCACCTCCTCTACAATCTGATTGGTTATTTCCCTGAACCAATCATTTTCCCTTCTGCCTTCAGAACATTTTTTTGTAAGTAAAACTCCCATGAGCAGAGAATATCTGCAGACATGCATTGGTGTGAATCAAAGAGCAGGACCCTCCAGTGTGTCAGTGGCAACTGGGCCTTTCTCAAGGGCCCAACTGTGGAATCACTCTACTGACCACAAGATTTGACCGAGTGCCCTTCTGATTAAGGGCACATAGTCCTGAAACATAGAGCCACACACTACCCATAAATATATAAAGATATATGCATGATGACTCACAACAGACTACAATGTAGAATCAGCTTGAACATCTGCCTTAGCTCTTAAAACAATCCCAAATAATAACATTTTTTAAAGCCATTATTTATCATTTTTATATCAACATGGAAACTGCCATGCAATTGTCATAAACAAAGATATTCAGTGTTGATTGCAGGTTAGTACCAGGGCTACCAAGCAGCTCAGACTGAGGTGGTCTGGCCACCTACCTTAAAGTTTTGTTCTGGCAGATGTGTAGATAAACAAATGCATTTTGACAATGAGGGTATCCTGCGGGGTCCGGGCACAGGCCAACATTCAGGCTTAGACACGAGACCAGTTCAACGCAGAACCGGTAAAATTTGTTGTTTAACAATTTGCTTAAATGCAATATTTAATTATGTGAGTGTGTTTTTTTTTGATAATGGTCCACTTTAGGCAGTGCAATTGTTTGGAAAATAAGGGCCCCAAACAGAGGCTTACTATATCAGGATTTGTTTTCCAACAACTGCAGAGCTCATCAAGACTGGCCACTAACTAACAGGCTTAGATACTGGTTGACCAGTTGTGCGTGTGGCAGGGCACTGGATTTTAGGACCGTGGTGTTCGCTTTGGAGTCTAAATAGACGCTTGAATTTCAAATAAACTGATGCAGTAATCTCTTTCTGGTCAGAAGGTTGAAAAGAAGACAGCACAGTGTAAAAACTTGCTTGTAGAGTGGTCATGTGGTTTGTGTGTCACTTGAGCAAGAATAGAATATTGAAGAATTATTAGCCCAAATCAGGAGACTTATAGTTAACACTTCCTCCAAACAATACAAATAATCTAGATGAACAGGTTTATATACTATAATAATGACTCATAACTGCACAATTGTTTAGCAATAAATGTAATATAGCACTGAGCATCCACTAGATAGCTTGAGGCGCAAATAATGCTTTTATTGACATTATCACATACTTCAAGAACAAAGTCTTGCTAATTTGCCTTCTAAGAACAAACTTGGGGTGCAATGAATCATGGGAGTAGTCTCATTTGGCGAGGATGCAACTGATGTATCCTTCATATCTGAGGCAGAGCAAGAACGACATCTGGGGATATTTACCGTCGTCTGAGCTTTTGTTCTTGCGTATTGGGACGGGTCTTCGGCAATGGAAGACGATGTAAAACGGGTACACGATGACACAAGTATGGTCACGTATGCATATTGAGAATCACCCGTATACTATACAGGAACTGGATCTGTAAGGAACAGTTCGAGTAGGCTGTACAGGTCAGGTAGTGTACCCAGTGTCTTGAAATATGGCGCTACCAGCATGTTACCGGAAGGGCAGCATGTTTAAATAGGGATTTAAACTGCAGGACCACAAAGTATATTCAGAGTTGTATGAAGGTCAGGAGAACCGATTTTAATTTTAGTCCACAGTAGAAGCAGTGATAAGATTTTTAACCGTATTTTTTGTCCTCAGATTTTATTTTTATAAACTCCTGGCGTTGCCTGCAACGAAAACCTCCTTTCTGGCATTTATCAAATGATTGTGGCTAAGTCCCAAGTAAGGGATTTTTTTTTAATAATAGGAGTTGCTGTGTGAGTGCACCCAGCAGTGCCTTCGGGGGGGCACTTAGTGACAGAAAAATCCAGAAAATCCTGCAGCATGTCAAAAACACTTGTATCTTTACATTTCCCCAAGGTGTCAGGCTTTGTCATCAGAACTCTGACTCTTGGCTACTAGTATAAAAGAGATTTCATGCTCCCATTTCATTTTTCTTCTGTTGCAGGCCATTACTCACCAATGAAAAGACCCACAATGCTATTTTTTGTCTCTGCAACTGGCTACTTAATATTACTTCTCATCACTGTCTCTTACCCTCAAAGATCCCTTGAGGAAAGCCGACCATAGTATCTAAGAGCCAACCAGAAAGGCTGATCATCTCCAGCACTTTCCCACAATGAGCCAAGCAGAAAGGCCGATCATCGGCATCACATCCCTTCAATGAGCCAAGCAGAGAGTAGGCTCCATCATCTCCATTACATCCCCTGAAAGAGCCAACCAGATAGGCGGATCATCTCCGTCACATCCCCTCACAGAACCCCTCACAGAAGTTGCGGTACAGATTTATGACAATTCAAATCTTGGGAAAAAAGCTCAAATTATTATTAGGCTGCATAACCACTTAGTTTTCCCTAGCTGTATTTGTGTTATTCAGACAGCAGAAGGCTTCCCCCCCACCAGCAACCAACCAATGCAACCTACAGAAGTAACACTTGGAATGGTGAGCACAGATAGTGGTCAAATAAAAACTGAGGATGTCCCATCCTTGTTTAAATCAGTTAGTTTCCATGTGTTAGCAAATGACAAAAGAGACAATGTAACAAACAAAACAAAAGCCCTCAGCAAATACTGCTAGACAATGCTGACCTGTAATACTGCAAACATTACTAATATATTTCAATAAAGGGAATATTTTGATTAATAGTAACTATGTGTTACTCCAACTTTTACAAATGTTTGTAAATAATTATGATTGGTTATGAAGAAAATGAAACTAAAGCATTGTTTTAATTTAACAAAAGGAATGCTTAAGTTGATAAAGAATAGGAAAATAAAAGAAATAAAAATAACCTTTACAATGCATTATAATGGTCGGTATAAGCATTAAGGTGTCTATAGTGCATTGTATGTGATAATAAACATGGCTATTATGTGTTGTGCCTTTTTATAAACGCTTTACATTAAGTGCATCTTCATAATGCATTCATAGAACATTCATGGCATCTTCATAATACATTCATAGAACATTCATAAGCAGCATGCAAGTACGCCTTAACATCCTAACATCCCTTAATAGCTTTATTATACATTAATAACAAGCATTACATGATTATACAATTATAATGTGTGTTATTATTATATAATGTTTGTTATTAATGTATATTACAGCCGTTAAGGGATGTTAGGATGTTAAGGTATACATACATGATGTTTATGAATGTTTTATGAATACTCAATGAATACATTATGAAGGTGCACTGAACGTTTTATGAGTGCAATATAAAAGCATTATGAAGGTGCAGTTAATGTAAAGCGTTACCAAATATTTATAGCCAGGTTTATAATGCTTTATAAATGCAATATAATGCATTATGAATATGTTTATAAATTACTAACAACATGGCCTTAAGTGTTACCAAATTTTCTTCATTTTTTCTTTTAAAAACATTGTGGGAAAATCGAATCATGAACCCAATATCATGAATCGAACCAAATCGTGAATTTGGTGAATTGATACATGCCTATTGCCAACTTTTGTCCTCAAGTAACAGCCATATGCAGGCATGCTTTGTCTGCATGCACATCTGGGGCGTGCGAGTGTGGAGTTGTGGGCCACTTTGCTAATAACAGCAAATAAGATTTAGCACCAAACGCTTCACATTATTTTTTGCCATCAAAATTAGCATGTAAGTAAGACATTAGTCAATAATGCTCATTTTAATATGCAGAGTATTAATATTTATGATTTTAATAAACTGGTACAAATGTGAACGTTTTCACACAGTGTTTTTATATATCTGATAAATCTCAGTAATTGATAAAATGATAATAGTAAAACACAAAAATTACAATAAAATGTAAACATGGAGAACAAGTTTTCTGTGAATGTCATATCAAGGCATTTACTACAATGCTACAAAAAAACACCTATCTATCTATAGCCAATCTATTCAAAACATCATCTACACACATTAACCTGACAGAAAATTAAATTGACCACACAGAAATAAATGGGTATGTATTTTCAAATTACACGTTTTAAAATGGATTTTATTACCATGTCTTGCCACCAAGTAAAGCTATAAAAATCGAAAAATCTATGTTACATTAGGCAATTTGATGTTTTCCTGATCCATATAATTCTATTAATCAGCATGTCCTTAATGAATTTAAAACATTACAGTTTCTCTTCCACATGCTTATTTGAAATAAGAACTCAGTAATTAATCTTAAGAACCACCAAAAAAAGAACCCCCCCAGTTATACCTTATGCTGCCTCTTAGACATATCTCATATGATTTTTTCCCCCCAGATGAAAAAAAACATTGACAAGCAGTTCATTGCTTGTCCTCTCACTAGTGCCACCCTACCAGTGGACTGGCTCATTTTAATAATTGCAGCGGCATTATGGGACAGCGGGTGTAGCCGGCTTTCTGCAGCTATTCACTGTGTGCCTGACACTTGGCTATTTCGCCTCCCGTGGGAGGGAGCGCAGCCATCTATTCTTAGCATGGACAGGTGGGAGTCAAAGTGTCTTTCTTGGTACAAGTCATGGCCCGCTAAACGCTCTCCACTAATCAAGAGGGGAGCCTGTTGAGAAAGTGATTAGAGCAGGACTGCCCAAGCGTAGACCTCTAAGGCCAGGCCCAGGAATACATTTTAATTAGCACCTGATTGACACTTGAAACATCAGGTGAGTTGACTTACTATCCAAATAATTATTTTAGTGTAGCAATTAAAGTGCTGAGGGCTGAGTGTAAAAGCTTGCTAAAACTGGGGCTCTCAAGGACCAAGGTTGTTCAGCCCTGTTTGGGAGCCTGGACATCTGAGGTTCTGGCCCGTGTTTGTTCTACTAGAATGACTGCTGAGGGATGCGCTGGCTGTCCCACTTTACAGCAGCAGCAGCAGATGGCAAATGGACCTGGCCAAAGCCTTTTAAATCCCAGGACAAGTACTACAGTTATACTCGTACCTTCATACAGGATATTACCTCAAAGACTCTTTATCCTGCAGTCTTTGTTTCAGAATCATTTATCTATTGGCAAGAACTTTTATATATAAAAAAATGATTTTGGGGTGTTTGGGTTGCAGAACAATCAGGGACAATCAAGACAATCAACATAATAGAATTATGGTAACACTTTCTATGAATGCCATGTCTATAAGAATCTATGAACACATAACTCATTATATAATGCATTTATTATAAAGCATTGTGAACATGGCTATAAATATGTATAAATAGGCATAGCACTTAATATCCATGTTTATTATGCATTATGAATGCTTTAAAGGCTCTTATCTATTATGCACTATAGATACTTTCATAATGCAGTAAAAAGTATCGTTAATTCTTATACCAACCATTATAATGCATTATGAAGGTATCTATAGTGCATTATAGATGAGAGCTTCATTGGAGCTTATGCAGTATTATAATCAACACCATAATGCCTTATGACTGTCAATAGAAGATGCTGCAATGCCTTATTAATTCTTATACCGACCATTATAATGCATCATGAAGGTATGTATAGTGCATTATAGATTACAGCTTCAAGCAAAGTGTTACCATAACGATGTACATAAATTAAATAAATTTATGTGCATAATTTTATTTATCAAAAAAGAAACAAGTAAAATATATTATTTTCAGCAGTTCCAAAATTAGAATTCCACAGCCATACAGTAGTGTTCAGCATTTGAACCTTTGTTCTAAGACAGACAAACACAGATGAGAGAGCTGCTCGTTTTATAGTAAATGTTTTTTTGTTTTTTTTAAACAGTGTAACAGTTAAAATGCCAGTCATTCTGCCGAATGCTCAGATTAACATTTGATTAAGATGGAAAATTAGTGGGCCCCAAATACCAAATATTCTCTTGGGCCCGATGATTTTGGGTAATTTATATTATATTAACAATTTGCCCTTTGAAATTTGGAGGTTTTAATGAAAATGCGTCATGCCATGTATCATGTCTGATTTTAGCTGTGAGCTACCTCTTATTTGTTTTGTGTTCAGAGATCACAACCTTTGCTATTTAAGGAGAAAACTGCCACAATTATTCTATCCATGGCAAAAGACTGATATACCCCGATCAGTGTTGTAGGTCCCCCTTGTGCTGCGAAAACAGCTCTGGCCTGTCGAGGCATGAACTCCACAAGACCTCTGAAGGTGTCCTGCGGTATCTGGCACCAGGATGTTAGCAGCAGTCGAGGGTGGATTATCCTGCTGAAAGGGGCCACTGTCATTGGGGAATACCGTTGCCTTGAAGGGGTGTATGTGGTCAATGTAAGTGGTACGTGTCAAAATAACATCCACACGAATGCTAATACCCAAGGTTTCCCAACAGACCATTGCCCAGAGCATCACACTGCCTCCTCCAGCTTGCCTTCTTCCCATAGTGCACTCTGGTTCCATCTCTTCCCCAGGTACACAATGCTCACTCACCTGGCGGTCCATATGATGTAACAGCAAACCTGACTCATCAGACCAGGTCAGCTTCTTCTATTCGTCAGGGGACAGCATGGCCACTCTGACTGGTCTGTGGCTACACAACCCCATTGTGGCTACACTGCAGTGCAGTGTGTTCTGACACCTTTCTTTCATAGCCAGCATTAACTTTTTCAGCTATTTGTGCTACAGTAGCTTTCCTGTAGGATCAAACCAGAAGGGCTAGCCTTCACTCCACACAAACATCATGGAGCCTTGGGCGCCCAGGACCCTGCTGGCGGTTCACCGGTTGGCCTTCCTTGGACCACTTTTGGTAGGTACTCACTGCCGCATACAGGAAACACCCCGTTTTGGAGGTGCTCTAACCCAGTCATCTAGCTATCACAATCTGACCCTTGTCAAAGTTGCTCAGATCGTTATGCTTGCCCATTTGTCCTGCTTCCAGTACATCAACTTTATTTACTTGTTGATTTATGCCATGTATTCAGAGAGGGTGCCACTATGGTTCAGTGGGGAGCATTGCTGGTAGCACTTAGGCCTCCAAGATTGGGGATTCGTCTTATCCCTGTGCCCCACTCTGGTTTCCTATGATCCAGGTAAGATCTCGATTGGTTTGTATTAGTATACGCCAGTGTTTCTCAAACCAATCCTCAGGCACTCCGAGACAGTCTGAACACCTGTACCAGGTATTCCCTGTTCTTGACTGTTTGTTTTTTTCTTGATTGTTTGTCTTGTTCTTGATTGTTTATTTTGTTCTTGATTGTTTGTCTTGTTCTTGATTGTTTGTCTTGTTCTTGATTGTTTGGTTCAGTTGCGCTAGAAGCAGGGAGGAAGCAAAAATGTGGATTATCTGGGGGTACATGTGGACAGGGTTGAGAAACACTGGTATATACCATAAATGCTAGTAAGAAAGATGGACATATACAAAGAGATCAATCCTTTGCCCATGTTTCCAGTAATCTCAGAGGCAACGTTTCTCACTCTGTGGAGCTCTGTATCTAGGTAGTTGGAGGATGCAGGCCTTTTGCAGCTCTTACACTGGTCACGTCTGAATTTCATCAGTCCGTGCGTGCTTTTCCTCAAACATCTCCGGAGCCTTGAATTAGAAGTCCAGTATTCAGTCGCAATTAACTTATTTAAAAAGGTCTTGTACTTAACTGAGACAATTGCAAAAGCTTGAGTATGGAAGCGGGAAAAACTCTTAATATTTCCAGTCGCTTAATTCATTTTTTTGGTTTTTATACCCAGATAAAACCAACAGCACCCAAACGAGTCAAAATAAAATCATGAAGAAATGACCAAAGAGAGCTTTAAAAGGCAATATTTCACAAATACATAAGGCAGAAGGATTCTGGGATTAAAAAGTCATGCTACTATTTCCGCCTTAAAGTGATGTTAACATTCAACCATATAGCTAGCTCGGTCACCCTATCGATCAATCATCTGTGTTCTGAAGGCACTTAATTATTTAGCTATTAATGCACGTCACACCCAAATCTGATTAGGTCCAACCATGCTCACCTTAATCGACACGCCCCCAAGCATCATCTTCCCCAGAGTGGTAACAGCTGAGATGCATTGCCAGTAAACAAACTCTAAATATGCATGTGCCTGCACCTTACTGAGCAGTTCTTATGGCTATTAGAGCCTTTTCCGTATATGATCTGTGCTTTTGACTTCCCCGATCTTATGATTCTTGCCTTACCGGTTCTGACGATGCCCTTCTCTGACTTCGATTTGAGTTTCTGAATTAAACATCCACACCTTCTGCACTTGGATCCACTCTGTTTGATCATTACAGCGCTATAATTAAAGATACATCATATGGGCCAGTGAGTTCTTAAAAAGGGAAAAGAAGTCGGGTATTGTGGCATATATTGTGGTATATGTTATGGCTTTAAGGTTGTTGGTTTAGGGAACAGTAGCCTTGAGTTGAGTTGTTCCACAAAATATCTGGTTCTGCTTTTGGAAAAGTAACTATACTGTACATGTATCTTTTAAATTTTGAGCTAAAAGCCAAACATTATAATAATATAATTATCATGACTTTTTCATATTTTTGTTTTTGACGTTCATGTGCACAGAATAAACACATAATAAGAGTTTGCCAATTACGTACTGTTAAGATGCTTATTAAGCGGC
Source organism: Mormyrops boulengeri (assembly GCA_026781065.1). Classification (NCBI taxonomy): domain Eukaryota; kingdom Metazoa; phylum Chordata; class Actinopteri; order Osteoglossiformes; family Mormyridae; genus Mormyrops; species Mormyrops boulengeri. The sequence goes on along the minus strand of JAODLD010000044.1, from coordinate 20,039,376 downwards.
ATATTTACTGTTAAAACCTATTTTTTCCAGAGAAAATGAGACACCTTGAAACACTCTGGCTTAGTAATTAACGTGAGATTTTGAAGTTAGGGACGTGTTAATCCCCCACTCACAGGAAAAAGTGAAAAAACGTAGCAGTAGCACCGTTTTTTCTTGGAGGAAAAGGAAAAAAAAAACAGAAATAAAGCACAAACCTTTCCCTCTTTAATTGGTTTTAATTGTGTTAGAAATCTTCATTTAATTTTAAAATGAAACACTAAATCTTTAATTACTCCAGAAAAAAAAAACTTGTCAATTTTGGTGTGAGTCTAATAAATCAGGCCTAGAAAGTTAGGTTTTCATTTGTACAGCATTGTCGCTTTGCTTTAAATAAAGGCACAGTCATCACGAAAACTTATAAATATAGTATTTCTCCCACTGACCACCATTGGTGGTAAAAGAAATAAGATGTCCATCAGAGGTAAGTAAATTGGAAAATGTGACTCACACCAACTAGTTCAAAATGAGAATGGTCACACATACTGTACAGCTATAGTCGATTGGATCAGGTGCTAGAGGGTTTGTAAAGAATGTTTAAACAGTTAATGAAGACGTCTGCTCAAGTTAAGTTCAGCATCCGAACACTGCCACCAGAAGGTCAGGAGGCTAACTGCGATTCTTCATTATGGAAGAGGGCATCGTAATAGTAAAGACCTTTCCGTCTCTCCCTGGAACAATGTCCAGTGGTAACCATGGCTCTGTCAAATTCCTGGAGGCGAGTGGTGCTGCACTGGCACATAGCATCAGACTTCATGTCCTCCATGATGCAATATATAGCAGTTTGTATAGCCCCCTGCCCCCCCGCCAGGAACCAACATGGCTAACCAGAGCTCTCGTTTGGGTATGGGAGGGGGGTATTCAGTAAGATACTCAAGAAGATAAAACGAAAAGCTAATAGACACCTAGCTTCTTGACCTGAAGCTCAACCAGTCTTGAAAGCAGTTCCCCCCATACCCCCCACCCACCCACACACGAAATTTCTCCACACTTCGGGTCTGTTTCTCCCACACATTCTGAGCTCTATTAAAGCTCAGGCACACACACTCACACACACACACACACACACGCACACACAGGAAGAATTGTAAAAGCACAGTAGATCTTTCCACTGCTCTTTATACATAGCCTCTAACCCCCCCCCCCATACAAAACCTCACTCCCTCCTATAGTCATCCTTTGCAAATTCCCCCTACTACACCTTCATTTACTTTGCAGCAGCATTCCCTCATTGTGGAGAGTTGTGTCGAGCCAGCAGCCACGTTCACACGCGTGGCGTTCTCCTTACCCGGCAACCCTTCGCACTCACTCGCTCCCCCAAACGTCCTCTCCTTCAGCAGTCGACAGCGGAATGTTAAAGCGTGCGGCACATCTAGTCCCCCACCACATGGATACTATCCCCCTTCATTAATCATATTACTACCTGGTGGGGTCGATTCCCCTTAATTAACGTCTTCTGCTTCGTGACGCGACTCGCTGCCTCTTTCCACATGAGTGCCAGAACTCTGACGGGCAGCGCATGTGGAAGACCGCCTGTAAACTGTTGATTGAATGATCAATTAATTGCAAGGAACGTTAGGGAAGGGGTGGGAGGTGGGCTTGCACTGCTGCCTCACACCTTCATGACTGTAGGCCTGATTGCGGCCCGTGTGTGTGATCGCCTTATGTCTGTTCTCCCTTTGTTCTTGTCGTTCCACAGCCATGCTGTGCCGGCAAATTGGTGCTTCTAAATTGCCCTTAGTGCGTGGTCATGTGAGTGGTCTGCCATGAGTCGGTGTCCCGTCTCAGGTGTGCCCAGAGTAGGAGAGCTTCTCTTGAGAATGAATGAAATTCAGGCAGACGAGTCAACGATCAGTGGGGGTGATTGTGCGTGAGGTGTGTCTGGACATACAAAGGAGGCTTTCTTTTGTTGTCCACCAGTTCATAGGATCTTTGTTCCTACCAAACTGCGTTGAGGAATGAAAGGAGAGATGCCTCAGACTTGGCACCGGGTACCTACCTACTGCAGATGACTATGGACCTCATGAGAGGCTGAAGGAGAAAATAAACATTGAGTGATTTGAGTTTTTGGGTTATTGTCATTGCGCCACCGGAGGGGAAGCCCAAATTCTGGAGGGATGCTGAGCTGCATGAGGGGAATGGATTTTTTTTTTTTGATGTTCCTGGTAAGATTTTTGTTCATGGGGGCTGTGTGCGAGCCCCTCCCAGCGTGGGATTCCCCCCATGTCGTGTTTCTGGAGCCTCCAGGAAGCCGCGCTTCACCAGGGCTCACGAGTGCACACTGTTATCACTGCAGTAGCCGTGTCTGGATGCTGGAGGCAGGAGTTTGCCCTCTCCTGTGGGTTTTATGGTCCAGACTTGAATTAGTTTGTTTTGGTGCCGCAGCTTTGCTTCATTATGGTAGCTGATAAGGAAGCAGGGAGCGATATCCAGCATCTCAAAACTGCATATTTTACTGGAAAATAGAAATAATTCCCGTTTTTGTCAAGCTGAATTCAGAGGGCTTTTATGGTGGTAGGAGATCTTATTTATTGGTGTTTTAGGTATGTAGGCAGTGGGGGCTTAATGGTTAGGGACGTGCACTTGTAATTGAAAGATTGCAGGTTTGAATCCCCGACCAGCAAGGCACCACTGAGGTGCCCTGAGCAAGGTACCGCCCCCAACCGCTGCTCCTGCTGCCCCTCACTATGTCACGACGTCATATATGGGTTAAATGCAGTGGACACATTTCGTTGTTGTGCACTGTTTGCTGTGGTGTGTCAACAATGACAATTAATTGTAAAATTCTATACGGATCTCCAAAAGGGACGCACAGAATGTTAAGGGAGAACAATAGAAATCATCCATCCATTTTCTGAAATCGCTTGTCCTATTCAGGTTCGCGGGGGGGGTTTGGAGTCTATGGGCACGAGGCAAGGAAGAGCCCAAGATGGGGCGCCAACCCTTCACAGGGCACATACACACCTTTCATTCATACCTAGGGGGAATTTGGAAACTGGAACTAACTGCAGTATGTTCACGGACTGCAGGGGGAAGCCAGAGTACCCAGAGGAAATCCCATGATGACACAGGGAGAACATGCAAATTCCAAACACGTGGAACCCTGGTAGAGACTTCAACTCAGACCCCAGAGGTTTGAGGTGAACGTGCCGCCTGCCATCGCAGAATCATCATAAATTTATACATATATGACAAATACATGGAAGCCTATAGCTTGTCAAACCGTGTGATATTTTTATTTAAATGGACTGTGTGAAGAGCCTAAGTCAGTCGCTTGAAATATGACTTTCAAAGTCTTTCATAATTAACATGGCCTCAACGGCTGGTGAAAAAAAAATAAAGACTAAAAAAAGCTGAATCAAAATCAAATCCATTAAAGTGAGGATTGGCACCCCCAGAGAGATATTATAGTGTATTACCCTGGGCAATGTCACCATCAATGTTATCATAAAAATAAACTTTTCATCCGCACTAATTACCGTACTCATTTGCTAATGGTAGTTATATTATACATTTTGCAATTATGTTTTGATACTTTTGAATAACCCGCACTGACCTTAAAATGAGTAAACATATAAATATAGACAGCAGCTAATCAATCCCAGCATGCACTAGGATACATACTCAGTGGCAGGAAGCTGAACTGAATTGTGTCGGGTTGGCACAGCAACAGAAAAAGTTGTCGACTCAAAGGGGGGTGGTGCAACAGGTACACGTTCTTCCTCTTGAGATCCCCCGCAATTCCAACATTGTGGATGATGAATTCAGAAATTAACATTGAATGTTGAATTGCTTTGTATCTCCCGTTCCCTGTTCTAATGACAGGGATTGCTTGGTTACAGTTTAAGCAAGAAAAAGATGGTCGGAAATGCAATGGCTGAATCATACTGTTGTTCACTGTCAAGCTCTGTTGTTTGGGTTCTAGAACATATCGCAAAACTATGTGCTGTGTAATTAGAGCCAGGAGTTTATGGGAAAAATCTGGACAGAGAATGCTGACAAATACTAAAATGCTAAAGTCTTGCACAGCTACACTTACCTTCAGATAAATCATTCTTTGCAGTAAATCCCATTCTGTTAGCCGTCTCATCCAAATCTCCAAATCTCAACGAAATGAGGTTCATAAAATAATAACAACTAGATTATAACTGTGATATACATATAAAGGGTGGATTTCTTTTCTTTTTTTTTAAAAAAAGGTGCTTTTAGGACTTGGATTTCATCACTGCTGCCACAATAAGCGCAAATATATAGTAGAAAAGAAAAAAAACAGAGAAATACATTACAGCGTAATATATGTTCACTTTTATTCAACAGGCAGAGTGCATTGTCTCACCATTCACCGAAAGATCATAATATCACAGTATGGGCTGAGATGTCCATGAGAGACAGCCATTCAAATGAAAACAAAAGACGCAGGAACGCAATTCAATATCCAATCTCTCTCACTACAGAACAGATCTGCCTGTTCATAAAACAGGATAGAACAATCTATAGTAATAATAGGCAAAATTAACCTCGCCTAACATTTTCCCCTTCACCTGATATTGGAGTCTTTCTTGTTGCCCTTATCTTGGCACAATACACAATCTACAGGCTTTGATTTAGAGGATATAGCACCAATTGATATGTGAGAGTGAAGCTTTTAGCTCCCCCCAAATTAGTTCCTGGGCAGATCTCCAGATATCAAGGATTACCGTGTCAGTCTCCCTGCTTGTTAGCTTGCCCGCTATTGAGAAATGATCCACGACCTGTCTCATTTATATGTCACTAAGGACTCAAGGAACTTGGTTCGGAAACAAACGGGGGGGGGGGAAGATTACAACTGATGATTTTTTAAGAGAACAGGCATGAATGAAGCTGTTTCTGCGGCGGCGGTTGGCAACAACCAAGGCATAAGCTTATTTACGCGGGCCAAGAATCAAGTCACACGACCCTGATTGGTGATACAGTGGACAGCCTTCTGTATTTTACTAGGACGAGGGGCACAAATGCCGCTTTCTGTAATGCTACTATAAACCAAGAACAGGTTTGGCTTCGCATTACAAGAAACTGTCATTGCGTCGGGCAGAGTGACTGTGACAGGGCAGAAACATTGTTTAGCCTCTCGCCGGGCTGTGAATTTGAAAGTAAATAAGACGCTAATGGAATCATATTTCATGCAGAGCAATCCACTCGGCCGCAGCAATAATATGCAAAGAGGCACTGTGATTGTGAGCACATAAACCTGACAAAGGGAAAACCATAGCGACTGGAGGGCACGTTGCAATAAGGGTAAGCATGCAGGCTATAATTTCAATCAATCATATTGATAAAAGTTGTTTAAAAAAACTCTGATTCCCTGAGACAGACTAATAGTCCGCTCACATCCAGTGGTCCAGTTGGAGATTGCGGTGGCACAACAATTGAACGGCGATGGCTCTGGTTTAAAAGTGCCATTCGGTGGGTCACTTCCTGGTAGGGGAGGGTGTTGCAGAAACGCCGCTAGCTGCACATTGAAAGATCCTGATATGGCACCTGTGCACAGGCACCCCCCCCCCCTGCCGCAGCTTGCACACCCATCTCCTCATTAGAATGTTCATGTTCCAGTTACCCAAGGGTGCTGTAAATTTGAAATTTGAGCACTTGAAGCTAGGTGTGACTATAGAATATTTTAAAAAAGCTAGTATTGCATAGTACTTGAATTTGATTCAAATGCAAAAGTTCTTTGAATTGCAGGCTCCTGAAATTTGATTGAAAGATGTCTTTAAAATGTGTAGGCCATAGATTTGATGAACCAATTTTCAAGCATGTTATTAATATAGTCTTATGGACAACAACAATAATAACATTAATCATGTCATCAGCACCATCATCATAGATTGATAATACCACCCTTTCCATCATTTATTTGGAGGAAATAACCAACTTTGCCATAGTTTGTCAGGTATAGCACTCAATGGGATTTATATATACATGGTAGATCCTGATTCCTTATAGCTAGAGGTGGAAAGTTCCAGCCCAGAAAGTACAAATCCAGACCAAAATTTTGTTTCAAACAACCAGTTGAGAATGAAGAGTCACAGCCACAGAGCACTCAACCAGCTGGTCGAGACAAAATCTTGGTCTGGATTTGCACTTTCTGGACCTGAACTTTCCACTTTTGCTTATAGCTCAGCATTTTTAGGAGACGATGACAGGATCCCATCCCATTCAGTGAGCTGAAGCTCTGGTATTTTGAATTATGCACAGGAGGAAGAGTGCCTTATTACCAGCCAGACACCGCTTCTGATGGAAATCCAAGTCTCCTACTCAGGCTCTGACCAAGCCAAACATTGTTTAGGCACCTAAGATTGGCAGGCAAGAATAATTGAATGGTCTGGCCATGAAGGATTATACTGAAGCAACATGGCAACTGAATGCTCCTTACAAGGGGAGTGTCTTTCAAACCGGCGCATGTAATGCAATTAATATTCATACCCGTGTAAAAGGGGGAATATAAAAAGACGTTAGCATCTGTCTCTGACACTTTACCAACAGTTTTGGTATTTTAGTGCCAGCAACACGCAAAATCTTCCCGCTTGCAGCTTATTGTGCCGCAGATAAACTTTATCCGAAGTGATCTGATTTTGTTAGTCACGTCTGCGAGGGTTGCGCACTTTCCCTGAAGTGACAGATTGAGGTTGTTTGGGCTGTCAGAGATATCGACGAGGACAGCCAGAAACCGTTTACTGTCTGTAAACATCTTGCACAGTGATCTTCTCTTTTTAGAAATTATGCCGGCTCTTTTGTGGAGTGAAAGCACGTGTTTGCATTGTTGCCAGTATGCACGCTACAGACTAACTTTCCTTCTCTCTGAACTTTATACACAACCTGATCTCATACTCAGCACACTGAAAGTAAAGTCCAATTTATCTGTTTATTGCACATCGCTGCCATCTGTTGCTTCAATCGCGTTGCTCATTTGCAGTGTCTTCACACCAGTGTTGGGCATTTCAGGTCCGGAAATCCAGACCAAGATTTTGTTTCTACCAGCCAGTTGAGTGCTCTGTGACTGCGACTCTTTATGTTCAACTGGTTGGTAGAAACAAAATCTTGGCCTGGATTTGTACATTCCAGACCTGAAATGCCCAACACTGCTTCCCACCAAATCAAGAGTTTATATATTTTTGGTTCTTACATCTTTTGTTCATATCTAGATTTTACAGTCTAATGCCATTATGTGTCTTATTTTTGTGCCTTAGATAACTGGATTCTGTTTATTACTTTTTGCACTCAGACCAATGAGGAACGATATTCCAGCGTAGGCATCATAGGGCCAAAATGACAGTGACCACAGCAAAACCACACATTGCCCTTGATTTTCTTTCTTCTTTTATCGCATTATTTCTGCAAATGTATCTGCGCCCTGTGTGTTAAATTTTGCCACATAGGTACGGTAGTAGTGCCATTTTCTAAGACACGATTACTCTAAAAGCGGTTGATACATGTCACTAGTTTATGAAGTGCCTTTTCAATGGAGAACATGCACAAAAAATGCAGTCTTCAGCAAACGTCTTAGAAAGAGTTTATTAATTCATAAGTATAATTATACTCTCCCCTTTTCACTATGTGCTTAGATGTCACATGAAGGCTAAAGCACTTTAAATACCCCTATCTTTACAACTGTCTTCACAGCTTAGTTTACATGAGCTTGTTTTGTATGATCAAGGCCCACATAATGAGGTAATGATTCTGGATCAAAAGCATCATGATGGAGATATCCCCGGTAGCTCTATGCCAGCTTCTTAACATGCTAATGTGTACTCATTTACTCAGCAGGTTCACAACATCAGTCCAATCAGAGATTGTTTCCCGCAGTCACTGCAGCTCTTTGTTGGGGTTAATCCTTCAATTGAACTGCATTATTAAAGCAACAGATGTGCATTTAGAATCAGTCGCTGCCAATTAGGGTGTCAGGCTTTGTCAATGAAAAATAACGATTTTACAGCAAATTAACACAACCAAAAAACAATTTGTTCCACCAAATAAAGTCTTCCCAGTCCTTTTTTCTAATTGTACACTTTCTCTTGCTCCACACACACACACACACACACACACACACACACGCACGCACACACGTTTGTAAACCAAACAAAATATGAGGCTTGTGGAATTTTGGACATTTGGTGCCCCCACAGTGTAATATAAAATATACCCCCCCCCCCCACACACACACACGTATATATGATGCATATGTTATATATTTCAATAAGATATCGTTCAACAATATTTGTATTCTAAGAACTTGCAGCTACAATACAGGACATGTTAAATGAATAAACAAATGTCAGTGAGACAGTTGTATCATCACTCCACGCAACACAAGTTTTCCAAATCCCGTACATACAATGCAAGTGGCAGTGAACGCTTGCACAGATTGTCTCTCAGATTTATTAGCTGAAAGCCAGCAAATTAGCAGCACATGAAATCCGGCTTCGGATTCAAGGTGAAACACAAGGAAGGTTGATTTGAACTTATGCGCTAATAAACATGAGAGGACGATCATTATTTCGTCACAAAGGAGGCTGGATGTTTTCATAATTGCATCAGTGTTAACAAATCACAGCGATAAGATTTTAAAAATGGCTCTGTGGAGGCTTCCTTTAGAGCCGCGTGGCCCCATGAGCTTTTCTGTCTCCTCTTGCCTTTGTGAGATTTATTTTTGTCAGACAAAACTTTAGACGCCCTTTGAAGACACGGAGGGTTTCCTCTTTGTCAAGGCGGCAGGCTGTACTTCTGGATCTGTGACTCACAAGAAGCCACATCTGATATTTAAATCCATTTACCTGTTTCTGCTTCTAGGTAATGCTTTGCCGGCGCACTCAAACCCGCCCCCAGGAACCGTGATTAGCATATCAAAAATATATAGAAATAAATGAACAAAATAAATAATCTGCAAAGGCTTACAAAAAGGGTGGAATACAACATATTGATAGCAACTTTTCGTGGCAAGAAATATTTTGACAAGAATCCACTGATGTATTTTATACCTGAAAAGTCTGACAGTTTTACATGTGGTATAACACCAAAGCCGCATAAAAAACCTACAGGCACAGATATATACACACTAACGCTGACGCACAATGTTTGCAATCAACAGTCACATCATATAGGTATGCTGCGTCTCATCTAGCCAATTAATTGGGCAGCTACTGCATTTATCCTTCAAATTTGAAACAGCAGCTCGACATATCAATACAGAATAATGAAAAGGCTTCAGACTCCCAGCTTAATTACTTTGGTGATGACTGGCGCAAAAAATTGATCGAGAGAAGGGTGAGCATTTCACTAGATAAAGCGTCGTCTGCTGTCTTACAGTCAAACAGAGGGATGGTACACAAAGTAATCAAATGCCTTGAGATTAATTAGATTTAACATTTGAGATTGTGGAGTTTTTAACAGCATAATGGACTGCTGGATGCCCCGACGCCCCATTCAACCCAATAATAGAGGAAAGACATGGAATTTATAATTAATCCATATGACTTTCATGTATTTACATGTCTAAAAACCCCACGTGATACTGTTGTTCTAAATATGCACTTAACTCTCCAGTCAATTTGGAAGCCCGAGATCCCATTCGAATGTTGTTGAAGTGATTTCGTATCGGCAAGGTCCAGGACACGGTGTCTCAGATGGCACACAAACTGATGGAGGTCTATCTATTGCCCTGCAATTTAAGAGGAAAAAAAGAACTGTGTTTTTAAATGACACTCAATAACAGCCAGTGCAATTGGGGAAAACTATGAAAAAACAGATGTTGTACAATCTAAGAACAGTAAGCGCCTTCTGAAATCAGACTGAAAGAGAAATGATAGCTTTCTACCCTCAAACCATCAATACTGTTCCTTTTTTTCTCTTATTTTTCTTGTTTCTGCTAGTAATGGGGTCTCACCTTCTAACGTCTGGTTTGTTTGCATCACACGTCATGCAGTGAACTAGATTCTCAGAAGACGATGACCTTGACAGAGAGAGAGAGGTGACCCAGAAGGTCAAAGCCAGATGTAAACATGCCCCATCTAGTCACAGCACATGCCAGGACCTCCACAAATTAATGAATTCGGCGTTCGCCCTGTCACGCAAGTGTAAATGTCTCTTCGGATTCGTCGTCATTGATACCACAAACAAAGCTTAATTTCCAGCACGCTCACATTTACATATTTTACTTTTAGTTACAATTACTCAAGGGATGGCCCAGGAATAAATGAATCTTTTTTCAAATGAACCGGACTCTTGTGGAACACTGAGAAAAGACAATCTCTGTTTAGACAGGCACACATTTAGAAGCAATTAATTGTATCTGTTGACTAGAGCATTGGGGTTTCTCGAAACAATACTTACATTCCCTCCCCTTTTCTGCTTTGATGTGGGCAAATTAGCTTGACTATGCAGAATGTATAATCATAGCTTTTCGTATTACTGTTTTTTTTGTGTGTTTTTCCCCGTTCTTTGTCACTTATTAGTTCATTAGTTCTAATTGCCTCAATGTACAGAGTCTTCAGACTGAGAATTAAGTTCCAGCAAGATCAAAACAAGGTGATGTCTTTAGCCATGCTGTTTTTGTTCCGGGACAAACCCTTTAGGTATTTAGATGTTTCATTATAAGCTGGCCTGCTGTTGCGCACCGCAGTCTCGTTCGGCTGCTATTGTGTCTGGGGCGACTGCCACCCTCGTTTCCTCTCTCTGAGGAAAGCCCGCAATAACGTACTGCCACTCCAGCGGAGGAAACATGAAAGTAGCCTGCTGCTGATGGATATTCATAGTTTATTGTATTCCATTCCAGGCAGAGGAGAGCTGATTTTTCTTTTTTTCTTTTACAATCTGCCTCTCTCCTTCTTCCACAAAAATAGGGGATGATTATCTGAAAATATTGGCACCGCACCGTTCCGATATGGGGGGCCGCGCGGCCGCGCCGGGGCGGGCGGGGCGGGGGGGGCCCGCGCCGGCGGGTGGGGGGGGGCGAGG
>JAODLD010000044.1:20004816-20028276 GCA_026781065.1 Mormyrops boulengeri | reverse complement strand
AGCCCCCCCAGCCCCCCTCCCCATCTACCTGTGAAGACAAGAAGACTCAGTGCTGCCTCGAGGAAGTTGTTAACTTTCATTTTCACACACGCGCTACGCCGGTATTAATTATTTAAAGCCGACGTATGAATAGCAAGGATGTGATTTTTTTTTCCGTAAATGTAGCCATTTCTAAAGATTAAGCTATCATTCTCCTTTTCCCAAATGTAATGGAATGTGGAAGTGCCTTAAAGAGTGCCGTACAGAAATTTTAAAAGCTGGAAGCAGAGTGGGCCACCTATTCATTAGCCGCCTGAAGCTACACGATGTCATCTTTGATTCGTTTCTCGGTAACAACTTCATTTGTGAGCAGCTACGACCGGCCACCAGCTGGAGTGGGAGACTTCAAATGAATCAGAGGACAAAAAAATATACGACGACTGATGACTGTCTCATAAACCAAGGTTCAAGTGATTTATCTCATTAATGATGCAGGTGGCTTGATGGGTAATAGTGGAGTTTGTTATCCTTTAAATCAAATTTTTCTCTTTCAAGTAAAGGACATTCTGTCCCAACCTCGTTGATACTGAAGATTAATTTCTCTTCTCCGGGTTTAACCCTTGATTTATTTTTCTGGAGAGAAATTGAATTTGATCTTCACAAAGTTACCAGGAAGTGTTTGCTGGATTCCCTGGCAGGCCCCTGCGGCAGCAGTGACCTTTCCTGCTGACCCGCTGGTCTGGAAGCGTCAGTCCCTCCTGTGGCTCTACAAGGCCAAATAGCGTAAAAGTGCCCGCCAACCTCAAGGGTATCATCATAGCAGATGCTGTCCTGCAAAGAGCGTCGTTTTGACTTCTGGGGGCAGCAATTTCCCTGCTGCTAACTCAGTACAGTAGGTATGTTTCTGAACTTGCCAATAGGATCAGTGGTAACACTTTACTTGAGCGGACACAAATAATATAGCATTATAATCTTAATAAAGTATTAATTAATCACAAACTAAGTCTTAGTTACATACTGAGCTTGCGTTCGTTCATTATTAATAAATTGCGATGTATCTTTTATCTCAGCTAGCTGCTAAATTTGAGTTGTACCTCAGTAGTAATTGAGTTACTACTAAATATATGTGCTCCCTCAAGTAAATTGTTACCAGATCGGTGATATTAATTGGGCATTGCTGTTGAATAAAATAGTCATTGTATTAATCCCTGTGGGGAAATTCTCTTTTCACCTACCCCATGCTGCTCTTCATAAGACACCTGTACAGGTAAGAGAAAGCTTGGGGGTCACAGTGCAAAGTCGGCCAGCATGCACATCCCCTGGAGCTGGGGAGTTAAGGGCCTTTGTTCAAGGGCCCATGTGTTACGTTCTGCCCATCATGTCCGCCTGACCCTCCTGTCCCTGATGAGCCACACCTGTTGCTTATTACCCCTCATTTGTCTTTGTATTTAAGTACCTGTTTGTCTCATCAGCCCCAGTCTGCTCATTGACATTGCTCCTACTGTCTGCCCATGTCCATCCCTGTACTCACCTTCTTGTTTTGACCCCACAAGGTCTTGTTTGTTTTGCTGTTCCCATCTAGTTCAATAAACCCCTTTTGTTCACCCAAATGCCTGCCTCCACGTTTTCTTCATATATGCTCTATATCTGCAAAATTAGATGTGTGTGGCTCAGTGAGTTAGGGCACTGTCCCTCTGATCCGAAACTCGCTGGTTCAACTGCTAAGGACGGCAGAATGATTATCCTGTTGGACCCTTGAGCAAGATCCTTAACCCCCAATTGTTCCAGGGACTGTCTGACCCTGCTTTCTCAAAAATAAGTGCGTTACATTGGATAAAAGCATCTGTTAAAGAAATTAAATGTAAAATTGATTGTGAGATAAAAGATCAAGCTGTTCATGGGTAAGCCTTTTAGACATGCCCAATAATTTCCTGGATGTACGTATGCAGGCACACTGCCGATGTCACGCTGAATTTAAGGATGGATGAGTAGCAGTCAGAGAACACCCAGCGCGCTGTGAAATGTGAAGCATGCATTGGGTGAAACTGAAGTGGGAGGTGCCTATTTCCACTTAAGTGACAGGCTGGGAGTTTCCTTTAGTCTTAGTAACACCAGGGGCTTTTCGGTGATTGGACGGCAGCCATGGAATATGTTAATTTGTCCGTGAGCCTCTAGGGCTGTTTGTTTGCTTGTGTTCTTTCTCCTTCACAAGTTCCTTTTCTCTGGCATCGGCTTGCATTGTCTGTTCCTAGTTAATCTTTATAATCCTCCAGCCACTCCTGAGGAGTTATGGAATCCGATATTAGACAGGACATTTAATTAAAATGATAATTAAAGATGATCTAATAATCAGCACACACACCTGCTACTCGACTTGCAGAAAAAAAAAATTAAATTAGTCAGTGGAGGTTTTAGGTTTACATGTGTTAAGTACCCCTTCATTCTTAATGAGTTTATATGCCATATGTTTTATGTGTTGGGGGAAATTACATTTCCTTTTCTGTGCTTTGCACCTTTGTATCTCTGCATTTTTGCAATTCTACTGAAAACACAAACACAATATTATATCTTGTTTATCAATGGCGATTCAGCAGCTGCGTCTGGCATTTGGGATGGTAGAAGATGGACAGTCGGTGAACATACATGACCAACTGACCTCACATGGAAAATGTCATATACTGAGATATGGATTGTGGAAGATGTCTCTTGTGACAATTGTCCTCTTCAACTGATATGCGAGGCGAGAAAAGTCTGATGTATTATTACTTTAATCTCAAAAAACAATTTCAGCGATATTTGCATCATTGATCCGGATTAAATATACCTGTTTTTATTCTGAGCCCAAGAAACTCAGTGGATATCAACCTTCCTCTTATGGAGAGATGTCTCTTGCTCAAGTGCTGGCAATTTCAGTCAAACAACTTGATAACCAAACCTCATGATATTTGAGATGTCAATGGAGAGCATGAACTTCAGTGCTTATGTCGGCATGATGAAGCGTAACCAGGAGAGCCAAAGAAGAAGGCATTGGCGTTTCACTGAGTGTTTTTCCCAGTTTTGAAAAATTACATCACAATTATGCAATTAATGCGCGCGATGTAGACCTAATTTGTCTCGCGCGATAGTACAACAACCCCAAGTGGATGTGTTCTTTCTCTCCGAAATTTTAATTGTTCATCACAAAACAATAACGCTATTCTGCGGTACACAGAGTAACCACCAGACACAGCCTAGGCAGGTGGTGTGAAAGATTTTGATATGGATGTCAATTAACAAAAAGAACGGAAGAACCAGCTAATGCACTCCTTGGGGCATGGGGGTAGAACACCTGTTATCCCTTTAACAAATAAATTATTTTAGGAAATATGGTCCTAATAGTTCCCAAGAATTTAAATGGATAATTTACTATGGTTTAGGGGCCAAATGGATGTTTAATTAGCTCAAAATTAAAGTTTGGCTAGGAAGCACTGTAGCCGTCGCTACAGTCAGTCTCCCCTGACTCTTGATGCTGTACTGTAATTACACAACAATGGAAGAGGGGCAAAAGTGAAAATATTACTTTGTTTGATGAGTTTTTCCACCTGGGGAGTGCTTTCTATTGCATCACTTGTGAACTTTAATCCCACTTCCACAGAAAGGTACTCTCTGGTCATAAACTCTGGCCTGGAGTTTCAAGGAAGCATGCATCGCTACTAAGAAACAAAAAAAGCAGAGGGAAAACTGTGAAAAATGTTTCGTTGCGAAAGTTAGCAGGTGCCACAGTTGCTAAGGGACTGAACTCACGACCCAAAGATTGATGGCTTAAATACAAGGATGATCACTCCTGTTTTGCCCTTCAGCAAGATTATTAGCCTAAATTTTCCAGTAATTATCTGGCTGCATAAATAGAATTAGGATAAAACCATTAGTGTTATGGACAACTTTGGATATAAGCATTTATTAATAATCTCACAAAACTTATAATGAACCATGTATGGAGGCTTTTCCCAAAAATTGCAGGACATTTTAAGGAAGGAAAAAGTGAATTAGTGTGACCCTTAGCATTATCGTGTTCTGTCTGTCAGATAGATTTAACCTACCTATCATTGGTCATATCGCAAGTTGGTAAACAAAACATACTGACAGCATACTGCAATCACCCCAACAATGGATGTCAAAAACGGTGCTTCTCCCAAAATTTTAATCTCTCCCATCACTGTAATATATTTCAGTAGTTTTTCTAGGCATCAATGTAATAAATGTAAGCCAAGAGAACCACTTCTACAGTAGGCTGGATGGCGATGGGTGTGTATTTCAGTTATACATAGTTAAAATTTTTCTTACACCAGCAAACAGAAGCCATCCTTAATAGATGCAGGGGCATAAGGTCAGTGAATTATTTTTATTATAATAGTTAACTACAGAGAAGGTCATTAATAATGAATATCTATGTTAAAAGAGAATCCCTTAGAGGAATGGCAGGAAATCAACACAACCAACACCCAACTTGTCTTGCGAATGGAGAAACAGGTAAAGCATGAAACAACCTTTTCCAATTATCCTGACCGTTGCCAATAACCACGGTGCAAAGCACACCGCTCCACTGCTCGCCCAACTCTGCGGGAAAGTTTGGAAGTCCAAACATATCCTTGCCTCAGGCTGATGATGAAGAAAAACCTCAATCCACAAATTTCAAAAACCCTGTTCCTGAGGAGATTTGTGTGTGTGTGTGTGCGCGCGCGCGTTTGTGTGTGTGTGTGTGCGCGTGTGTGTGCGCGCGCGCGTTTGTGTGTGTGTCTTTTTTTTTTTGCTGTCAGATTTTGGCTCTATAACCAGTAACAGGTTTCCTTGGTCAGCTTCTTTTGAAATTGGCAATCACCATGGAACTAACTGCAGAAATTCAGCTTGACTTTGGTACAGGAGAATTACCAACCTGTAAATTCTTTGACTGAAGTACTACAGTTAAACAATTGCAACTCACAAATTCTCATTTCACTATCATTTCTTTATTATTAAGACATGCATCGATTTCCCTATAAATATATTATTTTGGCAATACTCCAGCTGCCCTGAAGAAACGCTGGATTACGTCTACATGAATGATATTATCGATGCCCTGATCTTGATCTCTCCGCATATCCCCTCAAATGAGGAATGTTCTGGAACACAACGGAACAAAAATGTTTTCCCCATTCTCACTGTTATGTTTAAAGGGATGGATTGCAAGCTGAGTTTTTAGTCAGTACCGTGACCAGTGATAGCACAAAATAAAACTATTAGCTAATGCATGGCCTGGGGGTGCCCTCGCCCCCTCAGCGAGGAGCGGTATCTGACACCACCACCGGTGTTGATATTTATACTCGCCAAGGCAGAATCCGAGATGCCAGAATGCCTTTAAAGTGAGACCGCTGCGATTTTGAACGGTGCCAATCAGCAAGAACAGAAGGAGATGAGACGACCGGCTCGATGCCTGCAAGAAGATCAAATGTGTCAGTTCCCACATGCCCTATTTTAGAATATTACAAGAAATTGTTCATGGACGCACCGTCTACCTTACTGTTACATTCTTCTTTCCGTCAACGTCCCTGAGAATGGCACAGAAACCTTAACGAGAAGCGGCTAGCAAAATTAAGCCCCAGTAATTCAAAAATAAAAACTTGTTACCTGAGTGAATGTTATTGTGTTTGTTCATTGGTGACAAACGCAACTTGCATTGGTATTTCAGGTCAAGAAACAAACCGAACTTGTCAGCTTATTGATGGGACAACATTGTACGCAGCAACGATAATAACCAATATCAGAAGAGACTCGCACACCTGCTTTTGCAATTTCGTTTTGAGCAGCGCACAATTAACCTGGTGACAGGAGCCAAAGCTGCGCGCAGGGGCGACGCACGGGGTGGCGGTAGAGATTAAGGCTGGGCCGGCTTTCCTCGCGGCCGCTGTCGCGCGCCTTGCCTGGCCGCCATCTGGCCCAAAGCAAAGGCCAAAGCTCCGGGCCGCTCGAGCCTGTCTCCCGACCGAGCCTGCGGGTCGAGACGTGGCGCCAAACAAGCTTAAGGGGGATAGCGAGATGTTCACCCGCTATGGCTGGCAGAACCGTGACCACCAGCATGCCACTTCAAACGTTTCTCCACGCCGGGCGCTTCCAGGAGCGTCGGCAGCAGTCGGATTTTTTCCCGTTTCCCCACATGAGCGTTTTTCCGCCCCCACGCGCCACAAGTTCATGACTCGAGGCGGAATTATGCACGCGCGCACGCAAGCACACTCACACACACACACTTGTACATGGTCCCAAATGCTGGGATGGATACTGCCCAACTATGACGGGTGGTTCAAACTGCCTTATTTGTCCTGGGGTGCTGTGGGGAGGGAAGGAGGGTGCTTCTCTGGCAGGTCCCTGGAGTGAGGCTGTTTTATCACAAATAAACAGAGAGGTGTTTGGAGAACTCTCAGAGTTATAATAGATCACTCAGTGTCTGGGGTGTTCTGTGTTTCCGAGCGATATCGGCAACATGAAGCCGTCACAGATCGCAAATTTCAAAGCCCTGAGCCAACTTTGATATTGGCTCAAGATAAAAGTAGAATATGAGCCCTTATAATTAGCTCATGATTGTCAAAGGAATGGTGTATTGGTCCGTTTTGTTTGTTTCTATGGTAGTATAGAAAGTGTTACCACAGGCTAGCATTTAATCCGTTAGCCATTCTGCGGCAGCGGCTGGCAGCTGGACAAGCTGGATGTTTTGGTTTAACGCTAACGTTTACGGCAGGATGACAGGTAACTTACATCCAAACTTTATCATTTTTAACAATACCGGGCCAGAAATGCCTGAAGTCTAATTGAAACCCCCCTTTTTTAGAAGACTAGTTACAGAGCAATAATCATATACTTTGCCATGCATAAAAGTAATTATACATTGTAATTGCATAGTAATTAAGTAATTAATTATATATTATGATTATAATTAAAGCATTAAAAATGGAGAACTGGCAGATATATGTTAAACTTTAGCTTTTCTGTTTCTTTTGTCACAGATATTACCAGTTTTACGTCTGGCCACACCCCCTCAGCAGTGGACGAATAGCAAGCACAGTATTAAGCCTGGCCACACCCCCTCAGCAGTGGACGAATAGCAAGCACAGTATTGAACTTGCCAACAGCCAATGGTACCGCACTGTGATAATTAACATGATCAATTGGCCGACTTCAGCAATGATCAGACTTACCCACAGAGAGAATTCTGAAAACTCAGCCACAGTGGGCAATGCCCTCAAGTCCTTGTACATATAAATCATGAGTTTGCTGAGCTGACAACATGAACCAGGAGGTTCTGTTTAGAGGACATTTGCTTATGACGATATTTCATAAGCAAAATCAAGAAGAGGTATACATTGCTGAAAAAGACTGCTTTCATGCAATAGTTGAGTTAGTCAAAGTTAGTTTAATTATTCTTACTGTTAGGAGGATAAATTTGATTTATTATTTTTATTTTCAGTAAAGACATGATCAGCTTATTTCCTTCTGTGTAAGGCATATTTTTGGCAGGGTAACACATTTTCTTGTATTTGTTTTGAGATTGCTGTCGTTTCTGTTTCAGGGTATTTTTAGCTGAACGTTCTCTGGCAAGAAAGAACAGGATCCATGTTCAAATTCATGTGAGGATGATACAGAACGCCAAGTTCCTTTCATTGTCTTTTATAAATTAAGTGCATATGCTAATTCTAATGGCTGCATGCTGAGATTCATCACTATACGTCACCCGTGATTGGTGGTCATTGTCCATCTGCTTTGCAGCGAGACCACCAGCTGTGTATAAAGTGGTCAGATCTAATCAATGATTTCATCTCAGTTTTTATACATATATATGTGAGACACACACACACACACACACACACACACCCATGCATGAATATTTCCATCCACACTGCACTGACCTAGCACCATATTACCTAAACAATGTGTCAACATTCAACAGTAATAGCCTATACTGTATCAGCTTGCCTATTGTTATGAACAATTTGCCCAGAATAACAGAAATAAAAAAAAACAAAAAAAAACATACACTATAATATTAAACTTTCATTATAACCTACAGCTTAGCGACCAGCTGTTTTATGGAGCAGCGCTTTACCATTTATTTATCGCATCTGCGGAGAAACTGTGACCCCGGGACGGAAAGGTCAAGTAGCAGGCAATCAAACTCTGTGTCTTAATGTATATCTACATATTTTTTCCCAGCTAATAAAATTCCCTTTGGGCAGAAGTGTAACGGCTAATACGGCAGTACACTGCGGGCGCAGGGGGGTCGTTTCGATACTCTGTTGTGTGGTTTGATTGTCCTCTCGGGTGAAATACTTAACTGCCAGCTTTTGTAATCTTCTAGGCCACTCTCGTAACACTGGCGAGGGCCAGCGATGTAAGCTCTCGTCATCGTCTCGCTGAATTTCCTCCTGGCTAATGGCACTCTCTGTGCGAAGGAGTATCAACGCTTTATGCTGGCATGTATCGTAAAGGACGGGGGGAGGTTTGTGATGGAGTCCGGCTTCAGGGTTTGCACTGCATGTGTGCTGGCATAGTGCTGTGTGTCTATACTACAGCAATGAACTTGCCTAAGGGCTCTTTTCTGCGAGACCTTTATATAACACCAGGGAGTAACGCGGCTTTGAAAGCTTTTGTTGGCTTCACGGTCAACATGCTCTCTATAATTTGCCCACATTACCCTCTAGAGGCACACTATGGTAAAACAGCACAAGGCAAACTAATGGTACGGACCCGCGCACATTCCTGTTTATCAACCGCCAAGCAAAATCTGAATTACACTTGTGTAGGGAAAACATACTGATGGAAAGCATCCTAGGTAACACAGAACAGTCCTTTAACTTCCTCTCACAGGAAACATTCATCATTATTATGATCCTTATATTCTTTTGTTGTTTTTTCTTAAATTGCTTAATGGACTGTAAGTCATGCCTCAGCAAGCTTGGCACAGGTCCCCCTCAGAATGTCACCATGTCCCAGTATCAGGTTTATTTATTTATTTGTTTATTCATGGTTTAAATCTGCGGTTCCCTTTAAGGGGATTGTTGATTTAGAGGTGAAAATGTAACTCAGGAGACAGCATACATCTTTACCCCAAGAAACCTGGATGCATAATAAAATTTTACCGTCCCCCCCTGCCCCCCTCCCTTTATGTAGCTGTGGTGTGTGGTTCAGTGGGTAAGGACACTGTGATTGGAAGGTTGTTGGTTCAAGTCCCTGGGTTCACTTCCTGAACTAGGCTCATAACCAGACCTGGTCTCTTGCTGGAACAACCGGGAAAGTTGACCCAGACCTTGGGGAGGTAATCAGCTGGGAAGGTTTGCATGTCAAATGGGCCTGGTGGGGGCCCAGAAATTATGGGTGGTGGGCCTGCTCTTAACCCTGAATTGCTCCAGGGACTGTCTGATCCTGCATTTTCAAAAAAGCATGTAGCTTTGGATAAAATTTTTTGCTACATGTAATGTTCGTGTACATAGTGTGAAGGAGAATCCCTCGTGTCATGGTTTGCCGCTGTGAATCTCGGCAGCCGTTTGTCTAGCGTGTGACTGCGTTGCCTCTCTCCCTCCCAGACGACTTTAATTGCTTGTAAGTGAAAATCCTGCATGGTGGGGAGTGAAGCGGCAGCCTTTTCTTGCGATACTAATCTTGAGATATGTTTGCGAATCGCTGACAACAAAATATTATAATTAAGGTGAAAAAGCACTGCTTACTGTAAACGAGTGCATTTCTCTCAGGGTATGACTGAAGTGACGTATTAGCAATTCTGAACATTACTGGTGACAGTCGTTATGTGATTGTTCACACATCCATCCATCTTCAAATATCGAGGCCGGTATCAAGTTCAGTAGGAAGGCCTTTATGCTTGTGATCGCAGGGTTGTTGGCTTGATCCCTCACTGTTTGGCCCTTGACTGCACTGGATAAATGATCTGGCCCTGCACTCGAGCCCCAAACTTCACTCTCACCTGTATATATGTGTCTGTATGACTCAAAGGAGAGCATGATGGGATGTGTGACAAGAAGCATTCCAATGTACCTGTACTTGTGCGAATGGCAAATAAAGCATAATTTATGCTGGTCAGGGTGACTGGGAGCTTGGAGCCTATCCCAGGCACCCTAGGTACACCAGGATGGGTTATGTGATCGCATCCTTTAAAAAACCAAAATGTTGTGATTAAAACCAAATTTAAGAACAGGACCCATAGCCGATATGTGATATGTGTATATAAAAACGGACTCGGAGTAAGCCAGAGACCCAGCATGAAATGTGCAATGGTAGAGTGATCCCAGGACTGGGTGCTCACGCATGCATACCAGACACACATTTCTACATGCATAAACAAACATGAAAAAGCAACTCATAGTCCCCGATGTGCGTCAATAAGGAGTCTAGGGATGGGGAAGAAACTTTCAGTCCTTCTAAATTTGACATCAAAAGACAAATAGAAACATTTAGCACAATAACCCTGTTTGTAATGCATCAATTCAGTGTCTCAGTGGCTTTCTCTCCTCCCCTTGTGTCCTGTGTTGAATGTCTATGTGAATATTGATCTTGTAATATAACAATAGGAATATCTCCCCAGTGGATCAATGTATTGTTATATTGGATTGTTGCCGTTTAACAGCGAAATGCAGATTTTGCCAGAAGGTTCACTGTCTTACAGCCAGGTGATGAATTATGGTTTGATATGTTTAGTATTTGTCACCGTTAAAATACTGCTGGCGGCATCCAAAAAGCATAAAGATAACATGGTGGAGCTGCCAAGCTAGAGAGTGGGTCATTAAAATCAAAGTTCATTATATTAAGCTATTTTACTGACTTGCTAAAGATTTCAAGAATGATCAGTCTCAATCTGCAGTGCAGCTACAAGTATAGCACACAGCTAAATACTGCTTGGCTTTACCCAATGGCATGCAGTGGAATTAAATAGTATTACACCAGTAACTAATGAAATGTACTTTGAGTGCTTAATTAAGCTCTACCCAGGATTTCTTCCATAGCTTAATAGCACTGTGCTTTGAAAGACTATCTATCTATCTATCTATCTATCTATCTATCGATCTATCTATCTATCTATCTATCTATCTATCTAATGCTAGGGACACGAACCTGATCCATGGAGAGCTGTTGTGGGTGCAGGTTTTTGGGATGACCTCTCAATCAGCCAATAACAGAGGGTCCCCAGGACTGGAGTTGAGAACCACTGCTTTCTTATTGGCTGATCGAGAGGTCATCCTAAAAACCCGCACCCACAGCGATTCTCCATGGATTGGATTTGCCACCCCTGATCTAATGTGTCATTCATTTTTACAAAGCTACAGTAAACACACTAATTACACATCAGGCTTAGGTGCTGGGCTGATTTTCTTCTGTTTTCTGGCCATTTCAGAAGCCAGCACGGTGCTTGGTATGAATTCAGTAAGGGCCTTCTCCAGTCCACATTAAATAAAGGGACAAAAGGACGGGCACACTCACACATACATATGCAATGTTTCAACGATGCCTCGGAAAACCTATACATATAAGATTCATAACAGCTTTTTAAGACACCCTGTGTTTCTGAGCTCTAAAGGAGAAGACGTTTGATTCAAAGGGACCCTTAAAATTTTCTCTCCTCCGAGAGGGAGACAACAGAACTTTCACTTCAAAGTAGACAGTCAACAGTTTGAGCTCCTGTTTTACAAGTATTGATGCCTGGATCTCCGCGCGCAAACGAGAGGCTGATTCCGCAGCGGGGGCTTCCTGGCCAGCTTGAAGTGCCGTGGCAGAACTAATCATTTCTGTCATCCTGACTTTGGGCAGTGAACGCCACTGCAACATATTTTTTTCAGCTGGATGCCTTCATGTACCGTGGTAGCCGACCAGAAAATAAAACAACAGAATTTTTAAACAAGACAATATAGATGTTCGTGACAAACAATGGCTAGAGGCCTTGCTACTCTTATATATGGCATTAGAGTCCTTGAAATGAAAATGACATGATGGCTGTCCAGCACATACCTTATTTCATCGACAAATGAAGAATTTTGCGTAAGAAAGGAATCAGTGTCGGTGTCGTAACCCCCAAAAACCCAGACCTCTTGCTTTCTTTTACGGGAACTATTGTGCATCAGAAAGGGAGTGCTTTTTCACTGAGCTACCAGAAACTGATAAATAAGAAAGAAAGGGAAGCAATGTAGGCATGGGTACAGGCGGACCCCTCATACACTCCCTTCGGCACAATGGTGCCAATTATTTTTGCCACTTCATAGTATGCCATTCAGGCACTGGGCACAAATGAATCTAAAAATATTACAAAATTAAAATGGGACGGGGTACGAAATGAAAAGGTGTCTGGAATGTCCGTAAATCACTAATGAATGTTAAATAATTACACAGAAAGCGTATGAAATTTCCTTTCAGGCCTTTATTAGCTCTTAAAATTACTTGCCCTTTATCTACAATACGACCCTGACATTTATTTTACGTCTTTCCTCAACCAGTCAATTAAGTAACTTCTTGACAAACATTTCAATGGTTTTTAGGAGTTGAAGTTTGAGGAGACCTTCGTAAAATGTGGACAGTGATCTGGCTCCTGTCGTCACGTCCTTCGTTTCGGACAGTAGATAATGGGATGGTGAACATTTTTCATTAAATCAGCCTTCTGTTATTGGCTGTTTTCTTTTTTCTTTACCGTCCCCTTCGACGCACATTTGCTTTTTGCACCTTTGTGACGTGTGAAATTTTAACTGCATTACAAAGGTGTTAAAACCTCTGTTTTTTTATAAAGTTCCAGGATCACTTTTAATGGACACAAATGCACCGACAAGCAGATAAGAGCATGAATGTTACCTTTCCCTGATTCGATTGCCGATGAATTCTAGAATGAAAAACAAGTCACAGTTTTAGAAGTTTTATTCCTCAATGCACAAAAAAACCCAGAGGGG
The DNA here is from genome assembly GCA_026781065.1 of Mormyrops boulengeri. Lineage (NCBI taxonomy): Eukaryota > Metazoa > Chordata > Actinopteri > Osteoglossiformes > Mormyridae > Mormyrops > Mormyrops boulengeri. The sequence goes on along the minus strand of JAODLD010000044.1, from coordinate 20,015,353 downwards.
GATGTTTGGCAGCCTTTTTATCTGGAAAGTGAAACCAAAGAATTCTGGCCATTTTGAAAGCCGACAAGACGGTCTGGCCCAGAACTGTCTTTTTCTAGATGAAGTAAAACAGTGGCTGCATTTCTCTGCATCCCTCCTGCTGTGGTCCGCTGTCCATGGTGCTGAATTTCCTGCCTAATGCTTGAAACACCCCTGTGATTAAGGGACCCTAACGGAAAAAGCCCACCATCACTAATATTAGCTACCCAATTGCATCTATAGTACATTTGTTTCTCGTGTGCTGCAGAATATGAATTTATGAATTCTATTTTTTTTAATAACATTTCCAGTGCCTCCCCGCATTACCGAAGGAAAATGAAAGTGCAGAAAGGCGTACTTTTGGCCATCCATCGTTCCCGCGCTTCTCGCCACAACTGTGGAGATTCAGGATGCACTGATAGCACTTTGAAGTCCGGGAGGGGGAAAAAAAAAGAAGCGGTTTCCTTTACTTTTAAATGAAATATAGAAGCGAATCCTAGCCTGGTCCCGTCTAATGCCGCGTGGCTCATTAAGCGGCGCTGAAGGCGCCAGGGTGGCCGGCGAACATTAGCTTTACAGATCATAAAGTGGAACTGCAGTCTTCAGGCAATTTGGATATTACACGTTCTTCTTCATACACCAGAGAGCTTTCAGGCTCGGTTTATTTTTTCCCTCTAGCCCAGCCTGCCAATCACTGTATGCACAATAGGGGCAAGGCAATGTGTGTGTGTGCCTGTGTGTGTGTGTGTGTGTGTGTGCGTGCGTGTGTATGTGCAGGTTATGTATATATGTATATATTTATGTGTCTTTCCCCACAATGTTATACGTTTTTTTCGTTTCCCAAAAGGGGAAACTAAGGTTTATAAAAATCAGTGAAGACTAAAAATACCAAAAGTCTATTTTGTTTGGTTACTTATGGTTAAGGTTAGGGCTGGGTAGCGGTTAGGGTCATCATGCTGGGATTAGAGTTTTCCCCATAGAATTAAATGAAGAGTCCCCACAAAAACATAATTCCAAACTTGTGTGTGTGTTTGCACAGCTCACATTTGAGGACCAAAATATCCCAATAGTGTAGCAAAACCTGAAACTTCCTTTGTTTTGGGAACAATTTTCAGGTCGCCATTTGGGCAACCTCAATTTTATAAAAATCTGTGAATGCAATCAAAAAAAATATATAAATGCTAAAAGTCTTTTTTAAAAGTTAAAAAAGGAAAAAGTACTTTGCATCTTTACTTTTGGTTAAGGTTAGAGCTGGGTGAGGGTTAAGGGTGTCGTGATTAGGATTAAGGTTTTTCCCATAGAAATGAGTGGATGTTCCCCATTTAGATAGGTATGCAAACATGTGTATGTGTATGTGTGTGCGTGTGTGTGTATGTGAGAATTTGTAATTATTACATTATGGGGACTCAATGCCCATACAAATGTGACATTTTACCACAAGGATAACCTCGATTTTATAAATATCTGCGAACACAATCAAAAAACTAAACGTGTCAAAAGTCTTGTATTATGTCACTTCTGGTTAAGGTTAGGGCTGGGTAGGGCTTAAGGTCACCAATATGATTAGGATTAGGATTAGGGTTTTTCCCATAGAAAGGGAGGAGTAGTGTGCCTGCGATTTATTTCCAGGGCGAAGGGTCCTGAGGATGAGAGCTCGGGCCAAACGGGGGCACGGGGTTTCAAAACCGGATTAAGGGTGCCCTCTTACATCAGGCAAGCCTGAGATGGTCAGGGATTACAAAGCGGCCATTAGCAGTATGACGTTAGGCTTTTAATTTTAAACCTGCATGAAGTATGTTTGATCCTGTTCTACTTTGTCCAGAAAATTGAAAGAAAAAATGCCTAAGAATCAGATACGGCCTCCCTTGGTAAGGGTGCGCAGCGCACATGTTGTCACTCATGCAGTGTTTACCTCACAGTGGGGGACGCTGACTGCCACGTCTGCAGAAGCGATAACTTCATTTAAAAATATGCCCCTACCCCCTGCACCCCGCAGTCTCTCAAACGATCCCAGGACAGAAGTATCCCTTGATGTTCGGCTGCGTTCCGGAATGATGGGAATGACACGCAGACGCGTGAAGGAGCACCAATGGTAAACCTGAGCCGGGAACCGATTATGGAAAACAACCCCAGGATTCTGCCATGGCACATAAAGTCAGGCAAGGAAAAAAAAATGCGACTTAATGGACACCCTTAGAGGAGATGACATGCTCTGAGTCAACACACATCCAGGCTGGATGATAATCATCTTTTGTAAGAGAAGGCTGATGTCTTTGGTTCTTATGTCGCATTTCCTTTTTTGCTGGTTTCCTCTGTGGCTGATGGCGTGAGACCAGGGGCATTTCTGGAATTTTTTAAGGGGGGGGAAGCGCCATAAGAGGAGCCTGAATTCCTACAGAGGGGCCAACCTTATTATTACCCAATGACATTTTTTCATTCTGTGAGTGACAGGGGAGGGGGTCAATCAGTTTTCTGCCCTGGCTGTATATACACCCCTGTGTGAGACAGCTGTATTCAGCTGGTCTCTTTATATATTTATGGGGTAACTCTCCCTAGTGCTCTGTGCTGCTTGTAATTGTTCCACAGCCCTGGCCAGAACAAAGAGTTAGAAACTGGATGGATATATGGATGGATGGATGGATGGATGGAAGGATTTTCTTAGCTGTAGCCTGATAGAATACAAAAATAGGTCTCCGGTTTATTCTATTTTTTTAACAAAGGTCCTTTTGGTCGCACATTACTTACAAAACCCATATGGTGACATCTTTTTTTATGCATACAGACATTAGTTAATGATTTTTTAGAAGCAATTTGTTCACCGTCTTTAGGTACAGATGGCTAAGCAATGGGAAGCCTTTCAAATTAGTCTACTTGTACATATTTAACTCAGTCCAGGAGTGTTGGCATTGCCAAGGTTCTGCTCAAAAATCCAGCTTGTGAAAAGAAGTATTTATTTATCTATAATTATTTATATATTTACAATGTATATCAACAGGTTCATAATATATTAACACTTCACATTATAGCATAAGTCTATTATGTGTACTATAGGTCTGCAGTGATTAAAAATGCCTGCTTGTTGCACCCATGCAAGTTGTCTTTGCAAGTGCGGATCTTAAGGTGCAGGGCCATCATTCTTCCAAAGCCATGTGACATCACATATGTTTCATATACCCAGTGATCCATATGCTATACAAAGTAGATATGAACCCCTTAGTACACCAAGGAGTAATTAGGTTTTTATCCACAAGCATGCCTTAACTAATACACTAGCTTTCCGTCAACGCATGACCAACGGAATTTTCATACCGCCAAATGAAGATGTCAAGATATCAATATTTAAGACAAATATATTACTGTATCAAGCTCTGTTTTTCTATTATTATTGTCTTTCTAACCATTAAAGGTCTGAATTACACACCGCAATCTTGCCAAGAAAAAGCCTACTGACTGAAGCACAATAAGTAATAATGATATGTATGTATATAACGTTCTTCCATTAGATACACTTGAGCGAAACTTGAAAACAGGGCAGGACTTACAATGAAGGAGAATGGAACAGATTTCCAATAATGTGATTTATTCAACTTGCATCCATTATTGAGCCACCTGACGTTTCTCGGCAATAAAAAAAAAAAGAAAAAGGGCAGTAACATAAACCGGCGCGGCGTCAATATGTACTATGTAAACGCAAATGCGAACTGGCGGAGTAGCGAGAATGTTATGAGTGGCTCAGTAAGTCAACGTTCATGTGGCACGGAAATGGATTGCTAGCTGTTTCAGATGAAGCTTTGGAAGATAGCTATAAAATTCCTTTATCATCTATCTATCTATCTATCTATCTATCTATCTATCTATCTATCTATCCTCTTTGCATATCCCATTTTGCTCCCATTTGAAACACACACAGACTGAAGCTTGGGGTCTGAGAATTAGGGTCAGGGGCCACGCAGAACCCCAGCAGCAACTGGGGGTTAAGGGTCTTGCCCAAGGGTCCAACAGTGACATCACTCCGCTGGCCTTTGGTGGCCTTCCGATCACAGGCACAGTGTCCCAACCCACCGAGCCACACGGCGCCCCCCTGCCTCGATACATATGTCACAATGAAGCACACATATGTAATGGACAGCTCATTACACCTTCATAGCCTTTCAAGATCGAGAAACGTTGTAAGCAGAGCTGCAGTAGAATGGTTTTCTATTCATTATGGATGAATGGTTTGAGTTAAATGGCTTTATACAAACAGAGAAACAGGAAGGTTCTTACTTCATACGTTCAGGCTTTTAACTGGTTTACCATGACCATTACTAAGGAGGCACATATCTGACTAACCCTTGCTTTTGATTCTTTCCATTTATTGGGTAGTTTATTATTTATTTGTAACAATTTTAGTTCTGGCCCTTTTGATCTTTAATTCCGCACAAAAAACAAAGACACACAAAGAAGTGCACGCGAAGGATTTCAATTTTGTTCATTTTTGAAATAGTCCCAACCCAGAACCTGCAAATGTGATTTTACAGTAGTGTTGTAATAGTTACCCTCAATGTCATGGTGTTAGTGAAAATCAGTGATGTGGTTCATTGATTACTTTGACCCTTCCGTGAACCTTGAGGTTCTGTTGAACTGAAGGCCCTCAGTGTCATAAACTCCAAGCTCAATTCAAAGTACACTAAATGACATTACCTTCACACACACAATAAAAATGGGGAGTAATACAAAAGAATTAATGAAGAACAGAATGGAGAATTCTGGGAGTTAGAACTTTTTCACTGCAAACAAGGGAACCTTACATCTGGTCAAGACAAGAACTCCCGCGTAGTTTCAAAGGTTTATTCACACATTATAATGGAAAAGTACAGAATCGAAGCGGCCATGATTACCTCTGCTCCCGAATCCTCATTTACAACCAAAGCAGTTACGAGCCGTAAAATAGAGGGAATAAACATGAAACGAAATGGAGAAGGCCAGACCTTGTGCAGAGCTCTCGGCTTGGGAAGTCTGCCAGTCTCCTGCTTCCTCCTGCTGAGCCGGTCTCAGATAGGCCTTAATCACAGCCAGACTGGTCCATTCCTCCGCTAGTCCACTCGGCCCCATGCTGTGAGAAACTTTGCTGAGCTTTCCTAACAAGGCAAACTAGTGCAAGCCAGACAAACGGAGCAGCTCGCATAAGAAACAAAGACTAAGAAGAAGAAAAAGTTATTCATGTTAATATCAGTTTGAGACGTGCATCATATATGTTATAGTTACGCATGTTTACATGCCAAAACCAAGAGCTAAAATGTATCATTAAAGAGAGAGTGAAATTAGGGAGGGACGTGCAAACATCCACAGAAACAGTTTGTACGTTTGTAAATAAAGCTTAAAGCAAGGAATTCTGCCCCCATAAAATTCAGTTATCTCACACATTCAGATCAACTTGCATCATGGTCAGTACTAAACACATAACTTGTGATGAACTTTGAGTAAAAACTGGGGAGAGCAAATCCATTTTTGGCAAAAACATGGTGAAAAAAGAAAACCATCTGGAATTAAAACAGTGAAAGGGAAGGACAAAATTTCCCCTGCGATACTGGAGGCAGAGTGAAAAATGCCAAGAATAAGTCTTATTTCTGAACATAAACTTAATATGCCATTTGTTAATATTACGTTTGTAATAGATAGAGATACTTTATTTATCCAGAAGGAAATTTAATGCCCGGACAATGTGATAAAAACCTGTTATTTTGACGTTGTGGGGATCATTTTTCAGTTCCCCACAAAGATCTGTGAATGCAATCAAAAAAGTAAAAATGCCAAAAGTCTTGTATTTAGTTTGGTTACTTACGGCTATGGTTAGGGCTGGGTAGGGGTTATGTTTGTCATATTGGGATTAGTTTTCCCCATGGAAGTGAATGGAAAGTCCCAACAGATGTAATTACAAACCTGTGTGTGTTTGTGTGTCTGTGTTTGTGTGCAATTTTGAATGTGTGCATGGGCATGGCAAGGATGGGTTCAAGAAAATTCTGCAACACCACAGGTGCCAAAATGGTGATTTACAATTACATGACAGGTATTCACAGTGGAGCAGACGGCAAACATACCAAACAGACTATTTTCAGCATATTAGATGAAGAGAGGGTATCACTATTGAAGGGAAAATGGGAGATTGAATCAAAGTCCAGGATAGCTGTGCAGGTTAACCTTGGGAGTGACTTTGAAAGTGTCACAGTCAGTTATACGCTGTGAAAAGAAATATACTAAACAGTCCAACCTCCTACTTAAGAAAATAATTCACTGTGTGCTAAGTTCTGCAAACAAAGGCATATATTGACTTGCATTGCTGTGATAATTAGCCTCTGATATCAGCTCATTTTCTGTAAATAATGCATTTTATTTAGTTACTGGTGCATATTACAAAGCTTCTTAGACTCACATTGATGAGAGAACAAGTAAACAAAACACACACAATAGTTCCAGTTGGTTCTGAAAACCATGCAGGCTGATATGTGAAGTATTTTTGCTATTCATTCTTTGGATAAAGCATTACACCTTGCCAGTTCCTGCATTCAGTACTTCATGCAGTTGAACCGCCTTCCTGCAAATGAAATTCCCTTTGAATGTCATTTGCCCATTGTCGATAAGGTGCCCGTTGCTATTAGAAATGCTAAGTGTGATTTCTCCGCTACTTCGGTTCATCTGCCACTATAGCGCAGTGCTTCCCACATGATCGTCTTCACCTTCACCTTTTTTTAGAGGGAGACTGAGAAGCGGAAGCTGACTGAATTACAGGCTCGGCCACAAAGGAAGTAAGGAAAGGTCACTCTGCTTATTTTTCATTCTGCTTTCTTCCTCAGATTTTGTTTACGCTTTAGCGCAGCCCCCAGAGCCACAGTAACCAACCTTTCATATCTCTGAGGCATAAGAAGGTGATATTATAATTTCTCCCGGGTGCCAGCCTTTTTAATCCCTTTCCAAAGTGAAATGAGGCCATGGCACCCCCATGCTTACCCTTCAGCACTCAGAGACAGTCCACGGGAGGCAAAAACAGTACCTTAATAATCCATAATCCATGTTCGGTGACCCCACAGTGCACCTTTTGAACGAGGGGCCCAGGGCTGGAAAAAAGGCCCACGGCAGCCCGGGCAACAGGGCACCTTTTAGCGTTGCCGCGCCAGCCCTCCGGCAACGTGCCATTCTTACACTGCACTACTCGGAACGCCGCTGCGTTTAAAATTCACCATGCATGGTTACGTAAGTGGGTGTGATGGCTCCAGCTCGGTGGATACCAAATCCAGCAAGGTGGTGTGGGATTTACAGATCCCGCCATGACAACGCTGCTCGAATTCGAAAGGGCCACGTGTACTCTGCAGAGAAAAGGCTACATCAGCCCCCTTCAGGTGTCCCTGGGAACTGCGGCGATTCGCCACGTCTCCAGCAAAAAGGACAATTAATGCTAGAAATCTGTTTCTGATGGCAAAAACAGAAATTCCAGCTAAATTGCTATGGCCGTTATGCTTCCGTAATAGCTACGGTGGAAATTACTGGAACGGCCGCCCTGTTATTTCTTACCATATATCCAGGAGTCATTAAAATGCTCAGCATGTGTTAACTTTTAAGTGTTTGAGTCAGAAAGAATGGGGAGAATTAAAACGGCAGGCAAATTAAAACAGCAGGCAGACCGGTTCCAACAAAAAAGAGGCAGAATTACTTTTGCCGTGTTTTTTTTTAATCCCCCTTTCCCCAATATTATTATGATGGGCCCCCCAGTTTTGGATAGCATCCTGGAGGTTGATATGCGGCATGCGAGGAGTGATCAGCTCTCCGGCGAGACATGGGACTTTTACATAAGAGTATTTTGACCCCTTGGCAGAGATGATGTGACACACAGGCGTATTGACCCCGTCTTCCAAACAACAGCAAAAAATATCACTTCCCAAGGACGAGTGCGCAGGAAGGCAAGTACTCTGCCTGCTGGCCAATATTAGTCGAGCATTGTGATGACAGTCCCCATATATATTTCCTCAGAGGCCCCCCCGTCGCGGGTGCACGCGGTAAAGAATATCCCTAATACCTCTGTTCTCGTTTACATCCAGAGGTGCTGTCTGTCAGCGAGGCACTCCAGGACACTGTGCCAGAAATGTAGAGACAACCAGGGTTCTTCTGTGCCAACGTGACAGAGAGGAGAAAAGAAAATGATACATTTTTTTTAAAAAAAAGGGGCCAGGTGTGAACATTTCTCAAGGCACCAGTCGTTAGCTGACGCAAGTTGTAACTTGTAATTGTTTTGTATGGAAAGCTGCTGGCTAATTGCGTCCCATGGAAGCATCTGAATAGGGCGCCTGAATGTTTTAAAGCTCTGATGCCAGGAGAGACGGGTCCTTACGTTACCTTGTTTGCCCACTTGATGAAGGTAAAACAAGGTAAATGAAATATCCTTGAAATAATGTTTTTATTATACTTAGGAATGTAATATAAATATATATTTATAACTAGAACAAGACACTGGAGGCGTAATTTGCACTCGGCAAGCTATGCCTAAAAACTGTTATTTTTAATTAAAAATGGTTTTGCGGAGATACCATCTTCAGGCATAATTCCTTGGCACCCTGTGCTTAAAAACTGTCCCAGGCAGAGCCTGACAGGAACACACGTCCGCCCAATATGACATCTATAACTGTTTTTTTAAGAAAAGTAAAACTGCTCTCTGGGGTCTCTTTCCTCTGTCTCTATATATAATACACCACTGTTCATTTTGAGGGGACGTCGGCTTTGAAACACGCTCTCGTGCGAGCGCCGGATGATACCCCCCACGCTGCCTCCGACAAGCCCCCCTTCCCAGCTAGCGTGTACTGCCACGCACGCCTCATTGTGGCGGATTTTGTCATTCTGTCAGCCGCAATAATGTACACGCTCCGCGGGGCATGGAGGCAGACTCCCGCGTCAAAAGAGGCAGCACACTGCCTGCAAATGAGCTCACAGTGGGGCATTGTGGGTTAATTGTACTCCTCCAGAGCCACGCAAGGAACAGAACCATGTGACATAGGCGGCAAGGGGGTGGGTTGGTTTACAAATGTCTGGGGTCATGCGTGGACAGGATGGGGTTGGGCTAATAGGACCCCATAGGAAGCAAGTGGCTTTTACAATTAAAGGGCAGGGGGGAATAAATGATGACACAGGACTGTACAGGAGGTCACAGGTCCTGCGACTGGTGTGAATGACCAACCCGCTAACCCGGGGACAAAATGGACCAGAAAATAACTATCTAAACATATCAAGGTTAAGGAACAGGTGGAGTGAAACAAAGTGAATCACCCTGTTCACCTGACTTCCTCCCAAGATTGGGGGGAGGAGCACCAGCAACATCTCTGCTGGCTCAGTTAACGACATCAAACAAGTTTTCTCATTGAAGCCTAACCCGCAATCTGAATCCATTTTAATGGAAACAAAATTGCATACCACTGTTCAATTGTGTAGCCAGTGCTGTTCAATTGATTTATTTATTATATTAATTTTTTAAAAGGCATATGTCCAAGAATGTGCAGGAATACATGCCACTTAGTTGCTCAGAAAAAAAAAATTCCCCTGCAGCAAATAAATACAACAAAAAAACGGTCATGAACGACTGTCAAACAGAAAAACATGACAGCAACTATTCAAAGCGAATCTTGCGTGGCATATACGTTCTCAGTGCTGCAATTTTGCTGCATTAAATTAATCACAAAAGAAAGCCATCGAGGGAGAATGAAATACGCGACCCCCCTCCACCGCCAGCAGGTGGGGGATATGGCTGTAGCGGCAACGTGAGTCAGCTCTGTTTCTGCATGCAAGCAGCTGGAGCGATGCAAGCCTGACACATCATCCGTAACGCGCTGGCTAGATCCGTGCCCATGAGCGGGAGGACAGCCAATCTCGCGTCTGCTGCTGTGCTGTGTCGCGTCTGTATCTGTGTGCACCCCCCACCCCCCCACCACGAGCGAGCAGCTCCTACATCTCCATCTCCACTTGGCTGGCCAAGCCAGGCCACACTCCTCCCCTCTCAGGATTTAAGACGTCACCAATGCCTCGTACCCATTGGCTTCCAGAAATTTCATGTTCGGTACTGTCTGCCGCTCTGGGTCCAGTAACCTGACTGGAAATTTTTATTTTGGCTTTTACCAGTAATGTATTTTTTTGACTTTTTTTTCTACAGGTCTTTTGCTATATTTGAGTGAAAGGCTCTGATGTATGATGGAGAGGCGCTGAGTGGCTGCTAATGGAACTGAAAAGAGGGCCACTTAGAGCTTGTTTGGGGGTGATATAGGGTTTTCTTTTAAGGTGGGAGGGCAGCAGAAGAGGAGCTATAATTCAAACAGAGGGGCCACCCTTATCATTAGCCAATGATATGTTTTGAATCGGTGAGTAACATGGCACTCTGGGGGCCAATCAGCTTTCAGCTGGGGCCAGTGCCCCTGAAAATGCGGGGGGGCCCCCCCCCCCCCCCCCCGGCACGAACAAGACCACACCCCAACGGGAGGAAGACAGGGGATGATAAAAAAAAAAC
>JAODLD010000044.1:19987766-20004806 GCA_026781065.1 Mormyrops boulengeri | reverse complement strand
CTTATAATTAGCCATTTATTTTTTTTTAATGGGTGTGTAACATGGCACTCGGGGGGCCAATCAGCTTTCAGCTGGGGCCCGTGCCCCTTAAAATGCACCCCCCCCCCCCCCCGCCACTTGCTTGACATCCAAACCAAGGCTCTGTGATATGTCATAGCATTCAAAATAAAATAACCTGACACCATGAACTCCTAGATGCATATTCAATCATTTTTTTCTCCATGCTGGTGGATACAAATGCTTTGTTTATTAAGAAAAAAAGTCAGATGTCAAAGATGAAAAGGATGCCTTGCGTCTTGGGCCGACAGGGCGATTCATTTGTCTCCAGGCATTTATATTTACACAATTTGTTAAGGGCTTTATGAATCTCAAAGGTAACTGGAAACGGCGCTGGGTATCGATTCCTAATCTCTTTCCGTGCCGATGTGTGTGATGTTTTATAGCATGTCAAAGTTGCAACAGCGAACGCTCCATCACTGTCATATTTAAACAATGGCCAGCTATTGTGATGTGGGAAAATAAATATGTGCTTGAAGGGAAGAAAAAAGGCCACTCATTCCTGATGCATGGATACAGAGGTTCTTCTTGCTCAGAGACCCCAAGAACAAGTGTGTCAGACAGGGCAGTGTTACATCACTGCATTTGGAACATCGATGGGAGATTTAAACCACTCAGCCACATGTTGGGCTAGGGATATGTATGGGGGCGGGGCCACAGGAGCACTGGCCCCAGCTGAGAGCTGATTGGCCCCTGGCGTGCCCCTTCCACTGTCACTCACTGACTCAAAACATGTCATTGGCTAACGATAAGGTTGGTCCTCTGCATGAATTATGGCCCCTCTTAAGCCCCCCACCCACCCTAAAAAATCCTAGAATGTGATCTGGCTTTAAGCTAATAAATGCAGCAGGTTTGAAGCTTCTGGGGGGGGGGGGGGGGGTTCTGACAATATCCCTTGTGGATACCGACTCCAGAAGAAGGAAAGGGTATAATCTTTGTTTAGCCATATAAGCTGGCTTCTGCTAATGCATGTGCAAAATAGATTTATTCACGTCTAGGGAGAGGATCCCTTAGACAATATTTTCTTTGAATATCTTGAGAAATACCTGCTTCTGAACTTCCCGTGTGTTTAGTAGAGATATCTGTGGCGGTGCGCTGGTGATGGGCACATTGCCGTCACAGGGAATCCTCTCCCCTCTCAGTCCTATTAAGTAACTGGCAGGTTAATACAGCAGCAGATCCACCTACTTAGACTGTGTGTCATCTGCGATCCCATGGCAACCGCCTTTGTTTCACACCTACCTTTCGAACCTCTAGCCAGCTACAAATTAAAAAGCAGATCTTTGGGGCTGAAAAGGCACAGCTTGTGCGATAAATTCACTAGCGGTGTTTACCACCGCTCAAACAATGCATTTGCCTGTGGCCCCCTGTTGGCCACAAACAGTCACTACACTAAATATTAATGAAAACATTATTTAGGAGATACTCAAGCTACCAGCTAGCTAGCTACGGTCTTCTGACCTTACTCACTAGCTGTGTAGAAATATCTGGAGGGGGGGCCCCAAGTGACTTTTTGAGTGGGACCCCAGAAAAAACAACACCCCCCCTCCCCAACAGGATAAATTTATGCAGACAGTCAAAATTATAGCAAGCAGACGTTGCATTGTATTGCTGGTCTTTATATTTCAGTAATACCCCATTCCTGGTATGTCACGCACTGAAGGGTTTCCCCCTCAGTGCCCAGGAACTCCTGCACCACTCAAGTCCATACTGTAGGGTGCATCCTTAACTTAGCAGTCCACCGGCGAAGCCGCAATCTACCCCGAGGGCTGTACGCCTCGCCACGTTTACAGACCGGCTGTGGCAAACCCCAGGATGGAGGGTCACCGAACAGGTGAGCGGAAAATTGATCTGTGGCCTCCAAAACACAATGCTGCTTCTTAAAAAAATAGATATAAGGCAGTTATAAAAAAAAATGCTATAGGGAAAAATGCTATAGGGAAAAAATGGGAGAAAAAAGCAATAGGACAATGTGTGCTCCAGGGACGCACAGGGAAAGCGCCCATGATTAGATAGACACACACAGTCACAAACTGGAACGGCAAACAGGGATAGAAGTCACTGAAATGCGGCCGGGTCAGCCTGAAATACATGCAATGTCAGAAGGAGAGGTGTCAGAATGAAAGGGGATGAGGAAAATAAGATATGGCAGGGGCTCCTAAATAAATAAAAGAAACCAGGAAAGGATGATGGGGGAGTTACTTGAACTTTCTTTATGGATGAATTCTTAATTCATTAACGACAGGAATGATTTTAAAATCTTCCGGTTCACTTTCTGAGTGGCTCAGCAATAATCCTCTTGGATCTTGGACCCTACTGGCTAGGCGATCTGTGATCGTCTGTCCATGCCTTGGGGGGGAATCTGTTTCTGGGGGTTCTCAGGAAGCAACAGACCTCATGGTTGGACCAGAGAGTGGGCCTTTCCCCTGTTTTTTTATCCGTCACAGGACTGGTGTAAGGTCACTCATTAGAGGCTGATAGACCACATAGAAGTGGTTAGCCTGGCGATCTCTGACAGCTTTCATAACCTGCCTTCTACTGGTTCTGGTGAAATGCTTCCCGGTGATGTCATAATTATGCTCTATCACATCATAATGCTTATAATGCTAATAATGTTTACTTTACAGTTTGCTTATTTAAGGCTGATTTCCTTAAAAGAAGAATTTCCCATGCTCACACCACGGCAAACATATGGAATGACTCACAAGCTTCCAGCCAGATTCCATATGCCTGGCTTGGTACCTGGGATGCGAATGGAAAAAAAAAGATCACAAGGACGCTTTCGCAAACATCTCCCTTCGATCACCCGCGACGGCAGTTGAATTAACATATAATTAACATATTACCGTTTCAAAGACAAACCTGCCAAAGGCCAGGAATTGTGAAGTTGCTATGTAAACGTAGTTGCCCTGGTTACAATGGAATGGGTTCCACAGAAGGCTCGCTCTTCCGAAGGGTTACATCCAACTGTTTGCCCTTCTGTTTCGATTGGCTGCTGTCCCTCCTCACTTGTATTGTAAACTTCCAGCCTTATTACTGTGCGGTTTGTCATAATCTCAGTCTTTTTGTGCGCACACTCCCCAACTCCCTTTATATTTGTGCCAATCCTATAACAAGACTGTATTTTAAGTCCCATTTTTTTACAAGGTAAAAAAGCTGTCCAAATTAGCTTCCCGCTGTTAAACAAATGGCCAAAACATGTATAAATAAGTGTAGACGTGAACACCCGACAGCACACACTCGGTGCCACTTAAAATGTGCTTTTGAATCAGACTGACTTCTTTTTGGTAAACAAACTGAGACTTGGACGATAAAGAATCGCTTCTTTAATATCTTTCATCTGCAACCCACATGGAATTTTAAAACAAGTTTCCAGCCAGGTATGTGAATCAATACATTTATCTGAATCATTTGTGGGTGGTTCTTTCTAACAAGACCCCAGATCTCTGTCCTCTTGTTGTCCTGCCTGCCTTTCACTTGCTACATTTCCATTTGTTAATTTCGAAGATACTTTCATCTAAAGCAAAGTACAATTGAGAGAGCAGGGTCAGTCAGTTCCTGGAGTGACTGGGGTTAAGGGTTTTGCTCAAGGGCCCAGTGGTGAAATCACTCTGCTGACCCTGGGACTTTAACTAGTAATCACAGGCACAAAGGTCTAACCCACAAGGCCACACGAAACCCTGTGCTTTGGAAATATTGGAATATTACCTTGGAAATATGAACTAGCAATGAATGTATCGGGCGTTTATATGAAATACATAAAGGATTTATATTTCCTGCACAGGAGAGAGATGATATATGCAAGCAATATAAAAACACATAAAATCACATTAAAGGCCAAAAGACAAGCATACGCTTCCAGGACATAAATCTTCCCCATACTCCGGTCCATGTGTGTATTTTAAAAAAATCTTCCCTTTTTATAAGAGCCATGACAAGGAAAAAGGATGCCACACAAAACTGAGGCTTTAAAGATCTTGTTTCATTCTGCGAGGGCATCGCGGGGCCTTGTTGGACATGGGGACCAATAGCGATCAAGACCGTGGGGCCTTGTTGGACATGGGGACCAATAGCAATAAAGACCGCGGGGCCTTGTTGGATATGGGGACCAATAGCAATCAAGACCGGGCCAGGCACCCCATGATTCTGCAGTTAGGCCGATGATTCTCACAGGCAGTGTTTCCCAGTACGATCTGTGGGGACCCACAGTCGCTCCATGTTTTTGCTCCCGCCGAGTTCTGAGCCAGACAGTCCTCATTTAGCAAAAACATGGACTGTGTGTGACTCCTCGAGGACTGGATTAGGAAACACTGCCCTAAGGAAAGGTGCATACGCCCCGGCCAGGACAAAAGGGGGATGTGGTGAAGAATAGATGACAGGGGCTCTTGAATGTAGAAGAGAAACCTGGAAAGAATAATGGGGGGCTACTTGAACCTTCTTTCTTGATGAATTTATTTACTCTTTAATAAAAGGAACTATTTTAAAACCTCTAATTTTCTTTCAGAGTGCATCAGCAATAAGCTTCTTGGTTCTTGGACCCTACTGGCTAGGCAATCTGTGATCATCTGTCCTTGCCTTGTGGTGGGTGGGGGGTTATCTGTTTCTGGGGGTTCTCTGGAAGCAACAGCCCTCATGGTTGGACCAGAAAATGTGTCTTTCCCCAGCATTTTTATCTGTCATGGGACTCGGATAAGGTCATTGTCAGAGGCTGATAGGCCTCATAGAAGCGGTTAGCCTGGCGACCTATGACAGCTTTCATATCCCACCTTCTATTGGTTCTGGTGAAATGCTTCCCAGTGATGTCATAGTTATGCTCTATCGCATCATAATACTAATCTGCAGCATCATTTTCACATGCGGGAGTTAGCAGCACTCCAGGGTTTATTAAAGCAGCCTTCTTGAAAATCAGCACTCCTCTCCGGGTCCTCTTTCCCATCCCAAGAAGGAAGTGTGCCTTGGCTCATCTTCTACGTTTATGAAAACATTAACTAGCCATCTCCAGCTCCACTCCTGAGATCCTTACGCAATGCCATCTGGGAAACAGTTATTGTACTTGGCTCTGGGACCATTCTCCATAGGCAGATTTTACATAGTCACAAGTAGCGGTGCAAGCTGTGTTTTGCTCGATCCATTTTTTCTCCTTCTACCCTGCTTCAAATTGACATGAAAAGTGTCATGATATATATCATCCCCTAAATAAAAAATCAAACAAATCAATTCACTGAATGCACAGCGAAGATTTTATATTTTGGCAGTAAGCTAGTTGATACAGAAGACCTTAAAGTAACTTGGTTCATTTTTTTTGCTTTTAACTTGCTATATTTGTTCAATATATACTGAAGAAATCATTGGCAAGCTAAATAAATGATGGCTGGTCTAATTCCCAACATATCATTATTTCAGGTGCATTACCTAGATGTTTTCGAGGTTACAAACGCCGTCTAAACAACAGTCGAACCGTTATGACTTCAGCAGGGCAGTAATATGGTGATCCCACCATCTCCAAAGACAACACATTGTGAGAAATTAATTACGTCTGATCAAAAACAGTTTTGGGTAAAAAATCTATTTTTCTGCGATTTCTTTGCTGACAGATCAAAATTTAATACAGCCTCTGGTGATGATTCAGAGCCTATTGACTGGAAATTTTAAATATTGACAATATCCTGCATAGTGGGAGGAAATGAAAAGTCAACATCCCAAACATTAAATAAGTTAACATTCTCCGATATGTAATTAATAAAACAAAGGGAAGGGGGCCTAATAAACTACAGAGAAGGTAGCTAGAGAATTTTTTCAGAGGTGCAAAGAATAACAGACAAATTTCAGCCTGACAACGGATTCGTTCTGGTCACTCAAAAAAAAAATAAATGCTGGATGCAGATCTGATAGATGATGAATAAACAGTGAAGGAAGATTTTTTTATTAGCTCAGCAGTGATGCAGATTCACCATATTCGGGATATTTGGATTAAAAAGAGAGCCTAATTGACCTCTGGGGAATTGGTGTTGAATGCTTCCCCTTAGCGCGTTAGCATGCAGATCAACATTCCAGATTTTTCTGCATATGTGTGACGACAGGTGCATTGTAGCCATCATAAACTGGTCAGAATCCAGAGGCAAAGAGAATCAGTTTGACCAATAAGCCCTGTGCCGCGGCATAAATAGCATTTGTGCTTTTTGAACCTTAGACTGGCAAAGTGCATTTTTTAAAGCTGAACTGATTCAGTTCAAGCCTATTTAAAGTACATCTGAGGCTGAGTTTAACCCTTTCAAAATCTCACTGCACGTCTGCTCTGCCCACAACTTGGTCAGTTTACTCCAGCCATTTAAATTCCCTGTGTGCTTATTTCGTCATTTCCGATCATATCCAATTACGAAAACAACTCTCTCGGGTTGGTTAGAGGTAAATTTTTAACACCTACTTCTTTTCAACACAAGGCATCATTTCAGTGACGTATCTGACTTCACAGGCAGAGCAAGCTTCTGTTTAGGGAGGGGGAATTGAAGCATTACTGTGTTTTGATAGGTGGGGGCCATTTCCCTTGCCTGTGGGCAGGATTGATGACGGACATCTGTCATTCCGAGGCAGTAGATACTTTCTCTTTAACCCTTCGACCTAACATGATGTTTGTTTATCGATATTCTTTTCACAAATTCAGGGTAAAGGTGTTTAGCTGAATGCATTTTAATGAGAAAAGCAGGTTGTTTTGGTTTAAACAAAAAGTCAAGATTTCAAGTAAACAGGACAAATTTGGTATTTCGCAACATTGAATCTCAGGAGTCTTATCTTTTATTTACCTCGAGGCGCCAATATTCCTCGCCTGCTGGTCTTTGTTTGGCAGGAGCAGACATCTGTGGTTTTTTTCTTATTCGTACATAGAGTCAAGAGTGTACCTCCCTTATCGACAAGCGGCAGCTGAAGGAGTGCTCGAGGTTGCGCGTCTGACAGAAAACAGCGGCATCACTAAGCGTTTGGTTTTAAGCTACGTTTTCAGCTATCAACACGCCGCCAATCTGCCCCCAGTATCCTCGCTGGTCTGCGAGCTGGACGCAGGGGCCAATTGCACCCCGACAGCTTGAAAGTGTGCCAGGCGGTACATCTGTTTTTGATATTTCCTCAGTGACACCTGCAGGAAATATCTGCCAGGCCGCCTCCCCTGTTGACTGAAAAGGCCACTGTGCCACGACGCAGCAGTACCCACGGCCGGCCTGTTCCTGCACGCCCACTGCGGTCAGTTCCAGCTTCGTTAGACACCCCGCGGTCGGTAGCCGACCGCCCATTAATATCTGCAGAAACCGGGAAGACCTGTCGTGGCATTTTTCAAATTTAAGAGAACTTAAGACAGCTGACGGGACGATGGAATGATTCTTTCGGGAGCGGCCATATGGAAGCACCGCCGGCTGGGATGCCCGGGCATGATCACGTGGGGCGCAGATTTGGCAGCAAGAAGCAGGATTTATTTGCAAACATCTCCCTCCCTCTTTTTTCAGGGTTCACGTGGGAACGGTGTCGGGGGGGGGGGGGGGGTGCGCTGAGGTTAAAACAACAGAAAAAGAAAAAAGGAGCTGCGCTCCAAGACGGACCGGGGAGACGGCGGTAGGGGGTGGATTAAACAAACGTTGGACTTGTGCGTCGGAGCTGAACAGGGGGAAATTACTTCAGGGGAGGAGATTACAGCTCTGGGGAGCGCTGTGACCTGGTCTCCGAGCTACTGGGGCGAGACGGGACAAAACACACCAATTTATACATGTTGTGGACGAAGAGGGACAGCGGGAATTAAACAATAGGGACAGCCTGGGTCACCTGACTCCTGCTAGGGGGTGACCAGGGGTCGCCTTCTCATCTCGCAGGCACTTCTTCCTTTATCATTGCATCTTATATAACATCATAAGTTTTCATAAATTACAGCACATTTAAATAGTATATATATCGTCAAATGTTTTGGCCAGCAGTCATCCCACAGTGGTCGGTGGGCATCCTACAATTCTCCTCCCTGTTTCCCATCCCAGTCTGGATCTCCCTTCTCTTTGGGCTGCCGTATAGCTCAACAGGTTGAGTGTCTGGTTCTGAGAGCAAGAACCCTTGGGACATAGGTCTGAGGCTGGTCAGGAACCAGGCTTTCCTGTTTTGTTTAATTATTGGTTTTCTGTTTCCTTAGTGTTTTGTTATTAGTTCTTTATTTCCCTGTTAAGCTTGCTCCTTGTTTTAATTATATTCTGGGTATTCCATGTTTATTTTCTTAGTGTAGTATTCCCAGTGTGTGATTAATGCCTCTTAGTTTCAGTATTTGTAGAGTTCCTACAGTAGTCCTGTATTCATGAAGTGTAAGTTACCTCACCTGTTGCCCGTTTTCCCTGCACCCTTGCTATTGGTTAATTGTCTCACATGCCACACCCACTCCCTCGTTAGCCTGGTTGTCTGGTTTGTGTCTGTTTGGGGTGCCATTGGCCTTGTTACTGTCTTGATGCTCTGCTTGGTTTTTCTAGCTCCTGCTCCCTTTGTTGCCTGGTTTCCCGGGCATGTTTATTTATGGTTCCTTGTTAGTTACTTCTCCTATTTAGTTCTGACTCCTTATGTTCTTGTGGTTTCCCCTTTGTTGTTTTTGTGCATTAATAAGTCCGTTTTTGTCTTTGAGCCACCCAGTGGATCATTTCTTTGTTCTCACTGTACCACGCCGTGACATTTCTGCTAAGCATGTTGAATAACATGACCCCAAATTTCGGAAACTGCCATGCAATATTTTCCCTGATATTCCTTGTGTTGTTATAGCCTGTTGCTGTCTATTATTAATTTTACTGTTTATTAATGTGCAAATGTCTTTTTACTGACTAAACATTTGTACTTGGCTATGGTAAACCTGCAATTTCCTCCAGTACTTAAACTGCATGCTACGTGGGACAGACAGCTCTTACTCTGCTGCACCCTGCCTGTGTCCCTCCCTCCCAGATCACTCTCATCCTGTTTTTAAATCTTTTCACTAAGGCCTTCTGATTTTTAATTATTTTTTTTATGTTTTATTTTTTTAAAATCAATGATCTTATCTGTTATTTTATCTGTGTCAGCACTTTGAGATTTTGTTCTAATGAAAAGTACTTTATTAATTACTTTCATTTGTATATTTATCTAACTTTTAATTCTGGGATGTCCCCGTAGCATCGCCTATGTTAAGCACAGGATAAAACATTTATTGTTGCTGCTATTATTTTGTTAAAGTATCTGAAAAGAAACTGGGAATGTATATCTATCGGTAAGACACTCATGGATTTTTTCCTTCAGTTCCTGCTGATATAGTGGCACAGTGTTTGGCACCGTCGCCTTACACCACTGTGTGTGTGGAATTTGCATGTTCTCCCATGTCGTCATGGGAAATAAATATTAAATATAGTGCAATACTCATCCAGGAATGGTCTCCCATCAGCATGTCCCATGCTTTGTGCCCAGTACATCTTGGGATAGGCTCCAGACTCACAACAGGCCCGAACTGGATAAACAGATATGGAAGATGGATTAAGGCACTATAAACTCCAAATAAAACCTCAGAAGGTAATCAGATTTGTACCTAAAGAATCATATTCTATTAAGATGCAAAAATTGTGAATTACAATTATATTACAGATATGCGGAGTGGGGGTGTGGTACAGCTGGTAGCCCTGTTGCTTCACCCCAGTAGGATCAGGGTTTGTGTCACTGCCCCGGATCTACAGAGTTTGTATGCTCTTCCATGTTGACATGGGCTTCTCCAATTTTCCGAACCCCATGACCCTGCATAGGACAAGCAGGTATAGAAAATAGAGGGATGGGTTTGTGCTGACCTTAAACCTTGAGATCTCTTGAATCCTGAAAGAATGGACATACCTGTGTCTCCCTAGAATGGCGAACATCTACAGAAAACAAACCGATGACATAAAACAGGCAAGGCCTACAATTTAAGTGTGCAAGGGACAGATTATATAATTGTTTTCGCTTAGTTATTGCATTGCCCCTACTGAGAGTAATCACTGTTTACATGACTATGGTAATTAGGTATTTCCTTCTCCTACAAATCAACCCCACAAGTCAGGAAGCTGATTGGGACCATTGTCTGTTATGTCTAATGTCGTACTGGAGATTTGGAGGGTTTGTTCATTTTCTGTGCTTTTAATTATCCAATCACAAAAGCAGCTTGAAGGAGTTGTCAGCTGGTAGTTTTGCAAGGGGGATGGTAAAACAGCAACTTAGTTACTCATAGCCACAGCTATCCCGCAGCATTCTCGTTTCATTACTGTTATCTCGTATGTGTCTCAAATTTTTTTTGTCCCCTAAGGCAGCCGATACTCCTAGCCCTCCCAGCTTTTTTTTTCCAAGGAACATCTATAGATCCACATCTATTTGACACCATCCCAACTGTCAAAAGGTACTGTCTACAGTAAATATGATTGCTTACAAACAAGTGCCATTTCTACTGGAAAGTTGATTAAATCTAGTCAGAAATGTGTCTTTCCTGGCAGGACTCTTGCTCTTTGAGGGTCACATCACAACTGTCGGGCTGGATTTCAATTTGTACGAATAACAGACAGATCTTCCGGATCCCGCACGGTCAAATGAGGCAAACAGGTGTGAGAATTCCCCTCTTTAGCCTACGAATTTTATCGTTATCCTCCTGCTAAGACAAGTAGCCATTGAGGAACGGGAGGGCCTGAAATACTTATTACTTCCGAGCTCTGAGAAAATCGATCAGGTTTTTGAATCACAGTCGGCTTCTCAGCAGGATGATATAGCGTGTTACAGATATAGATATTACATACGGCACTTCCAAAGTGGCAATTAAAGATTGTATCACAAGCCGTTTATCTTTCCTTTTGTGCATATATTAAACTCATTTCCTATGTTGCTTTTTCTTTGAAAAAAAGCCACTCAGCAGCCCATTTGCAGTAACCACTTTTCTGGTTAGGGTCCTCTTGATTGAAAACTAGTTTCTGTAAGCCCGGGTGGGTCATTACCGCGAAGTGGCAAGTCTGACCAGGAAGAAGCACTTGGGAGCACAGGAAGCTAAAATTACCTGGAAGAAGCCCACTGGAGCAAAGGAAGCCAGGATGACTCAGAGGAAGCCCATGGGAGTAGAGGAAGCTGGGATGACATGGAAGAAGCCCTTTGGAGCACAGGAAGCCAAGACGACTCGGAGGAAGCCCACGGGAGCACAGGAAGCTGGGATGACCTGGAAGAAGCCCTTTGGAGCACAGGAAGCCAAGACGACTCGGAGGAAGCCCACGGGAGCAGAGGAAGCTGGGGTGAGCTAGAAGAAGCCCATTGGAGCCACAGGAAGCTAGGACAACTCGGAGGAAGCCCATGGGAGCAGAGGAAGCTGGGATGAGCTAGAAGAAGCCCATTGGAGCACAGGAAGCCAGGACGACTCGGAGGAAGCCCATGGGAGCAGAGGAAGCTGGGATGAGCTAGAAGAAGTCCATTGGAGCACAGGAAGCCAAGACAACTCGGAAGAAGCCCATGAGAGCAGAGGATGCTGGGATGACCTGGAAAATGCCCTTTGGAGCACAGGAAGCCAAGACGACTCGGAGGAAGCCCACGGGAGCAGAAAAAGCTGGAATGAGCTAGAAGAAGCCCATTGGAGCACAGGAAGCCAGGACGACTCGGAGGAAGCCCATGGGAGCAGAAAAAGCTGGGATGAGCTAGAAGAAACCCATTGGAGTACAGGAAGCCAGGACGACTCGGAGGAAGCCCACGGGAGCAGAAGGATTGTGCAGAAAAAAAACAATGAATGGACTGACAGAAAGACATTCAGCCATTGTAAAATATCCCATCTCCATGTGAAATTATTCATCCACATATTTATTCATTATTTGTTTATCAGCTGTCTCTTGGTTCCCTTTTTCATTTTAACAAACGAGACCCGGGCGTTTTACAGACGCGCCTCCATTAGCGCTCCCCCTTTGACAACCTGGACGTCACACGTCACCCAGGACCCCCTCTGACTGTAATCTGAAAATGACTCCCCTCCCTATGCATAACACCGCCCCGGTCTTAAAACCGAGATTTAAAGCCCATTTGCTAGCCCTGCTCCTTTTTATGTATTGTACTGTATGCACCTTTTATTTATGCTGCCATTATTTATCTGCAGCTGCAGCTTTGCGGCCCTTTAGCACAGCTCTTGCATCCATATTTCAGCACTGAGAGACTATTATGCATACGGAGGTAAGTCATTATTGTCTTCAACAGCCGTGAATGCATAAGCCACCCATTTCAGGCTTCTGCTTCTGTTCTGCCAGCAGGGGGCATAGTAATTAAAGGGTATGGGCGAGGGCATAGCTTTGGGTATGGACGGTAGGATTACGTCCCTATCAACATTGTGTGTTTAGGGTGGCTGGGGGTTCGGGGTTGATTTGGGCAGTACCAGTGCTGAAGCCACACCCATGTAGGGTGACCGCTAATCCATGTCAGGGGGAACGTTTTCAGCTACAACAGGGTTTGTAAACTACCATTTCAATTAAAAGGACCCGAATTTCATATTAGCCCTGAGTTCTTGCTGTGTGCTGATTGGTCAGTCTCCTATAATCATGCATGTGTCACTAATGTTAATGTGAAACAGCTGGATGAGTCTTTCAATCAAGGAAGCTAACCAGTAAAAGTACAAGACGAACCAAAGAATTTATCCAAACACAGGAGCCTTTCAGTTTTAAAGTAGTGTGTGAAACCTGAAGTAGCTGATAGTGTCCGTGCTGACATGGATTAGGTGGTCACCCTAAACCCGCGCTCTTCGGTATGGGATTGCAGAACTGTATCCCCCTGAATTACTCCAGGAGCACAACCCCAAATCAGAAATAGCTGGGATATGAGTTAAATCGAAATTAAAAGTGAAATGAGTGATTTGTAAATGATCTTTAACCTGTATTACATTGAAAACAATACAACAGCACATTATTTGATGTTTCACCTCATGTATTTTATTGTTTTTCCCAAAATAAACACTTACATTGTGAATCTTGTAACATGTTTCAAAAATAGTCAGAACAGTAAAGCATTTATCACTTTGTAATGTTGCAGTTCCTTTTCACAACAGCTTTAGGGACTGAAGACATTTCATTTCATGTGTAGTTTCATGTGTAATTTCCTGCAACAACTCTTAAGGTGTGCAACAGTACACCAAGTCTTAAGGTGTGCAACAAGCCTTTGATGTCGCATTTTGTGTTTCAAAATGCACCAAACATTCTCTGTTGGGGTCAGATCAGGACTGCAGGCAGGCCAGTCCAGCACCCGCACCCTCTTCTTGCCTTTGGAACATGTGCAGAATGTGGATTTGCATTGTCTTGTTGAAATGTGCACAGGCGTGGAAAAGATGTCGTCTTGAAAGCATCATGTTGCTCCAAAACCTCTACGCACTTTTCAGCATTAATTGTGCCGGCACAGAATTGTAAGTTACCTTTGCCAAAGGCACTAACACAACCCCATACCATGAATGACTCTGGCCTTTTGACTCTGCTGCTGGTAACAGTCTGGATGGGCCTTTTCTTCTTAGGTCTGGAGCACAAGGTGTTCATTTCTTCCAAAAAGGACTTAATTATTGATTAGTCTGACGACATGCCTCCGAGCCCAGAGAAAAGGATGGTGCTTCTGGGCGCAGTAAAAAGGCTTCCTTTTGGCACAGTGAAGTCTTAAATGGCATTTGTGGAAGTAAGTGCATATTTTAATGCTTGACAAAGGTTTGCCAAAGTAATTTTGAGCCCATGTGGCTATACTGATTACATGTGTAACTGATTTTTATTTTTTGTTACTGGGTAAGAATGTTATTTCCTAATAAAATCTTCAACAAACAATCAAAAATATAGAAAATGGTTATTATTCCCCACAAACTTTGCTTTTATGATCAGCACAGTGATATATATATATATATATTTTTTTAAAAAAAAACTATTTTCCAGAACATTCCAAAAGTGCTGGGTAAACTTGGAGTCACTTCTAGACTTTCAAGAACTTTCTAGAACTTTCCAGTAATACTGTATGGATAGTAGTATAAATACAGGGAACCTTAAACCCAACTGTTCAGTTTAGTTCCAGCTGCCAAAGTGGATACATATCTACATTTTTCTGAGATGGCATTAAGAGGCTGCAAACGTCCAGCAGACACCTTTTTGCTATGTCTGTGGCCAATTTATCAAGACAAGAGCAAAAAAGGACTCTGTGGAAGCATCTGCCAAGATGCGTGAGGTGTGAGTCATACATCTCGGACAACTATTCTCTTCTAAACCTTTTGTGGTCATCTTTGTATAACTTTAGTATAAATACATGATTTTGATTCATATGTTGTTTATTTCTGACTTTATATGAAGGGATGAAAAGCCATACATGTGTCCATTTTCTCATTAGAGCTACCCAGGAACAAAAATTATGTTACGCAGTGTTATAGATGAACGATAGCTCTTGATGCAGTCCTGTCTGAGGGATTAGAGATCAGTTATTCATCTTAGGCTTGTGTCCTTGACTTTTACGCACTGAAACTCCTCCAGATTCCTTGAATCTTTTAATTACGTTATGCACGGTAGATGGTGCAATATCCAAATCCCTTCCTATCTTCCTTTAAGGAACATTGGGCCTCATTCATTTTTTCTTACATTTGATCTTGAGAAAGGTCTTAAAAAGCTCCTAAGAAAAGTCTATGTTAGATTCATGGCAGGTTCTTAAACCATAGAATTGTCCGCAAATGTGTTCTCATAATGATGAACCCCATCGTCCTTGTAAATTGAGATTGCATGCCAGTTGTTCCTAATTAGCATAAGTAAACACCCCACCAATCTCCATAACAGGGCATGTATGCACCCATGTGCTCTGGACCGAAGAAGAAAAGACCATCCAGAGTATTTCCAGCCACAAAGTGTATTGCATGGGTATTGCATGTGTGCCCCCCTGCCACCGCCGGGGTAAAATTTGGTCCTCTAGACGCCACTGTGTATTATGAGGATAATGAAGGAGATCTTGCTTTGGAGTTTAAATAAAGGAAAATGTAGCAATACTGTAAGTAAGACGCAGTCACAGAAATTGCAATCTGGATGTATAAAAGTGCAGAGACTGTAAGAATTAACTGCGTTCCTAGGGAGGTTGATCTTAATTCTGAGACTCAGCTAGTCATAAAGTACCACTGGGGGACTACAGGGGGCAGAGCAGCTGAGCAGGGCAATTCGGTGTTTAGGCTCCTTTGTCCCATCTTTACCGCATCATTAGTAGTGCAAGCATATATGTCAAAGGCTACTAGTGGTAAAGATGTACACCTAGCCTGAAAATCACTGGTCAAAGTACCTTAACCTAGTCATTCAACCTGAGCTGATCATTCGACATTATTGAATTGTCTGGCTTTAAAAATGATGATGTCCTTTTAGTGTCAGCTAAGAAATATTACTTAAACTTAATCAAGGTTAGGTGTTACATTTATAATATAATATTGATATTAATATTAGGTGGGTGTGACTTAAAATTTGATGGTTAAAGTACCATTAACCTTGGTATTCGACCTGGACAAAGCATTTGATATTATTCAATTATTTGCCTTTATAAATTATGATATCCCTTTACTCTTGGCTAAGAAATATAACATGAACGTAATTAATATTAGGTGTTGCTATTATAATACCAGTAATATTAATTATATTAATATTAGGTGGGCGTGATCACAGCTTGCATCTTTCCCTTTGTCATGGTCGGCCATTTTATATTCTTCTCTCTAACTGCGCTTAGTTTAAGTGACACTGTGACATCCATCTCTCAGTCTCTCCCTCCGCTTCCCTGCTGGTAAAGTAGAAAAATAAATCCTGATTTCCCCTAGCTGCTGGGTGAATAAATGCTGTATTGTTAGTGGCTGGGGAGACTCGTGGGTGGCGAGGTGGGTGGGTGGGGGGGCATCTCAGATCACGGAGCACATTCACAGGAAGACGGTGTTTTTGTAGTGCTCCCGACTCGCACTGAGTCATGCCTCATGAAAAGAGCTCAGAGGCAGACTGTCTGCGGGAAGCTTCAGGGGATCAGCCATCTCGTGCCGCTTCCTGGTGACAGAAACCAGGAATGCCACCTCCAACCCACGCCAGATGCCCGGGGGGCCTTTGGTCATCTCCTGCTGACCAGCAGAGCTGGATCTGGGGTGACTAGATGGAACCGAAAAGGAAAAAAAAAAGTCTATTTCAAACAAGACATCTGACACAAGATGCCTAATGATCCCGACTTTAGCCGGCAGAAGTTTTCACTTCTGTGACAAATATTGTTGCTGTGATTAATATACTGTTTTTTTATTTCCTGTATATAACCGAGAAATCCGCCTTTGGGCTTTTCATTTCATGTGACTCTGTGTCTGGGCGTCATTCTGCAAACACATGTTCAACCACTTCGTCAGAAGTGTCTGAATAATTAATAGGACCCTGCGCGCTACGGCAACGGGAAAGAACGGGAGACCGTGAGCAGCCAATTACTTAAGAAGAAAGGCCTGCCTCCTCTGGCTTCTGCTGTAAATTCGCAGGACTTCTGCTTGCCCAGACTGCCGATGAATTTTGATTACACCCAAGGCAGGCGAGTATTAAG
This sequence comes from Mormyrops boulengeri, assembly GCA_026781065.1. Lineage (NCBI taxonomy): Eukaryota > Metazoa > Chordata > Actinopteri > Osteoglossiformes > Mormyridae > Mormyrops > Mormyrops boulengeri. Next base: position 19,988,195 of record JAODLD010000044.1, on the reverse strand, counting down.
TTTGCAATTTTGTTTCCAAGTGACAGCAGATCACAAAACAAAAGAATCTTAGTTGAGTGTTCAGATGTTAATGTTAATTCATTTTGTGAAGAAACAAAAATAAATAAATAAACAACAGAACACTTGTTTTTATTTATTTAGCAGGTGCTTGTTTTCAAAGGGAGGTACGTTGTTTTTTCAGAGAGCGGGGTCTGTCCGTTTCTGGAGCAATTGGGGTTAAGGATGTTGCCTTGTTGGTTAAGGCTCCAGTGGTCCAATCATTGTGCTGACCATGGGAATGGAGCCAGTAACCTTCTGATCATGGGCCCAGAGTCCTAACCTGCTGAGCACACACTACCCCTGATAGAAATTTAAAATTCATTTGGTTCTACTGGGGCTCAAATCCAAGACTTTCTACCTGCAAAACAGACCTGATAACCACTGTACTAT
>JAODLD010000044.1:19924163-19977761 GCA_026781065.1 Mormyrops boulengeri | reverse complement strand
GTTCACATGGACAAACTGATAGCGGTCAGTTAAATAGGAACGGAACCAAGAGAGAGCTGTCCCCTTAATGCCAACCACTTCTTAATCACTTCTTCATGGGGTGTTGAGCATGTTCTTTGCTGTACTGTGTACAGGTCTGCCTGTTGATTGTCGCATCAGTGGTTTTCTGATTCTGGCCTGAGTTCTGACTTCATGGTGCACTGGATTATATGCAGGGGCTTGTATGCAGGGGTGGAGCCACAGAAAGCTGAAAGCTGATTGGCCACTGGAGTGCCCCTTCCCATGTCACTCAATGATTTGAAACATATGATTGGCTAATGACAAGGTTGGCTCCTCTGTATGAATTATGGCCCCTCGTATGCCACCCACCTTAAAAAAATGGTAGGATCGCCCCTGAGTACATGTTAGACCTGCTCTGTATTTGGATGGTCAGATTAGCTTGTTCCTATTAATAATTAGCAACTGATTGCAAATGAGTAGAGTGGCTTGACGCCTGACCTTCTGCCCCTGTCTTTGGGACAATCACACCATCACCACTACCCCCACCCCGACCCCGTGACCCCTTTCTCACAAGGGGTTACCTTTAGTGACTAAGCATGTGCATTCAAAAGGAAAAACAAACCTTCCATAGTTAATGGATAAAAAGCTACAATTTCAGACACCGTGGGGTAAGGTTATTCTTGTCTTTGGAGATGTACTCCAAGATAAATAAATCAGTAGCACTTATTTTAACTGATCCTATTTAATGACTTATAAATGAGGCATCCTGCCAGGCCGGGGTGAATGCACTGATAGCTATGCCACATTTCGGCATATTTACACTCTCATTTGAGACACGCAACTAGCAATTGAGAGAAGAGCTACAGGGAAAGCAGGTAACTGCAGACACTTCTGTTGGGGCCGACCCCATGTAGGGGCATTGAAACCCTATAATCTGCAGTCAGTTAAGGATGCTCTGTCGCCCATGGGGGGAGGGGGGAGGGGGGAGGGTCAAACCAAGTGTGACAGGAAAGTGGCAGAATTCCTCTACACTTCGCCAATTAATTTGATTAGCTGAGTTTGACTGATTAGACCCCGGGATGGTACACAAGATCATTCTGCTTGGCCTCCTGATCTAGTGAGCAGACTTCCATCTCTGTTTCCCGCTGAAAAAGTAGGGGTGCTAACAGCCTTTCTACTGCCCCCCCTTCCTGCCTCGACTGGCCTCGTGAAAGCCCGTATGTGGTGAAACGACACTCTCTGCTCACAGCTTGCTTTCCCCCTTTCGTCTGGAACCCCTGTGATTATTTACATCCTGCTACAATTTGATTCGTTGTGCAATCATTAAGGCCACAAACTGCCATCTACATTATGTCGTAAGAGGAGCAGATGAGCTCTCTGGTGCCATTGTGATCATTTTGTCGGAAAAATCACACCGTAGCCACTCCAGACATCCTAAGCTAAGAGATAAAACTTGATTCAAGGGCTTCTTCATTCATTAGGTAATACAAGGTGGCTCAGAGCATATCTCCACCATGTCCAAGGTAAGAAATACCGCAAGATCCCATTAGTATTAAGGTTTATATGAACACACAACCAGTCTCCAGAGGCTCAATTATATTACCAGCATTTTCATGAACCGACTTACGAGGGGAAGCTTGAGTGAGTCTGAGATGTTTGGTTGCTTTAGAACTGCGGATCTATGGCTTGATGTCTGCAAGGCCAGACTCAGCAGAACATGGATCATTTTCTATCCCAAAAAGAAGGGTTAGGGTCATAAATGGCCGTGACATAAATAGGAGATGCAGAATGGCATCCATGATTACCGCCCAGCCACTTACCGCTTCTCTGTATTTCAGTTGTGCCTGATTTTGCATTTCTGTCTCACAGAGGCAAACAAGCTTGAATTTAAAACCACAAAGGTCCAGAGAAATTGGCCTTCCAGGATGCCTTATGTAAGTGGTCCAGGAGAGACGTATGCATGTCATTTTTTATTGTGAACAATAAAGTACACAATTAACTTCTAAAAACAGTAAAGTACACAGAAGAAGGGGTGGAGAATTTAAACCAGAGAGTACAGTAAAATTTTAGATATGGCTTCTAAGCAGAGAGTGAATTGTGAATCCTCAGTAACCAGCTTTAAATTACAGCAGTCAAATTTTGGCCTTTTATGGGTTTGCTATGCCAGTAAAACCTTGATGTCTGTAACTTGAGTGGATTGAGCTAAAATTATAGGGGAGCTGCAAGTTCTTGGTGCAACTGGTGCCTTTTGGACAGGAGTCCTTTGGAGAGTTAACACCCATCTGCTGATATCCCACCAGGACATGCTGGTGGAGGTTAGTTAAAGCTGGGATTAATGATTTTCAGATATTTAAATAGTCTTTGGTAAAGCTAGATGTTTTAGCTTAGCATGCATGGTCTTTCTTGAATTTAAATGGCAAATTCCAGTAAAGGTAATTAGCCTTTTTTCTGGCATGTGCTGTTTACTGATTCTCTATCAGTAACTGCTTGTTCAAAGTATGTGATGCCATACGTTCAACAATCACCTCAGGTCTGCTGGGTCCATTATCAGTGTGGAAGTGCTAATGCTAAATGCTAATGCTAAATCACTTTCTTCACATTTGTATAGATAAATGTAATTTTTTTTTTAGGCTTAGAACGTTGTCCATTGTGTCTTCTACTGTAATAAGTGGTCATTTGGTTTTATTTAAATCCCTTCTTTTTTGCCCCTAGAATTATTAGTACGAGTATTATCTCTTTGGTCGATGCTTTAATCCAAAGTGACATATATTTTTTTTTGTTAAACAAAGGTTGGGCAGTGGCTGGCGGGTTTGGAGGTCAAGATCTACAGTACATTGACCACAGGATTTGAACCAGCAACTTTCTGATTACAGGCAAGGTGCCCTAACCCTCCTGAGCTACACAACACTCCCTGCCCCCACTGTCTGTCCAGAATTCGAGGTTCAAACCCCATTGGGCCACATTAACTGTCCCTGAGAATGAGGCCAGGATCCCACAGAGGGCAAAACGGAGTGAATACCACTCACCTCCAAGCATGTTGTGCTGCTTGATAAAACCACAAGCCTGTCCAGTGAAGAATAACCAAGTCTGGAGAAGGAATGAGCTGGTTTTTGCCCTCTTAAGTTGGTACTGGTCTGTTCGATGGAGGCATATGGCACATTTACACAAAGAAAAAGGGAGTTTCACAGCATGTACTACAAAAAAGAAGGAATTTAATAGAATGTTAACTGTAGTTGAAGTGATTGGCTTCAGCAATCGAGGAGATAGGAAATTTTGCATAAAATATTTCTTTAAGGGAAAACATTTATACAGTTATAAGAGGAGAGGTGGGATTTTGAAACAGTCAGATGAGCTGAGCTGCTGGGTCGATAGCGATAAACTGGTACGTTCTGGTTTATTTGTTTTACATTCTATTTCACTGGATAAAAAACCATGAGCTGAAGAACCCAAGTGAACAAAACTTTCGGTGAGTGAAAGTGAACTTTTAAAGTTTGTGAAATTTTCAGATATTACACCGCATGTTCTCAACAGAACAGATTACAAATAAAATACAATAAAATCTAGAAAAAGATATACCGTATTATCTTTGTCATGAACAGGTAACCAACGTTGTCAACCAATATTGGTTTATGTCTTAATTGGTCTCAAACTTTGAAAAGTAACTTTTAGATATTTTCTTTGTTTTATATATACATACACACACACACACACACAGGTTTGTAATTATATCTTTGTTAGGATTCTGCATTCATTTCTATGGGAAAACTCTAATCCCAGCATGACAACCTTAAATCCTACCCAGCCCTAACCTTAATCATAAGTAATCAAACAATCTTTGTGGAGACCTGAAAAATGATCTCCACAACGTCAAAATAACAGGTTTTGATCACATTGTGGGGGACATTTGGTCCCCACAATGTAATATAAACCTAATCCACACACACACACATACATATATACATAAATACACACACATGTACTTTTGTCCATATAGTGTGTGTGTGTGTGTGATGGTTATATATGTATAACTGCGGAAAAAATTAAGAGACCACAGCACAATTTTTTGTTCACACATTTCTCAATTTGTGGGTGTGCGTCTTTGAATAATATATATATATATATATATTTTTGCAGCCTGGTTCTTCTCTGTTTCTCATTAATGAAGGGCCTCTTCCTTGCTTTATGGGACTTCAGTCCTGCTTCTAGTCGCCTGATACGCACTGTCCTAGCAGTGCACTTCACACCAGCGCTTAATGTTTCCCATTCCTTTTGAAGGTCACTTGATGTCATCCTACGATTCATAGGAAACTGTCGGATAAGTTAAAAGTCATCTCTGGCATTAGAAAGTCACTGATCATGATAGAAAGTCATTGATATCATGGCTACCTCGGTCTGTCCCCTTGTAAGTAGGAGCGGAATGGAGCATTACTCCACAAAACAGTAGCACGCCATGCTTGGAAGTGGGCAGCCATCCGGCGTGCACTGCTGCCAAAGATACCTGTGAGACTAAAGTATGAGCTTCTCTCGGGAGGTGAATTTAAGGGGGAAGAAAGAAAACCTGCTAGCAATATATATATAAAGTAAGTAAGTAAAAAAATAATAAAACAGATAAAAACACATAATTATCTAAGGTGAATTTCATAAATGTGAAAAATATCACTTGGACTCAGAACAGTTAATTAAGATGCTGACATTTGGGCACAATGATTCCAATGTAATGGATTATTTGGGTGTGTTGTTTTTAATTTTCTTCTGACCTTCGGCAGACAATAAAGATTCCATTTTGATTCCAATAACAAGTGAGCATTAAGCACAGAAGAAGAAGACCTGTGCAGCTATCGGTTTAGGATGGTGTCAGAGGTGGTTTTAGCTTAATTTTAAAATGGTAATGAAGGCGAGCAATTCTATTTGTGTAAGCGAAATGACGGGTTGAGAGGCAGCATTTCGGGCTGAATTGGAGTTTGTCGGGAGGTATGTTTTTCAGGTAGGTGAAGCTAAAAAAAATGCAATTTATTTTGAATACAAAAGCATGCTGTAAAACTCCCTTGTGTAAATGTTTATGAATATCATGTGTACTCTACATACCCTTGGTACACAAAGACACCCGTAACCTTCAGTCAAAACCGTAACATTCTGCCTGCCTCCAAGTAGCAGGTTTAATTAATTGCAGCCTTATACTGAAGCGTTATCCTGCATGCGTTGCTTTCATCCTTTGTCGAGTTTGGTATGTTTCCCACCAGTATTTCGCTCTGCAGAACGACATCAGTACTGCTGGTCAATGCAAAGTACAAATTAAAGATTCAAGAATTGTCTCACCGTATAAGAATACACGGGCACAAGCGTTAGTGTACTATGCCCCCATATAGCATATATAACTGGAAATGAACATGAAATGTTGCGTCTCCGAGGCCGCCGTGTAAATCATGATTAAATCAATATGTTTTAAAAAATTTAAGTAGATAAAGCATCTGCTCATCTTACACCATTTGACAATTAATCATAGAAACAATTAAATCCAACATACAAACAAATATTACTATATATTACTAAATATTCAGAATAAATAAACAATTTATACATGTTTGCATGCATGCATACCACAGCCATTCAGATTATCTTCATACATATACACACAAACACATAGCACAAGACTAAAACATCAACTGCCCTTTAGCAGCATCAGCGGTAATAGAGAACAAATGTGTACAGATAAATAAATGTTTAAGGGAGAGTTTGTGGTTATGAAAGGCTAACCCCTCGGTGTCCCTAGTGTCTGACGTCATTTTCCTGTTTTTCATGACACTTACTCTTGACGGATAATGTTACGACTTACCATTTTCTTTGAGAGGACATTCAGATTAATTACAGCTGTATGTGCTAATGTTATCTTGCTCCTATTCCTGTTGTTACCCTTGTCATTAATGTCATACCAAACTGCCATTAAATATACTGTTATATACTCTCGCAGGCCTTGTAATTATTTCGAAATTTCCTTGAATGACTCTACAAACTGAACATGAAATCAGTAGGTATTTGTAACGGTCACCTTTTCATTTTTTTTTTTTTGAGCATGCTGGCACAATTTCAAATTTGACGTACAGTCCAGCCCCACCCCACTCCGGGTTCCAAGGGTAAATTGATCGGATGCTGCGTGCTGCGGGGATTCCACGAGATGTCATCTCCAATAAAGAATCAATATGTCCTCTCCACAGGAATGCTTGAGGAATCGGGGCCGGTTGCCATGACTACCCAGCCCTCCTTGCATCGCTCGGCGCGAGCCTCGCTTTTCGGTCTCATTTTTCACAAAATTGCAAGAGGTTAAACCTGTTTAGGGTTTATGATCCGTGCGCTCTGTCGTCCCGGCCGAGATGCATACTGAACAGCTGTGGAATGTAATGCCGTGAGCGGGCCATTCCTTAAGTCGGTAAAAGTTAGGCCCCAGAAAGATATCTCTAGTACATCTGACAATAAAAAATTGCTCCAGCTGAGTGCGCAGTACTACAGACTGCCGTGCAATCAGCAATTTGCGGTAATATTATTCTGCTTCCCTGTCACCACATAAAACGAACAAATGCCATGTTCTGTTTGACACGTCGGTGCTGGGGAAATAAAACGTAACATCGGAAACAACAAATTACCGACAGCTGATGTATGGCGCCATTCCTCACAAATTCGCCGTGGAGCAATTCAAGGTTAGCGGTGCGTGGACGCAGCCCTCGCACCGGAGTAAAGACAACTCAGAGAAGACACAGACCCCCTGCCCAGGATTCAGGAGGCAAAACAGGCCTTCCGTGGATCTGCAAATGCAAGTATGTTGTCATTCAGAAGAAGTGGAAAGAAAATCTTTGCAAATCATTTGCTTCCATTTGAAAAACAGATTATATACAATTTGCATTTGTATTATGCTAAAATTCTGAGAAATGTGAAAGCAGGCATAATCTTACATAACAAGGATGTTGAAACTTTAGACTAGAAAGATGATTAAAATAGCCCAGAAGAAAATCATCCAACTATTCATTTTCCAAACCTTGTGTTATGCAGCACTGGGGTGGGGGTGGGGGGGATCAGGAGCCTATCCTGAAAGCTATGGGAATAACCCAGGACCAGGTGCCAACCCATCAATCAATTCATATTATTTAGGGGACCCTCAAAGGTAATAGTTAGCATTTTGGATGGCAGCAGTAGATTGCTGCTGTTTCGTAAATAAGCCCATCACTTAGTGATACCTGTGGACATTATAGGCCTGTTTACACTTGGCTTTAAAATATGTCTTTGGCAATTGGATCACAAGCAGACAGCCGAGATACATTGGCAGTTACATCTGTGTCTATCATGAGTCTCCAAAGTGCCCAGCTGACCACTTGCGTCCAGTTTTCGTTACTGTCCCACATTATTGTTTAGTCCTTGTCAGGACGCATTAGCACTTATACTACAAAAGATATGTGGTCAAATGATCAGACCACCTCGGCAAGTGGTTCGAGTGATTGGATTACAATTGCTCATGAGAGATTTGCTTAAACAAAAATGTTCGGAGGGCAGAACAAAAAATGATTGGTTCAGTGAAGTAACCAATCAGATTGGAGCAGAAGTATAATTACACAGTATTTACGTATGAAAAATGCACAAAACTACGTATAAAAATATATAAAATTAATGATTATAAGTACTATATTACTCTATATAACAAGGAGTAAAAACAACCACGCCAATCCGGCTTTTCTTTATTTTCTGTCTTACAAGTATGTTGTCAACATCAATTTCTTTTTTCAGCCCTAAGAACAAGCTTTTAAATTACAGAGATTAAGGAGAATGGTTTCGGAATTATTTAAGCCCTGCGCACATAATCCATTTTGAAGGCACTGGAGTATATAATGGTATAATTAGCATACAATGGAGCTTTCCGTACGCCTACATTGTGCTGAATGTTTTTGAGATGCTGTAGATTATGAATAAGACCGAATCCAAGGCTATAGACTGCATGCCGTTTACGGGCGCACGCAGAGACCTGACGAGTTACCTTGGAACCTCTTGGAAACCATTAGCAACGATTTTCTCAAGTTCCATAGTTTTGGTAACACAAGGTAACACAAACTAAAAATAGGGTTGATCACTGTTAGTCGGTACTAGTACAGATTTTGGTTTATTATTGCAGAAGCCAGGCCCTTTGCATGTCCGTATTATTGTGATTACCAGATAACTAGGGGCCGGTGATTATGATAGATAATTATCTAATTACCTGAATTAGCCGAGAATGTGGATGAGCTGTTTTACATATCTGTTGATTGGTGCCTGCAGTCAGTGTCAAGGTAAATGTAGAAAGAATGGCAGTAAAATCACCCGTATGGCTGAACAGTGTGCTCCGATTAGCCTGGGAAGCTCTAAAGATGTTCATCTGCTCGAGAAAATCATGGATCTAGCTCTGGGATGCTCCGATGTGGATTTTCAAGTCAGCTGTTTAATTAAATATACCTCTTTTGTTTGTTTGCCTTTTTTTTTGCCGTCTGACTCACATAATCACCATGGCGATATAGCAGAACTGGGAAAAATAGCGACCAATAATAAGTCACCTGTCATAATAATGGTCTAATTGTTGATGATCTCCAACCATCCACCGCCCATTTCCTGACCTGTTCCTGGTCAGGGTCACAGAGGGCCATGAACCCTATCAAGTCAAGTCAAGTGGGGCTTTATTGTCACACCAAACATGTACAGTAACACGGCAAACAGTGACACGAAATAACCTCCCCCTGGACCGTGGTGCTGCATACTGTACATACATAAAATACAGAGATAAATGGGATCAGTGCAGGGAAAAAGCAATGATAATAATAAGAATAATAATGAGTAATAAACACACAAATATTGTAGATAAATAACAATAAATAATGAGTATTAGTAACAGTGCCAAAAATGGTGATAAAGCGGCAATAAAATGTCAGTAAATTGATACAGTGCTGGTGGATGGCAGAGTTAGTGTAAAGTCCAAATCTGTAGGGGGAGGGCAGCAAGGTGTCCAAATGGCCAAGGGGAGGAAGCTCTTACAGAGTCTGGCGGAATTGGCTTAGATGCACTGGTGCCTTCTGCCAGACTGAGATGGGACAAAGAGACTGTGGGAAGGGTGACGTTCAGCGCATCTGGAAGGGAGGCATCATTGTTGGTGACAGGTGGTGAGGTCTTATAGTACGTGATTGCCTGGATTCCCTGTCAGAGTCTCTGGTGGCGCGACGTACGGCACAAGGCAGGGATACGGCCTACACGGGATGCCAGTCTGTCGTGTGCAAGTTAGTGATGCGGTGGCTCAGTGTGCAGCATAGCGGCCACAAACGGCAGGACTGCTGGTTTGAATCCCAGCCCCCCTTAGTGTGTATTGTGTGATATTTGGGTTTTCTCTCTCGGTCCCAACATATGCAGCTCAGCTAATTAGCAGGAGGGGTGGTTGTATGTGGGTTAGGAGTCTGTGTCTGCGATCAGAAGGTTGCAGGCTCAAATCCCAAGGTCAGCAGAGTGATTCCATTGTTGGGCTCTTCCATTGTTGTAACCCAATATATTTCTGGATGGCAGATATAAATGTATAAAAATCCACAGCTGTACTTCCAGCTTAGTTCTTACCAAACATTCCACCCCCCAAGCATTAATGGCAGAATTGACATCAGGACATCAGACAAGCTTCCCATACATAATCAGTTAGATCCTGGACAGTTACAAGAAGGGCAACTGGCAACCCTGACACGTCTTTCACCACAGCCCACGCTCACCTTCGGGGTACAGTACCGCTCTCTGCCATAAAGCAGTTTCGGGTCACGCTGAACTCATGGGATCTTAAAAGGAATAAGTTCTTTTGCCGCCCCCGAATCCCTTGAAGTGCTGTTTTAAACTGCACATATTGCACCAAGAAATCCTTCCTGGAATATTTTGACTCACATTTCTATGTCCCAAAATCTGTAAGTCAAAAGATGCAAATGCAAACTGTAGTTATACGTTTACGCTAACAGTATGTTATACAGAGTTACCTTATATCCTACTCTCTCTGCTATTTATATGTCTACATGTTTATAAATAGCTCACTTTTAATTCCACCTCTCTATGCTTTACGCTGCCTCTCTTTTTAATTTGTGTATTTTGGTCTTGATGGTATATTTACATTGAATTCTCGTGCCAGCAGCTGCACCAAAACAAATTCCTTGCACATTTTATACATGGCAAATTAAAGGATTTTGATTCTGATTAAAATATGTGAACAGAAAGTAGACAAACTTAAACCTGGCGACCATAATAGCTAATTTAGAAAGAAGATACAAACGGTAGTTTTAGAATTCCGTAACGTACAGAGGTAATGGGTACAAGTTTATATAAAGAGCTCTGTGTCTTTTTGCTGTACAGCATCTTCGTGGTGCCAGTCGACAAGAGGCTGATTAAAGCAATCAGCCCCCAATCACTGTCCTAGACAGCAGGTTCTGACACGTTAATGCCTGTCCGGTGGGACAGCCTCCTCTGCTGCAAACCGACCTCCCCCGGCGAGAGGCCGAGATCCACCGCGATTCAAATCAGCCGTGCGGAGCGGACATGCAAAGCGTGCAATCAACGTGCCATTCGTCGGTGGTCCTCCGCCACGTCTGACAGGGTGCAGTCAGCACTGCGGCCACCCCCATTTCACACGGTAACAGACCTCAGAAATTGAACGGATCGCACGTGACGAGGCCGCCAGCTTCCTTCGGCTAGACGTAGCCGTGCGGAAGAGAGAAATACCCTTGTGCCTCTCCGTTGTCTAAGAAGATCTGTCACATAAATGAACCATCGGAAGGCTGTTGTTCGTTGTAAGGGGATTTTCAGCGTATGAATAAACTGGCGACTTACCGTGACACACATACAGACACACACACACACACAAACCCAACAGCTACAAAATCTCAGGAGATAGAAGATCCCTATGTTAATGACTACGCCTGTGTCAGTGTAAGTGAATTACTGTGACCCTATGTCCAAGATTATTGCAGTTTAATAAGACTCATTATGCTTTAATTATAACAGTCCTTTACCTTCCATATTTTCAGTACCAGTGTACCATATTTTTTTAAGAACGCTGAGGATTTTGCAGGTCACATCTCAAACTGAGTATTCCTCTGAAATTTGTGAATAAAAATTAGGCATTTTCGGGAAATAAATCTGATTCTGGGTGGCACAGTGCACTCAATGGGTGGCGCTGTTGCCCCCTGCCTTCTGGGGGGGAGGGGGGTGTTAATCTGCTCGGTGTGTGTCTTTGCATGTTCGCCCCACATCATGTGGGCTTCTACGGGATCTGCCGGTTTACACCCACATACCAAAGACATGCAGTTAGGCTTCTCAATGTCCCGAAATTGCCTTTCGCAAGCGCGCCCCCCCCCCCCACCATGGACCAGCACCCCACCCGGCATACCCCTGCCTTGTGCCCTATGCTGCCTGCGATAAGCTCCTTACCCTACCTGACCCTGACAAAGATGTCTGTTTGGAAGACGGCGGGATCCGTATCTTTATTTCTGATGCAACTGTTAAAATAAAAAGTAAGTGAGTAGGTTTCTGGGAACATCTTGAACCTATTTTTAACAAGTCAGATGTATCAAATATTTTTCAGACTCTTTTGAAATTTTCTATTTTCCACAGAAGTCTTTGCTCATATCATGAGGTCAGTGTTTATTGTGCATTATGATTTTAAAAAGGAGCAAAAGAAACACAGAAAAATTTGATTATCAAAATATGTGGGGGAAGTAAGTCGTGGTGGAATCCATCTTAAAATGTGGCTGGCGTTTTATTTTTCAAATTTATAGTTTTGGGCTTTGGACTTTGCAGAAAAAGATAAATTTAAAAATACCTTTATCGTCTCGTCCTCGATACATTTTATAGGACAAAGCGGTGTTTGTTTCTGAAAAACGACTCCTTTAAAATGCCTTTGACAACTCAATGTGTCCTGGTGAAAGGAAGAGCATTTATGAGTCATAAATCCTGGATTCCCTCATGCACTGTGTAAACCAAACGTATTAACCCCGTAACAGTGTGCGGTTACTCAGATCGTACCACTGAACACACCCAGGGATTCATTGGTATTGCCACAAGTTCAAGCAGCTGCACAGGGCTGTCCATTTTAACTACATTCAGCTTGGTCAGCAGTGACATATCATTGCTATGAATCAATCCATACATTTCCTGCAGGAAGAGCGTGTTGGATGTGTCAAGTATTAAAAATGTTTTTCTTTTGCTCCTAAGGACAAAAAAAAGCTGCTTGCATCACAAAGAGAGAGAACTAATCCTTGTTGTTGATGGTATTTTATAAGAATGTGTGTGTGAGAAAGCACAAGGATTAATAAGGGCACAAGAGTGGCGGATAACTGGCTCTACACGACAACTGAAAATGTACATCTGATTTACCATCTGCTGCTTGATGGTACTAGGGGTAGCGGAGGTAACGTTCCAGTAGTGTGCATGCAAAGCCAGGGCAGTGGGGATTAACACACCATTCATTTGCATCACTGTTCATCAAATCCACATGCAAAAACTTCATTTGTCGGGCACTTTTCCTCCCTGGCTCAATTTTACTTGTAATTTCAGTGGTCAGTTTTTCTTTATTTGTAAAGAACAAAGACCCCTTTTAAATCCCATTTCCCTTCAGAAGAAGCTTAGTCATATTCCGCCTCATTTGCTTTGAGTCATCATATATTTACCTTTTTTCATTTAAGGATCATTGTTCTGTAGCCTTGGATACAGATGTCTTGGACACCAAGGCCGACTGCATTTCTGGTCCCCTGAAAGACTTTCTGCTCTGTCCGAATGATTTACAACATGACTGTGATGCTGATGTTTCGCATTACATTAAATCTGTGAAAAATCCTCAACCTCAATGAGTTTATCTTGGAAAAAAAATGTGTTAGCACAATCTTAAAAATATTATAGCTAGTCTTCAGCAGCATTACCGTATGTTCTTATACAGCAGGGGTGTCAAATTGGAGTCCTGGAGGGCCGGAGCCCTGTGTAGCTTAGTTCTTTCCCTGTTCCACCACAAATGATTCAGCTGAACAGCTATGTGGTAATTAGCACAAGAAGTTGAATCAGGTGTGTTGAATGAGGGGAAACCCAAAAATGTGCCGGGCTCTGGCCCCCCAGGACTGGAGTCTGACACCTGTGTTATACAGGAAGGAGCCCTGAACTCTTCTTGCAAACAACGGCGTGTTTGACAACCTCCTTCCTGCTTCTTGTCCCCTGTTTGCCCTTCATATATGGATCTTCTTTTGACACAGTGACAAATCTGTCATCATCATGTATAAATGATAATGATGTAAAAGTCAGAATCTTTTGTGTTTCTGGGAGAACAGATATTACAGTTAAAAGAGTGGTAAACAATGTGAAAATGATAAATAAAATAGTGGTATCATCATTTTTTCTTCTTCTGGTTGTTTACACAGCCATGGGATATTAATAATCAATTAGATATTATTTTTGAGCATCCTATCCACGTTGCTTCTTCAGGCGTGTTCCTTACAGGATTGGTGCCCTGACCTTATGGAGACTAGATTGCACAGTATACCCAAATAATGAACTGCAAAGTGCACTAAATGGAAGTTCTATTAATATTCAATTTTATAAACAATGGAGTAAATTACATAAAAATGCATAATACTGCAAATAAGCATTTTAACTTAGAGTATGGGCTTTGTTTCCCTTTTGCTTTTCTTGGATGCCAGCCTGTTTGTCCATATGTGCGAAATATGGTTTTGAGAGCATCACGGTTGGACACTGAATGCGAGTAGACAGCTTATTGAATTGGAAATAAACAGTTCCATAAACAGTTCCACCTGTGTGCGGGCATTGCGTAAACATGAGACCTGCGAGACAGACCGAGCAGCCGCGGTGTAAATCAGAGAATGTTCCGGACTCGGCTGACCTCTCCCGCGGCTTAAACCTGAGGCTTTTGCAGTGCTGCCCCAGTTAAAAAACATCTGATGCGATTTGGACGGCTGAAAATAAACAGCAGTGCGAGGCAATAGTGATACTGTCAGGTAATATCGCCCCTACTTGCAAGTCTTTTCTTTATAGTTGGGAAAAATGATTCTGACTCTGATATAGACAGGGATCCCATCCAGAGTGTACCCCATCCTTGGGCCCTGTACTTCCTTGGATAAGATCCAGCTTCCCGTGATTCTGAGAATAAATGGTTAGAAGATGGATAGAAGGATGGACATTGTTGACACTTTCTAATAGCTATGTTTTCAATTTCTCGTCTTTCTTTACCTGTCTTTACTTGTATTTGTCTCTATGAATAACTGTAGGAGTTAAAAAAAATACAATCCTGTACCATCAGTGCAGCCCTCACCGGGAACAGTTTGAAGATGCATGGATGGATGGATGGGTGGATGGACTTTCACATACTTTGACGTGACCTCCTAAATCCATGTAACAGACATTAAAGGAAACACAGAAATGGAAATATTCATTAATTCATTAGTATTCCAGAAAACGGTACCCAGTTCTTACTAAAAACCGAATTAAATAGCTGGAAGCTCATTGTGTCATCACCAGTCAACACTACACTTAGTATTTTGGTGGATGTCTATTTCTGTCACATTTTGTCTGGAGGTTTTATTTTTAAGCTACATTAGTCTAGCAGAGACAATTTCCAATGTTTTTCCTACTTACGTCATGATTTTAAGACCCTTCTATGTCTTTCTCTAACGTGCAACGGTAGCATTTCAAATGTCAAGTGGCTCACCACAAGCTGTTAAAATTTTACGGCAAATTAACTATTCGCTGTTAGCCATACCAGGGTCGCAAATAAAAAATAAATTGAACGTGATAAAAATTATGGACTGTGACTCTTTGTGAACTTTGAGTGGAGTGAGGCAGAGAGAAAAAAAACAGTCTGTTGACTTCCGATCATGCTTTACGACCTCGAAAACGGGCGCGTGGAGTTGCATGACGTCTTCTGCGTTATCGAGGTTGATGGTGATGCTGCAAATAATGCACACACACACACACACACACAAAAAATATCTGCATTCACTCTCTAAAGAAGAGCCAACCTTTGCATCTTCCCTGCCTCCCCGTTTGTCACTGTCAAGTTCCAGTCCGATATTTATTTAACACTCAATTTCATTTCAATTTAACTAATCTCAGCATGGCGCATCAAACAGAGTAAGTAAGACATCAATCTGTTCAAGGTTTTTTTTTTTTACTCTTGGGCTGTTAATATAAAGACTTACCTAAGTGTTGGGTAAAAAAAAATGCACAGTTGAGGATTTGTTGAGTAGAAACATGCAAGGTCTGGACCTGCCATATTTCCATGCTCTTCATTTCTTGGGACTGCTGACCTTGATAAGAGAAAATCAAACCTCTCATAACCATTTTACTTGTATAAAAACTGGGCCTCACAATCAGCCATTTTTCAAATATTTACAGAAAATTCCTGAATGCAGCTTTCTCAGAAAAGACTTAATTTCACATTTTAACGTCATTGCCTATCTGGTTAAATTGACACTGGAATCAAGGCTATATGACTTTTTGCTTCCGGCTCACATACCTTCAAAAAAGTACAATAACTTCAACACAGAAAAGGCATTTTTCTATTAGTTTATAGCAGCTTGTATGTATGGTTTAGGTAAGGCATAGAACTGCATGACCTGTTTTTCAGTAACGTGCACTCTGCCTGCACGCACCTGGCTAGTCTTGTAGGCATGTCACTGCACTTGTAGAAAATTGAGATTGATGTACTTGTGTAGACATTGCAGCACTTACTGTAGTACTTTCATACACGATGTTATGGGCCTGACTGAAGGGCAGCAATAAACAAAAGGAACACACATTGACAAGAAAATATTGCCATTTTTTTGTCCCGAAATTAAACAACTTAACAAAAAACCAAGGTCAAGAGGCAAAAATCAGTGCAGAAATGATGATTAACAGCATGAATGTAAAGTACAGGCGGATTATTTTAGTAAAATCTGTCCAAAATTACTGAGTTATGTAATCTAATCTTGATAGACTCTGCTGATTGAGGCTTGTGCATTAGTTTAATGCGAAACAGGAAGCAGTGAGTAGGAAGTCTGTTGTAGATGATGTGGTTTGCAAACGTTCAGTGAATGGTTGAAGAAAGAATCTACCTCCATCCCATGTCTAATCGTTTTATAGATACTCCATCCACCTTTAGGGTGCACCTACTATGTACAGCGGTGTGAAGGGGAATACAAACACTTAAATCAAATCAATCGACACTAAAGGTAAGGGTAACAAGCAAAATAAACTAACTTTAGGGTCTTCACACCATCATCGTACCATCATGTACACCACTATGCTCACAAGCAAACGGCTATACTTATATGCATGACGCTGGGTTTTCATATATATTCCCATATATCAGTCCCACATATTTTCATTTGAAGTGACTCAGATCTGGCTTCATTTTAGAGCGACCATGAGATATAAGGAGCTCTCCAAAGAGCTCTCCAAATCGAATCAGGCCCGGCTACGCAATAAGTAATGCATTATGTATGAATTTTAATTGAATACTGCTATGTAAAAACAAAACAAACACTTTTTTCCCCTTTTCAGTGCTTCCAGCAATATCCACTATTTCAAGAATTTAATAACTGTAGGTGAATATAAACACCTGAGGTTTGCTCATACCGGATAGAAAGTAATGAGACAAGATGTCAGACACACACATGCACACACACACACAGACACACAGTCGTAAAAAGTGATGTTGGAACATTCCCACAATGCAATCAGCAGCACGTTCGAATGCATTTGGTATTTAACCACTGTCAATAAAAAGCCATTTTCTGACACAACAAGAGGAGGAATCAGAAGATCAAACCATAATTTCTCTGCTTCTGTAGCCAATTATTTCTCTCTCATATAACCGCAAATGCAACACAGGCAAGGTAATCGAAGCTGCGATGGACTCTCGCGATTGCCCTCGGCTACGAGGTCTTGCTTCAAAATCACCCCCTAGCAGGAACAATGTGACAGGTCCAGCTTATTTACAATCCACTGGCTTGCAATCACTCCAAGCTGCTTTTTTTTGTGCCTACCACTGGTGATTGTGGTGGCATCTACCAGGCACTCAACAGTCCAATATTACTTCTCCTCTCTCACCTATATCCTCCAGAGGTCCGTCAATTCATTTATGTCCTCTGTAGAGGACATTATGTTTTTCTCATATTTCTCATACTGCACATGCCACTCTATCGAGTCCTGTTGTTCCTTAAAGGGGACAATTAAGGCTTTGAGATGACATCATATACTTGGGGTATGCCTTTTACCACCCCAACACTTAATTTAAGTTTTTTTTTAAAAAAACCTATTTTTCCCAGCGTCCCATCAGAAGATGCTGCCCTGGGCAATTACCCATCATGTCCTGGACAGGATCTGCCCGTGACTGACCATTTTCATGATAATTTGGGGATTGGCATCCCCACCAGGGTCTTGTACCATAAGTTGCCTGGCATAGGCTCCATCTGGTGTCCATGTACTGGATAAGTGGTCAGAAGATTAGTGGAAGGATAGTAATGAGCATTGTGCCTCTGATTGACTGATGGTTGGACCAATCACAGCATGCACCATCGCTGCAAGACTGACCTGCCGGTTTCTATCCCGACAGCCTTTGTTCTTTCATTCCTCCCTCGGGACATACCTTTTCCGAAACAACCACGCCGCCAGTGCCCTCTCCCAGCCCCTCTGAACTCATCTCAGGGGCCCAGAAGGGGGCGGCAGCGCCCAGGGGAGCAGGAACAAGGCCGGGCCCTGAGTACGGTCCTGGCTGGGGCAGGGAGTTCAGCGCCACGGACGGCGACCTATCAGCTTTTCCTCTGCACCCCTGCTGCATCTCAGTATCCCCCCTCCCCCCACCCGGTCCTCCCAGAGGCCAAGAGAAGATCTCCCTGAGCACGGCCCCTGCATTCCAATTCTCCACCGAAGCCCAGTGCCCTCTTTATATTCATAAAACGACCTCTCCTGCCAATGCCCCTGATATACTCACTCCATTACTGAGCACCTAATATGAATTTAATTCTGCGAAAATCAATAGTTTCAAATGTAAAGAGAGCTGATGTTAAATAACCACTTGGAATGGATGGAAAGAGCCTGTCAGACCCATGCCACTTGTAGTTTATAGAGTTCAATCGTTATTTAAGCGACTAGGGTTAAGTTCCTCTCTTTAGGGTTCAACGGAGTTGAAGTATAGTAGAACACCTGAGGGCAAGAGGGGGTACCCGCTTTTACCAGGCAGGATAAACCAGGTGACTGCACTGATTTTTGGTTTTTCATTCTGCCTATATAGATATTTTTCCCCTTCACTGAATTCCCTCCTATGCAAAACCGAAACAGCATGGTTTTGTCTGTTTTGTTGCCACCATTTTTGTATTTTAGTCCTCACCTGTCTACCCAGAAAATGGGAAAGTCCAAGGAGAGTCCGAGTCCCCTTTTCTAACATGGTTCATTCGGAAGGTGAGTTGCCTTTCTCAGGAGCCTAAATTTGACAAGACTTTCAACTCTAAATGTTTCAAAGCAGTAGCTACATAATCTGGGCCCATGACAAAATGTCACCTTGCCCCCCCATTCCCCCCACCACCTCTCTTTATTGACATTTCAACTTTGTTGCTTTGACTATCCTACTAACGTGATGACATGATTATGCCTGTGTACTGTTAATAGGTTTAAGTAGTTAAAAGTTTCATTAAATAATTGTATAATTCTATGCATTCAAGGGCCTCTCCAAAGTGTCGGGCCCACTGAATCTGCCAGGGTATCTACGCCCCTCTGGTGTCCCTGTACCTGCCCTGTGTCACATGACATGCCAAAACAAAAATAGTCCAGAACATGGAATTTAAGTCCGGGTTAAATTAGTTGATTTGGCGAATTATTTGAATTGACACTTTAAGTGATGTAGTGGCATCTTATTAAGCAGACAAAATCAGGCTGTAAATTGTTGGCTTCTGTGAAATTATTGCATTAAACCCTTTTATTTACAAACCGTAGAGCTTTGCCTTTAAAATTCCTCATCAATCACTTTTTTTATTCGTTTGTTTTTCATTACATGGCTTTGTAAACGATGATGGTCCAGAGAGTGACGAATCTAGGGAGGAAAAGTCACAAGTCAATGACATTTGGAGTAATTAGTAAACACAAATGCAAACACAGCTGACTACTTAGCCTGCCTTCCCTCCCAAGGTCCTTTGGAAGAACAACTTCAATAACAATAAAAACAAACACTCCTGAGCTTTGAAGGTTCCTGCTATGTGTTTATGGCTCCTATGGAATATTTAGTTTGATTAAATTTTTTCAGCTCCTTGGGGAGTCTCACATCTGCAAAGGCTCTTGGAAGTTCAGAACTTCAAGGAATAGGTACGGTATTATTATTGAGCGCATGAAACTGCACCGACGCTAATGCCGAACATGGCTTGAATTAAATTTATCGTTTGTCCTCCTCATTTTCCCTCCCTAACTCCTGAACCAGTGTTGCATCCTGGGTTTTAAGTCTTACTTTCTGTTGGCTCTTGCAATCAGCAGGAGCTTAAATGTTCTGGTTTGAACCAGCACACCTTAGAGCTCAGAGGTCATGGTAAACAGTATGTCTTATTTCTGTTATTGTATAAGGTATCCATCCATCTAACCATCCATGGTTGTGGGTTTGATGTTTGCTCCCATCTGCGTGTGTGGATTTTGAATGCTCTTCCCTCTGGTCCCTTCTACCCTGGCACTGCACCCTTGCATCCTGCAGTCCAGTAAATGTGTGGTTCGGTGAATGAGTGAGTCAAAAATTCCCATATTGAACATGTGCCTTCCGAAGGACTGCAATCCCATCCAGGATATCCCCTACCTCGTGGGCTGTGCTTACTGGGATAGGCTCCAGGCACATCCTGACCCAGTTTTAGATTAACCAGTTATGGAAGATGGATGATAAAGCAATTTCTTTACCATTTCTTTACAGCAGATATAGTCATTCTTTACCCCTCTGTGAACTCACTCATTTTCAGCAATTATTACTTGACGGTGGTGCTAAACCACAATTAGCTGTTAATCAGCACGTCAAGAGTGAGGTGAGGACTGAGGAGCAGAGGACCTTTTGGGGCACTAAAATATTTTTAGGGGGGCGCCGTTGGCGTGATGCTTTGACTCTTGTCAAACCGATTCACGGATGCCTTTGTAAACCTCCGGTGGAATTCACTTAGACGGAAACACAAGCGGGGACTGAGTGTTCATGCCATTGAAGGTCACGTGCGGAACACAATTGCAGCTGAAAAGCATGGAATTGAGCGCAGATGGCTAAAAAACAAGCAATTATGAATGGGTGTTATTGTCCAGGGACTGTAGCCACGTCTTTGCATTTAAAAGAGAAAAGACTTATTTGACTCGGCCTTTCATCATAGCCACACATGTGGGTGTTTATTTTCTTTTCCATTGACCCTTTTAAAAGTTTATCATGGTTAGTTTGCCGTGCGATCCTCAAGTTTCTCCGCCTGGTCCCCAGGCGCAAGAGGCAATTTCTCCTCTTAACGGCAATTTTGATCATGACCTTTGTGTGTGAGAAGAGAAAAAAAAACACCAGCTCAGAAATGACTGTAAAACTTCTGTTAGAAAGACGCACAGAGAGACGAGGCTGAAATGAAGATGTGAGCTGCGTCAATCTATGTCTTTTGACTTTGTTTTTATGCACATTTGTCCCACATTTGCAAAGATGGCCAAAAACAACAGACTGAAACAGCAGTACAGCTTGATGAATTATACAGAAACAAGTCTATTTTTATGTCAAGGTGGTTCAGTACTGGCTAAGAGACTGAAACTGCAGGCAAAAATGACCAAAATAACAAAAAGATATTAACTATAGACAGTAAACTAAATCCATCTTGGCATCTTGGATGTGAGTGTGTTCTCATATATCTATATGTAAATACACTTCAACAGAATAAACATTTATAACATAATACATTATCACATAATACATTACATTAGGTGGCATGGTGATGCAGTGGTTAGCACTGTTGCCCCACACCTCTGGGGCCAGGGTTCGAGTCTCTACATGGGTTCCATGTGTGTGGAGTTTGCATGTTCTCCCCATGTCGTCATGGGGTTTCCTCCGGTTTCCCCCCACAGTCCAAAGACATGCTGAGGCTGATTGGAGTTGCTAAATTGTCTATAGGTGTGCATGTGTGAGTGACTGCTGTGTGAGTGTGCCCTGCGATGGGCTGGCCCCCCATCCTGGGCTGTTCCCCACCTCGTGCCGATAGGCTCTGGACTCCCCGCGACCCCGTAGGATAAGCAGTTTGGATAATGGATCGACGGATGGGTAATACATTATATGGCCAATAGTATTTGGACACCTGGCTGTTGCACCTGCAGGATCTTTCATGATATCCCGTTCTAAATCCATAGGCATCAATATGGAGTTGGTCCCCCCACTAGGTTTTCCACTAGATTTTGGAGTGTGTCCATTCATCCAGAAAATCATTTGTGAGGTCAGGCACTGATGTTCGATATGAAGGTCTGGTTCACAATCTCTGTTCTAGTTCATCCCAAAGGTGTTTGATGGGGTTGCGGTCAGTGCCCTGAGCAGGCCAGTCAAGTTCTTCTATACCAAACTCGCCCAATCATGTCCTTATGGACCTTGCTTTGTGCACTGGAACAGAAAAGGACCTTCCCCAAACTGTTCCCACAAAGTTAGAAGCATACCACTGTCCAAAATGTCTTGGTACGCTGAAGCATTAAGAGTTTCCTTCACTGGAACTAAGGGGCCTAGCCCAACTCCTGAAAAACAACCCCATACCATTATCCCTCCTCCACCAAACTTTACAGATGGCACAATGCAGTCAGGCAGGTAACATACTGCTGGCATCCGCCGAACTCAAACTCATCCATCAGACTGCCAGACAGACAAGTGTGATTTGTGACTCCACAGAGCACGTTTCCACTGCTCCAGAGTCCCGTGGCGGCGTGCTTTACACCACTCCATCTGACTCTTGGGATTGCACTTGATGATGTGAGGTTTGCATGCAGCTGCTCAGCCATGGGAACCCATTCCATGAAGCTCCTGGTGCACAGTTTTTGTACTGGGGTTAATGCCAGAGGAAGTTTGGAACTCTGCAGTTATTGAGGCAACAGAGCATTTGCGACTTTTATGCACTGTGCACCTCAGCGCTTGGCAACCCCGCTCTGTTACTTCACATGGAGTTTCTGTTGTTCTTAAACAATCCCACTTTGCAATAATACCACTTACAGTTGACTTATTGGAAGAGTAGCATCCTATGACAGTACCAGGCTTGAATTTACTGAGTTCTTCAGAATGACCCATTCTTTCACAGATCTTTGTAAACCTGACTGTGAGAGCTAGGTGCTTGATTTTATACACCTGTGGCAATGGGTCTGAATGAAACACCAGAATTCAATGATTAAGAGGTGTGTCCCAAAACTTTTGTCCATATAGCGTATGTATATCCTCCTGACATGCAGAAATTCATTTTTGTCATCTGCAGAGGACATTATAGTTTTTCTCATGTCTCTGATACTGCACATGCCACTGTACAAAGTCCTGATGTTCCTTAAAGATGACGAATATGGCAGGATAGAGTCGGCTATCCCGCCGGCGGGATATGACAGAAATTTAGGTTTTTGGGAAGTATGTGTTTAGAGTTGATTTTGACAAAATATAGAATAATAACATTCTAAGTGGTCTCACATTATTTGTGCTGAATAAAAGCACATGTAACACTTTGGGATAAATGTTTTTTAGATAGGTAAAATATTTTTAAATGTCAAGGCATGTCAGACTACCCCAAAAGTGGCTGAGAGGCCTCAGACTGCAGAGGGTTAAGATGACATCACATCGGCGTGGGTGTGCTTTATACCATCCCAGCTCCAGGGTAGCATGGTGCTTCAGTGCACTGCTGCTTGATGTTCCCTGGTTTAAGTTCTGTCCCATATATCTGAATGTTCTTGTATGGTGTGGGTTTATTATTATTCCATTTTAAACCTAAGATTTGCTCCATTAAGAGTGCTCGGGTAGTTTGCAAACCCTTCAGATTATTTCTAAGGTAATAAAACTGTTACATACATGTAAATGTGTGTGCACATGTGTGCAGACTTATTGAATTGAAAATCTCACTCCAGCCAGCTGACTGAAGTTGGCAGCCCTGTCTGTGACCTTAGCCAGGAAAAGCAGTTAGAAGATGTAAGATTGAAATATGTAAACCTGGCCTACTCTTCCCTGATTATTACAATCTCAGTTACATTTATTTGTCTGTACACTGTGATATTCCACGACATTTATAGCTGTTTCATTGCAAGTGAGAGATTTTCTAAATGTGAAATTTCATTTGGCACATCTCTGGCAGTTATTTTCCCTTGATGAAATACGGTACACTTAGCTGTCACATGATACTCCGCGGGAGCCGTTTTCTCTTTTCACAGAGTTTCCTTCAGATCAGTCTCGACTTGAAAGGCACACCTCATCTGGACTGACCTGCTGTCTCTAGACAGAGGCTCACTCGTCTGATTCCCGCGCGGAATCAAAACTCATAAATACGGGCTGCATCCATATTAACAGGGCAAACCCTGCCTTATACTGGTAATCCCAAATTAATTCTTAACCTTTATCAATGCACCTACTTCCCGGGGATATAAGCCAACAGCAAAATCGCAATACCCTAAAATAATAATATACCTCTAGATTGTGTTTATTTAAAGAAACAGCAATTTTCATCCTCCATCCCAGATTAAAAAATAATTTTATTCCAATAATATTTATCTATATGGTATACTTTTTAATCTGATGTCTGTACTGTATGTATCTTCTGCCTTAAGTTGGATCTATACACTTTTTTGTTTTATACGTGTGTGTGCATGTGTATGTGTATGTGTATGTGTTTATTTATTTATTCTTTCCTCAGGCAACTTGGATCCTTAATCAGGAAAGTTTTCAGGACCTTTGCGACCACCATACCAGCATACTCCACTCACACATGTACAGTTTAAATAAGTAAATGTTGATCTATTCTTAGACTGTTTGCACCTGCCACTTTACTGCCAGTTGCACACTATTGATATTTCTGTTTATTGTTTAATGTCTTATGTCTTGTTTTTTACCCTTCTGTGCCCTTTATGTCTCTTATACTCATGTCTCCTGTTGACAGTCTGGAGCTTAGCAGCAATACATTTTGCGGCACATTGTACCGAGTATAACTGCGTACGTGACGAATAAAACTTTGAAACTTGAAACTATATACACTATATGACCGGGCCATGAGAGGGGATTACCAGGTTGCCTGGAAACCAGCCCATAATTTACCACATGTTCATTTCCATGGGTTTCCTTATGATGGGATCTAAAGGGGCCTCGAGAGGCGAAGTATCTGCCCAGCTTGGGATTGGTCAGTTTGCCAAAGCCAGTGCCCGCCTCTCAGACCTCAGCACCCAATCATGCGGCGGGGACTGCCCACATGTTTGTTGGCCCACCTGAGCATCTTCTACAGTACAGGAACACATTTTTTCTTTTGTTTCTTAAAAAAAAACACCCTTGAGACTCACACAGAGACGAGTTCGTCAGAGATGAGACGACTGTCACAGATAATCTAATGTGACTGGAGCGGGCAATAAAACAGTCGATAATGCAAGGCCGCATATTTAGCAAGAAGGAGTGAAAGGGACGAGCTTTAAATTGCATTTGTCAATTATAGCGGGAATTAGATTAAGTAGCTAGGGACGCATGCCTCCCAGGGGTCGCTGGGTTATGAGTCTGAAAACATTTACAGTAGTGATGTAGAACTAGCCGATATGAAAAATGACAGCGTGCACCGTGCAATAAGCATCCTGCAGAAGCAGCAGTTTTTAGTGAGGCTGCAACGTCAAATGCTCCTCTGCCCGATGTTACTACCCCTGTTTACATGCTTCAGCTAAGATCTGCCGTTCTACCAGGTATTAATAGATGTCAGTCCCCGCCATAATTCATTCTTTATTAAGCAAGTGAGACTTGCACATTGAACTTGCCAGAAATCTTCAACCCCAGTCCACAACTTTTACCATCGATACCCCCCATCCCTTCGACAAGTGCCCTCCAGGGGACCCCCCAAGACCTTTGGGGTCAAGGGCTTGCTCAAGGTCCAAATGGGGATATCATTCAGTCAGTCATAGTATTTGAGCAGGTGACATTCTGATCATTTCCCTAACCGAAATGGGTCACACAAACTTTTGCTGTCTGGCGTTATGAAAACACATCTTACATTCCACAATTAAATCATTCTTAACTTTAGTTAATGAGCATGTGATATTAATAAATCCCACTTTTGTCACTATACATATGCACTGCATTTTGAGGTTTTACCTAATTTGGCTGTAATTTGGCAGAATCTCTCAAAAATGTATACAGGGAAAGACGGAATGGGTGAAATTCCACTGGTTTCTAGAGTCTTCTTATGCAGAGTAAATCACAAATGGCTCCTCTTTATCAATATGCTTTGGTCGGTCGCCATCAAGTACATCAACAATTTCTGGTAAGAAGATTACATGTTTATTCCCTCGGTGAGGGTTTAATTAACATGGGAATGATTGGTTGAACTCTGCAGATAATTTTCATCCACAGTAATTAACATTCCATTGTCACCGAAGGAGTGGTTGAAAGAACTCTCTTAAATTAGAACACACCGAGACTTTCAAAGCCCAGGGGCCGAGCACGCGTCCATCGCTGACAGATTCCAACAGATTTGGTGGCTATGATTACAGTTTATGTGTTCTAGTGCTTTTTAATAAATATGGATGCCCATCTGTGTCCATGTATCTCCCATGTACTGTAAGCAGGCATTACCCTCTACACAGCCCATATTTGAGCCAGGGAATTTAACAGAATGAGTATCAAAGGTTTAAGATCTTTAAAAAGAATATACAGAGTTTGTGACATTATTTCCACTTCATGGGGAGGGGTGAGCGTGACATTGTATACCTTTTTCATGTTAATAAAAGGAAAGCTGTGATTTTTGACTTTGTTGTTGCAGTTGGCGGCCTGAATCCATTTCAGACGGATGCGGATATAATGGCGTTCACGCTTTGCGCGAGACTCATAATGAGCACGATTATGCATTAGGTTCTGGTACAATTGCATTTAAATACCCGACGCATGTGATAAATATCCAAAGTGAGAAGCATTATTTCCCAAACAGTCGGAGCGGAGAATGGCGGATTTGGCGAGGCTGTGTGTCACACTCTTTTATGACATCATTGGTTTCTTTCATTTCTGTTTCAGCAGTTCTGGTCCATTTCGGCACAAACCTCCCCCCCCGACTTCATTTTTATTACAGTGCAGTTATAGTTAATACATAATTAATGCAAAGGCCTGTGGAAATTTCATAATTATGAATGAATGTAAGCTAGTCCAAGCCATTAGACGCACTAAACAGCAATCCCCTAACCCTCGGACAATAGCTTAGCTCCTGAAACAGAGTTTGCTGCGATGAATTCCTGTTGCTTAAAAAAAGAACTTTATTTAAAAGGGTTATTGTTTTTTCAAAGCCCTAAATAATGTCTAGTAATATGAATACAATACAAAAAATCCAACCATAAACTTGGAAGCACATTTCTCAAATGCATTTCTACTGTTTTATTAAGAGTTCAGAGCGATTCAGACAGCCCAGTTTACACATCCCTCACAAATGTTCTCTCTTCCCGTCCTGTAAGTATCCTTACTTTCTCAACTCTCTTTGAAAGTCTCATTAAATACACACGATTCTTCTCAAACCATACCTCACTTCAAATGACCACGGCCTCAGTGTCCTCATTATCCTTCATCCTCATTGGCTTCTCATCACTCAATTTTGGCTGCAACTTTATTTCTCTAGAGGTGGGAATTTGTACCTGCAAAACAGAACACGACAGCTATCACAGTCTGAATATTCAAAATAAGATGCACGAACACGACCCACGCAAAATTATAATTAGAAAGGCAGTGACATGTCAACACTGCAACAGTGACAAACGGAAGAAAAACTATGTGAGACTGGTAAATATTCATAATTGTTTGAAAAATGTAACTTCACAGAAGAGGAGTTCACCATTAAGGTTTAATGAAGCATCATCCATTATTGGAAGAGAAAATTGTTACTATGGAAATATCAATGCTGTAAAAAAAGAAAGAAAAACTGTTCCATGATGAAAGGTGATGAAATTCTAAATTCTAAAGTTGGGACTGAACAAACCTTTAAAAATATGCATTACTTTGGGTCTCAGGAAGTCTCATATTCCAAAATCATTATGCAAAATACAGTTTTTTGTGTTTATTTTTAATGCCATGTGTCATACAGCTTCCTGGCATCCCATCACAAGTCGTTTATGTTTGGACGGGGTGAAATGCCATTCGCTAGAAATCATGCTTCTACACGGAAACATCAAAATGGACGTTAATGTGCTCTGCTTCGTTTGTGTCCTTTCACAAAGCTCCCACAGCCTAATGGAAAACAGCCCGCGCTTTTAACTGGTCACGATGCTTCTCACAAGAGGAAAACGCTCGCTGCGTTTTTTTTTCTGTCCCTTGTTTTGCGATGTTGTCAGTATCAAACGTCGGCCTACCAGATGGTGATGTCACATATCCATCCATCCATCCATCTATCCATCCAATTTGTTTCGGGGACGAAAGTTCATCACACATCGGTTTCTTCAAATAAACCAGGCACCACGTCGGTGCAGCGTTGCTTTTAAACACAGTAATTATCGTAATTATTAGTAATCATTATTACTATATAATACAGATTGTATCATTACTTTTCATTAATAGAATATACCGCAAAGAGCATTAAACTTGACTCTCTCTCTTCTTTGTGGCGACTTTATACTCCCTGCCACACCGAGTGAAAAAAGAAAGAAAAAAAAAACATTTTAAGGCTTATTTAAACATTTATCATGGCCAGAAAAGTTGTCAGCAGTTCTATTCCAGGCTGCAATGTGAAAGAGCCCAGAGCATGAATTATGGTAGGCTCAAAGTACATATTATGATAAAGTGAAATAATAGCATGCCAAACATTCACATGATATATTTCCGCTCTGTGGTACATCTCGCATTGGAATAATCAATCAACGTAGGAAGTGAAAGATTGCCTTTGAAAAAAAAAAGGGGGGGGCATGTTTTAGGAAATCTTATTTATATTTTCTATTACCATTTGAGCATTTGGAAAGCCATGGGAAAAAAGTTATAATAAAATAGGATCATCAGCACTGTAATTCTGTTTACTGTGGACTGGTGCTCAGGAAGTAATAAAGCATGACTGTTTAAAAATAAATGGAAGTCTACGGTTTAAAAACATCGATCGTCCGCTGTATAATTTCATTTTCGAAGTAATTATAGCCATGAAGATGTACTGACCTCACGCATGGCAGCCCCCAAAAATCAAAAGCTAAGTTTCAACCTACTGGCACCCTTCTTTCAAGACATATTAGCTCTGTGCTTGTGACTGACAGCAATAACTGATGTTCACAAAAGGCTGTTTTTAATTTATACTTTTTTTTTTTTCCTGGAGTCTCACATTTGCGTTCTTTGTTAGATGAACACATTAAATTAGTTAAAGCTTTTCAGGGCTGCAAATCGTCATTGCAAATATGCTTCTACCTCTATCAGATATTAATCATTTAATCAGGCCAGATTGCTGGCTGAATATCGTCCGCAGCACCAGATTATTTGTGGATAAAATCTTGTGCAACACCAGTGCTACTAGATCAAAAAAGGCACATTTTCTAACTCTTTACAGAGCGAGGTGGACCACACGGAGTACAACAAGTGTCAGTCTGCCAAAGAAATGAACTCAGCCGGATGCCTAAGACTCTTTTCACGCTTCCTCGATGATAATAAGCCCCCTTTTTTAGCATTGTCTTTGTCATTTCATTAAAGGGCTGCCTTCAGAATGAGTTATTCACATAAAGCTCTATTGCAGGAGAACATTGTGTGAATGGGAATGCATGTAAATTATGATTTTGGGCAACATCTTAGGTCTGTTCAGTAACGGGGAGAAACAGTGAGCTCTCCGAGGGACCCCCTAGGGGAATTCATTTAAATTGTACATTGACCGAGCATGTCCTGAGAGTATACACAACCGGAGTCAGTTGCCATGGAAACCCCAAGAACCATGGACCAAATTCCAAGAAATAACCAGAAAAAGTATGGCCTACTGCAGATACAGATTCATTGCCACCTTTACTGTGCCCTGGCCACACATTTTTAATATTTATTATGTCCAAACCGAGACAAAAAATAAATAAATAAAATCGAGTTTTGTACCATAGGTCCAAGCATTCTCCTTCCACACCATGGTCTTGATAGCCCGTGCTAGAGGCATATTTATATACAGAAACTTGTTGCTCAGTTAGGACAGTTTCTCAAGTAAATCTGTTGATTTCTGGATTTAATCGATGGATCACCTTCCACTTTAACTAGGCATGATTGACTTTTTAATGCAAATCACCATTCTGCATAGCGCCTCTTATCATCAGTGATGGACAGGCATCTTTTAGCATAAGAAGTTGGTGTTTTTTTTTCCAGAGACAAATTAAAAGTCAAAAGTGAGATTAGCTACAATCAGGGTGACTGAGAGATGCAGGGATGATGCGAAGGATAATTGGTTTTGTGTGGTGGGGGTGGCGGGGGGGGCGTGAGGTGTCACTTTTTGGGGACAGGGGGCAGAGACAGCATTGACACAATGGAAAGTGTAATAAATTCACATGAACAGCCCCCGTCACCAATGCAGCCCCGCTTCTTACAACACATTATTAACTTTTACTTTTAGTTTTGCACAACATAAATTAACCCCCCCCATCAAAGCAGATTGGAGGGCCATAGTGCAGGAGAAACAGCCATGGCAGGTGTGATTACTTTACTGCACAGTCAGCCAAGGGTGATCTGATTGGCTCCCATTAGGTTACACCAGGCCATGATTGGCAGAGTCTGGAAATCCCTCTCACTGTAGGATTCTACAATTATCTTACACTCTCATACCTGTGAGTTCTGCCTTAATGTGTATATGCATTGCCAAGGCTTATATAACTCTGTACAAGTATATATAGCAACATAATGTGAAGCTCTCTTATATATGTATTTGTCCAGGCATCGTGAATAATCCCTTATTCAATTTAGACTTACCAGTCCCAGGAAACACATCTGGGTTTTATTAATAAATACACACAATATGCATGTTATTTCCTTAAATTACTGTAAATTGTGCTTCGGTTAGCCAGACAGACAGATTTTCTCTTTTAACATAGATATCAGCGGTCGACTGAATGCTGGCTAAGCCAGAGATACATTATATCTGTCTCACTGCATATATGTTTAGTAAAAAGGAAGGATTGTTAGAATGATGGTATAAAAGATTCTTGATGTTAACGTTAGGGGGTCTGTTGGTCTGGGTAAGGAGAGTCTGGAGACCGAGGGTTTGGGGGGTTAATTCAGTTCAGCTGCCCCCTGTTCCCACAGTTGATCTAACTTAGTGGTTTGTTTGCCTCCTCACCAGTAACCTGGCCTAGAGGTTTTGAAGGTTCCTTCAGCAAGGAAGGCAGAAACACTCTGTGCCACAGATAAGTGGACATGACTTACTAACCCCCTCCTTGCCCCTCCCTTCCCATTTGCATGTGTTCTGTGGTCCTTGCCAGCTAGGAACTTCTCCAATTGCCTAAAAATCTTGCATGGCCCCATCCTGTCGCTACTTGGGAAAAAATTCAATTCTCTGTACATCACATGGCCTGTCATAGCTATCAAGGAGGTTCTCACCACAAGTTTGTATGCTGGCCCTCTCTAATGACCCAAAGGCTAAATCACAATAAACTGTGTTCTGGTTTCCCACCAAAGAGGATTTTCCCTTCACAAGAGAGAGAATTTAGATTCAAATTCAGGTGGTTGGCTGTTAAGGCAGGTACCCGGAACTCTTTTAGCAGATATACCAATACATGAACAAAGAATAGCGTGAAATCGGCCGCTACAGCGTACATGCCACTCTGAATGAGAAATACTGCTAAGCCAATAAAGTGAAAAATAAAAGTAGTCTTAAAACAGACCCTGGGGCTCTCTTTGGAGGAGACGGAGAGCTTTACAGTGCACAAAACTGCTTCACTAACTTCCATTATCTCGCTCACTTGTATATTTACTACAGAACTGTCTGAACACCTGGCTGTAAACAGAAACCTTAAAATAAAATGTGTGTAACAAAAAGTACAGCTGCTTTATTAAAATACGCACTGTCAGAAAAACAGAGTACCAATTTGTACCTTTGCTTGTCACTGGGCTGTACCTTCAAGGGCCACTTGCACCCTATATGTAGGTAAATGTACCTTTCAGATACAGAAATGGACTCTGTGGAACATTTTTGTACCATCAGGGGAACATTAATGTTGTTTCTATCTTGGGGATGTTCCTCAGAGCCCATTTCTGTACCTTAAATTAGACTAAAAGGTGTATTTACCCACAGCTATGGTACAATTGGCAGACCCTTGAGGGCACAGCCCCAGTGACAAGCAAAGGTACAATTGGTACTCTGTTTTGACAGTAGAAGCCTTCATTTATCAATAATTTAAATAAAACACATTAGATTTAAGGCATGCTAAATTACTATATTTGCTCTTATATTTTTTGTCTAAATATTTCTACTAATTTCTACAACATGGAAGGTAGGTTAATTGTGAGAAATTCAATTGTTGTTTGAGAAGTATATGTTCGCAACATGTTTCAAAAGACTGTGTATTACAATTCCCGTTCAACCTTCATACCTCTTAGAAGAATACATTCAGACATTACCCAATTCGTGCATTTACTGTAAAGATGTTAATTCCTTGTTTCATTACCATTGGTTACACATGCACTTGTAAAATGTTAAAAAATAGGTTAGGATTTTTGTTATTTTTTTTTAGTCAAAGTCTTAAACATATAATACACTACTTCTGTCCCTCGAAGCACATTTCCTCTTCACATTAATATAAAATAAGACCTGAATTTAGTTGGCAGACGATATCTATTCTTTTACATCTAGTTACCCATGCTAAACAATGTTAAGGGGGGAGAAGCGCCATCCCTCAAAGAAATTAGAGATTACCACAGGAGAAAGAAGAAAATGTGCAAAATCAAACTCATTTACTATTTGATATCCCGTCTAGAGCCATTCAAAGAGAATGACAATGATTGCATTCGGTAGAGCGGAGACTGGCTTTCCCTGACTGTGTCAGAGTGACACCTCCTGTTAAAGCGGGGAACTGCAAGTTGAAGGCAAAATTCTCTCGACTAATGGTTTTTTTTTTTTACAAGGGAACGACTGAAGTAGAGGCGAAACCTAGTGGTTTGCCTGCGCATATCTAAAGCAGTTTACTAGCACTAAACAACGAAAGGCTTTTCTTTTCCCTTCTGGGAAAATGTGTTTATATTAGAATCGGTCCATTGAAAAGGTATTAAGAAAATTTGCTTTATCTAAACTAAAACATATTAGGCTAGTATGACATCATACTGATTATTAATTGTATAACCCAAGGATTAAATAAATTAACGAATTATTTGGTGCCGTCAAGTTGTGCATGTCGACAATGTCTTCGGTCTGGGACTTTCCAATGATTTTTCCACGCTTTCCAATGGCATTTTCATTGGTTAATTTGCCTACCTAAAGAGCAATCTGTTATACAGTCATATTCAACTGAGCACAATTAAATTGTCTGTAACATACTATAAAACCGTGTGATGGATTTTCTGCATTTTTTTGCACTTAAATTTTTCCCAAAAGACACATCGTGTTAAGTCAGTAAAACGCAAACACTACTAGTAACTGTAACCTGTACACTTTAGAAAAATTTGCAGTACAGGAAACATTTTTTTTTTGTAGAATCAGTATACTTCTTTGCTTCATAAATATATTAACTTGTGTACTGTGTGACAAATAGCAATATTAAAGGGAACTGGATTTGATGCTAGAGCCTGGGAATTTACATCATGCAGGTAATGAGCCGTATATTATGCAAATCAAATACTCTCTGCAGCCTTGCATTTGTCAGACTGATTTACAGTCGCGTGCAGCAGAGTGTGAGTGGAGCACAGGACACCGTCGGCACTAATGTCGCATCAGCACCCCTCCTCCTACTTTCTGTTCCTTGCACCCAGTTTTGTAGTCTAATATACATTCACAAGCCAGTGCCAATTTATACACTGAATGAGCCCAGATGTCCGTGATATCCAAAACACTACATGCGTAAATGTCCATTTTCGGTCCTATATCAGTTACCCCCTCCCTTCTCGGTAGCTTAAGATCGACAAAGCGGTCCGGAGCTTTCTGTCTGCAAGGTATGATCTGTATACCAGTGAAGGAGACGAGTAGACTAGACAGGGCAGTTAAACCAGGATCCTCAGCGAGATATGCAGCGTGTGTTTTGCACGGGCAGAAGGCGGACAACATTAATAGCTGCAGAAGCAGCAACAGGCATGTTCCTTGAAGCATTTGTCTTTGGCAGTGAGAGAAAATGTATCGCGTCCCCGATGAATAAGTATATTTTAGTACACCCGTAGCCTCATTAAAACTAAGATGTATGCCAGTATTAACAGGAATAATGTTAATAGAGAGGCATGTACACAGATGCCATGATGAGATAATTACTAATGGTTTAATTGTCCTTCGGGTACTTGTCAAAACAGAGGTCCCTTTAATAACATCCCGGTCTGCATGCAAGGCTAATAAAGTTTCAATTAAAAATAAAAAAAGATCAAAAATGTATTCCTCAAACCTCTGTTTTTGGCATTATAAATTATTATGATTTATTTGCAATACAGAAACCATTACTCCGAGTGACCTATAATTTGCAAACATGATTAAGGCTTTTGCCAGGAAAACTGGCACAAACGACCTCACTCAAAGGCACAGCAGCACTGGGCTCTCAAGGGTCTCGAGCCTAACGGTCCCGAGACATGACAGTGGTGCACTGCATCCCTATCATTTTACTGTTATTAAATTTCACTAATACACCATGACAGCTTTTATGCAGACATATTAAAATTGTTGCAATTTTATTTAACGTGTTCCCACTGTGAAAATAGTCATTAACCTAGCACCGGTATAATCACCGGTTAATTGACATTGTTAGTATTCTGCTCTCTGTATAGAATTGGTATTAAATAAACAAGTCAAATTGAATACTGTATTATTCATTTCTCCCTGCTCTAGAGGCATGAATAAATTATTTAGGTGCGCGTCTTTTTGTTGCATACATCATACTTTGCCAATGAAGCTGCCATATTTTTCAAACTCTATCAGGCTTTCCATATAAGATAATAAGCTGTTACGACCCGGCATTAAAAATGCGAATTAACGGGATTTTCTTGTGTAAATTTTGTTCTGAAATCAGATGCATGCAATTGAGCAACAAATCCTCAAAACATTTAAAAGTTACATTTCATTGAGAGCATCTAGGACTATATCTAGGTTACGCTTTTTTCCACAAAATATGATTCTCAGGTATCAAAAAAAAAAAAACATTCCATCCTGTCAAACGAACAGTCAGCACAAAACATCTCTCTTGTTCAAAAAGATCTCCAACTCCTTTTCATTTCAAACTAATCAAAAAAAAATCCCTTTTTCGGTGCTATTTTGGCAGCAACTCAAAATGCATGCCTTACCTAATCTAGCAAATGAAAACCATGAAAATATGTTTATTAGATTGTTTATGTATTGTTTTATTATATTTATTGACATTTTTAAAAGGTTGCATTTCACTTAGAAATATCCAGGTGATCATTGCACCAGTTTTTACTGTACAGCAGTCTCAGATGAAAATACATGTAACGAACAGTATCATTGCTAAGAACATGACGACGCTGGAAACGCTGCATGGTAACTTCAGGGACGGGGAGCTATGTGCTGATCTTCTGGCTCACTGCTGTGTTGCTGCTGGCGCTGCTGGGCTTGGAGGTGGGCGCGGTGCGTAGGTGAGTATCTCCATCGGTGGACCTCTTGGTGGAGCTCACGGCCGAAGCTGTCATGCCGGGGGAAATGGTGGTGGGCTTGGCGGCCGGGGAAGCTTTTCCAACGGTCGAAGTTGTAGAGCTGATGCTGATGGAAGTGGTGGCGTGCGATGCTGTGGTTTCATCCATGGACTGGACCCTGCTACTCCCTGTTTCAGCATTTCATTTAGCATTAGCAAGACAGGAAGTAATGGCAGTTACAACTGTGTTTTTTACACAGGGGCTTTCTCAATACCAAGAACGCAAAGATCGTACTTGTGGTCTTGACAAGAGCGGTCTTGCTAAGTTGCCTCCGAATAAACTTGGGGCGCAGTGAATCATGGGATTGGTCCCTTATAGCAAGGATGCAACCGATGCATACTTGATATTCGGGGCGCGGCAGGAACTACATCTGGGGACTTTTACCGTCCTCTGTACTTTTGTTCTTGAGTATTGGAACTGGTCTTCGGCAAAGGAAGATGACGTAAAACTGGTACACAAGCGCACAAGTACGGTCAAGTACACATATTGAGAAACACCCATAGTGTTTTATAGTACAATACTGCGCATAAGTCTCAGGCCATGAAAGAAAATTTATGTTTATAGCATGTTTATGTTGGTGTAAAAGTACGATTTTGTATATCAAAATGTATTAGATTACCGTT
Source organism: Mormyrops boulengeri (assembly GCA_026781065.1). Taxonomy (NCBI): domain Eukaryota; kingdom Metazoa; phylum Chordata; class Actinopteri; order Osteoglossiformes; family Mormyridae; genus Mormyrops; species Mormyrops boulengeri. The sequence goes on along the minus strand of JAODLD010000044.1, from coordinate 19,942,151 downwards.
GCAAAACCTGTCATCAAATCAGCATAGTATTTGAACTTACTTTTCAATATATCCATGTATTAGTTGAACTCAACCATTAGTGCATCTCGTCTGACTAATCAATACCTCATGGAATTTCTAAACTGACTAAGTTAATTAATTACGTGACCTGGTGGTGAAATTTCATACATGGAATGGCAGGTGTGCCCCTGAGGAGAGGTTTGCCAACCAAAGCTGTGTTCTTCTATCCATCCAGAAAGCTGTCAGTAACTGTATGTGCATTTTTTATTCTATTACTGTTCATTAGTTTACATTACAAAGCTAAATCATTTTCTAAGCAAACATACACTTACTGCCCAGATAAATAGCTTGAAACCTAATTTTCTTTGGTGGCTTAAGACTTTTGCACAGTGCAGTATTTCATATAACATTTGAATGTAACAAATAAAATTTCATTAAAAAAAATGAATTAAGCAAAGCTTAATATTAAATGAAACAATAATTATGTACTTACCTAGAACAAATATGAGCATATGTAAAACAAGCCACAAAAAGGCCATACTTTTAAAAGTCATACTTATACATGTACGAAATCTGATCCAATGAATAATTCAGCTTAAGCAATAAGTATATTCCTCCTGCTGTGATTACTATCAAACTGAATCTTCTTCCTTCTCAATAGCACTAGTGATTAAGTATCGTGTTTTTCCCCCTGGTCATTTCAAGGCATGGACCATAAAATGACGTCTACTGGTTCACCGATTCATAAGCATGTATAAAGTATTTGAAATAAGAAAATATTCTAAATAAATATGAAATAATTAAAATCCAAAGCAAATACAAATACATTTATCAGAGAATTTGGGGGTAAATAATATATATTTACAATAATTATCCGCAGCTTTAAAACAACATCCACTGGGGGAAAACAATCACAAGAGTGCTATAGCTAATATTTATTTTATTTTATATTGACATACAATCACACATATACATAAATAAGACAATTTTTACCCTGATGTGTAATAGCCAAGGTAAGAGTCATATATTCAATCTCCTAATATGAATCTGGATATTTTTTAAAGTAAGAATATGCTAATTCTATACTAGTGGAATTAAATATTGTAAAACTGTATAATAATTTTGCACTTAGTAATCCTATGATATAGTGAATATTTTAACTTAGCAATTGCTAGTTTTAACCTCCTGGTATGCTCTTAAAAAATAGAAATCATACAATAAGAGTAATGGCAGCAGGTCTATATCGTTTGTGAAAGTCTTTGACTTCGTGAGTCATTTTTTTCAGTTTCTTTTTTTTTGTAGGTGTGTTGAAGAGTTTCACCAAATCATGATCGACCCCTCTCATCCTGCTTGTCACCTTTTCTATAGCATTACAGGTGGGAAGCGCTTTCAAGGAATAATATCCAGACAAAACACTACTTCTTTCCAAAAGCAGTAGCGGCCATTAATCAAGGATCTCCTGCACTTACCTCTTTGCTTCTTTAGCATGTTACTTTAGCTCACTTGCACCTTGACACTACTGTGTCTATACTGTGCTATGTCTTAGACACTCCATATACTTACATATATTTATTTATAGCCTGTTTATTCTATATGTATACATGTATATACCAAGTAAAATTCTTTGTGCATATTTTTGCTTGGTGAATAGACCTTAATTCTAATCCTGATTCTGAAATTCATGGTCAGCCGACTGCAACCTTTTCAAAGCAAGGCCAGGAAGAGCAAATGTAAATGTTTGCCTAAGAAGAACTGTTCACAACAGGCACTATGCACACAGGTGACAGGCGGAAAAGGTCGTCGAAAATGCTATTGCTAAGTATGCGAGCATAATTATAACTCACAGGAGCTGCGGCCTGTAAGAAACAGGTTGTTGTTACCATGCTAAAGTACATTTTATAGCGGTAATAATCTGAGGATGCATATACAGCAGGTCACTGCATTGATTCACCCCAGAGAGTAGGTTCCAGGACTGTAGGGACAACATTAAAGACTCTGTGGTATGTAGGGTAATGACAGAGGTCACAAGGTACAACCTAGTAATAAATATTTAAGTTACTTGTGTTAAAATAATGTCAGAGGTAGCAGAGCCCACAACAGAGCGATACAATCTGCTGCTAACCTATATAAACCCCAAGAGGAGGACTGCACAAGTGGGGGGGGCGGTCTTTTGTCTCATTTTATGCCTGATGAAAAAATTCCTCCCTTACAATGACACCAATATACAGTTAAATGGGGTCAGAATAATCATAAGATTATACAGGGAAAGGCAACATTTATTTTAATGCAACTGCATGAGTACAGTTGCACAGAGTCTCCTGTCACTTGCCGTATGGACAGAAATTGTGTTTATTAATATGTGTCAGCATGCAATATTATTGTTGTTGTTATTTATAATAATAATAATAATAATAATGCACCTGAAAATTAGTTCATAATGCTTGAAGGCGTATTTCTAGGACAGCATGCCACTTCTTTTTTAATGTGGTGCTGGTGGTGAGGAAAGCCTGTATAAAAGCAGGACATTCAGGACATCGACGTCCTGGGCTTTTGGGGACGTCCTCCTTGAAGTCCTGCGGGCTGGTAAGACAGGCAGGGGCTCTTGCATGGACTATCCAGCTTATTAATAAGTTAATGCCTGTATAAATAAAGGCCCATATGAATACAGTCCTTGGTGGTATGTGGCTAAGTGGGTTGGTATGCTGTGATCTGAAGGTCCCTAGTTCAAATGCCAGGGCAGGCAGAGTGGTTTTATCAATGGGCCCTTCAGCACGGTTCTTAATCCTCTGTCGCTCCTGGGACCAGCTGACCCTGCGTTTTGATTCGCACACTGCTTTGGATAAAATTGTCTGCTAAGCAAATCAAATGTAATGTAGAGGTAGCCGCCACAATTTAGTAACTGAACATACGCATCTACCTGTCACTCTTCCACCTTTATCCTGGTGAGATGGTCAGTTAACATGCATTATCATATTTAGCTTTATTTGTTAAATTTTTCTAAGACACAGCATAATAGAAGGCCTTTACCAGATATCAATTAGGCTGATAATCTTGATTGGTAGGGAGAGGATATCAAATGGGTCATAGGTACCAGGAGATCCAGAAAGAACTGGAAAAAAATGTGTTTACAAACCCAATTCAAAAAGGAGCCTGCCTTTTTCATTCAAACACTTCCTGCGATTTCAAAAAGAAACCACCTACCCAAAATAAATTAACTCAAAACATGGTGCCATGTGGCAGTCTTCTGTCCAGGCTTGGCTCCGCCCTGCTATGTAGGCCCAGCTGGGTTATTCCTTTAATGAGGACTGATAATGTCCTCCAACTGGGCATCGTTAGTCCAGGAAACTGCTCACACGGCTGGAAATCAATTGTCATGATGAAAAACCCAACGGATCTGGCCCCGTTTGGTTCACCCCTAGTTGGCTCACAGTATTGAGATAATGACATCGTAATGATTATTACAGATACATAAATATGTTGCTAAGTTCCTTTTTCACTCCAGTTTGTTTTTGCATAGCACAACACAGGTGCAGGGTGCTATATGAAATGTATGAATTAAAACATGGTTCGTAATCAGAATGCTGACATTCATAAATAAATTATGAATATGATGAAGTCCATCATTATTAGGACCTTGGTTTGAGTTCTAATGGAGGAGAGACATTCAAAATTGAATGGAATTGAATGAAAACCTATCACTGCTGGTTTTATCACTATCTAAGTAGCTTACCAGTCAAAATTTTGTACATGCCAAGGCACCTACAAGGTAGAGTAATAGTGTGGTATTACATGACCTGGCCACTTGACCTAAACATAGTAGAAATGGTTTTGGAGAGGTTTGCCCAGAGAGTGTAGGACTGAATGCTCAGCATATATGTGGGAGCTCCTTCAGGCCAGCTGGAATAGCATCCCATTTTAAGGGTATACGTGAGTACAAAGAACTAGGATGCCGGGAGTACACACGCTACACTGCTGCATGGTTGGAGTAGTTGCCAGAAGTCGTACTAGGCGGAATTGGCGCGCAGAGAAAAAGTTTCGGACAGAAAACGGGAGCCCAAAGAACACAACTTGAACTTACAGTTCTCTTCATTCGTATGTCTGAAAGTTGAAAGTTCGTAAGTAGAGAACTGTAATTCCATATGTGTCATTTTATGGTGTTGATTTTTGGTCCTGGGAGATTAAACTACACTTTCAGGGAACCTTTGGGGGATTGGCACTCCAGCCACTGCAGGAGAACCAATGGGGTCAGTGCTGTTGGGAATCGGAACTGATGTGGTACTGAGGCATCGCCCGCTGCGGAGCAGCACTCGGGGCCTAATTTCAGGCGGCCCATCTGGATAGACACATGAAACACTTGTTTCTCCAGCATGATGACCATCTTCCCCTGCTGTTGGAAGAGTGTCAGTGGCGGCATTCACTGAGGTATGCAGACCAGGCAGTGGCCAGATCTCTACATGGATACACCTATTACTCGTCTGGCCGCTCAGATGGCTGTCAGACCTGGGGCATAGCTGCTGCTGTGCTGGATCAGATCCCCCCAATGATGTCTGATGTCACTTCTTTCAACGACAGTATTATGAGACTCAGATTAAGGTACTCTCTGGGTGTCTTGTCTATTGTCTTAGTGTGTATTCCAAACACAGTGAATGATATCTCGGTGAGAGAAACATTTTATTTGCAACTTCACACGGTGCTTGATATGTGCTTACGAGGTTACAATCCTCTGGTCATAGGTAACTTCAGTGCGACCACTGGCGCTGACAGGTCTGATTATGAGGACTGTGTCAGTCTGCATGGGTCTGGCGACCGTGGTGAAAGTGGCTCCATGTTCCTTGTCTTTCGCGAAAGGTCAGAGTCTGCGGGTCACTGGATCCTGATTTCAGCCCCCTGAGCTGTATCGTTTCACTTGGTACTCCAATACTGGTGGAGTGGCGAAGGAGATGGATCACATCCTCATGAGCAGACGCTGGAGGCTCCTACAGAACTACAGCGTCTACAGAAATTCTTAGTTTATCAATTCTGACTACAGACTTCTTGTTGCTACTCAGATTCAGCTTAGGTCGGCTAAGGTAGGCTACCATCTACTCAGAGAATGAGGCTGGACTTGGCCAGACTCTGAGACAGGCTAATGAGTTCAGTTCTAATGAGTTTGTACACAGTTTGTGTGTAGAAATTGCAGACTCGGGAGCAACTGCTGTTTCTAATGTGATATGGGATACCCTGCAGATTGCTGAGAGGTGTGTTGGTGATATTGGTGTTTCCAGAAGAAGTTGCATCATCTTGCAGAGGATTCTTGATGTTATTGAAAGGAGTTGCAGTGCATGGCTTGATGACAACTCTGGTCTGTACTGGGAACTGAGAAAGATGGCTGCAAGGGCTTTGAGGGCAGATAAGGAGGCGTTTGTTAGAGGAATTTGTGAGCAGGTGACGCACCATCTATGGTTTAGTGACCCACATCCTGCTTATAGTGGAATTGAAGCATTACGCTCAACCAAATCTGTTCATCAGAGAGTCGTGGTCAGGGCTGGTGATATAATGGTCTTTGCAGATGACACTGCAGTTGTGACCAGCTGGGCCACCTACTTTGAGCAGCTGTTCCTCTGGCTAGGATGTTGGACATTGCTGGGTCCACAGTTCATGAAGCTGATCCTGCCATTAGCTGTGAACCACCCAGTCTCACTGAGATTGTGCAGTTGGTGAACCAGCTGGTGGTAGGGAAGGCTGCAGGGATCTGTGGTATCTGGGATGAACTTCTCCAGGCTGTTGGTAAGGCTGTCCTCTTGGCATTCCAACTGACTGGAAAACTGGATGTGTTGTCCCTATTTGAAAGGATAAGGGTGATCACCTGGATTGCGGCAACTACAGGGGGATAACACTGCTCTCAGTGCCAAGTAAGCTGCTTGCTAGGGTCATCTAACACGGTATCTGATTCACTTGCTGACCTACCAAAGACCAGAACAGTTTGGTTTTACCTAAGAATGGATTAAAGGATTGTGTGAAATTTCATCATTTCGACTACTAACCCCAGTATCAAACCGAACCGAATCGTATCATGGGAATTTCTGAGGCGTTAAAAAAAATCAAAATGTTGGCTTAAGGAATCAATATTGTATGGTATCGTGAAGAAAGCTGTGATTTACACCCCTACTATCCAGTGACCTGAGATGAAGACTGGACTCCTGCTTCTGTTTGGAGAATGCTTGGGTACCACTAGTTTGACTTTGTGTCAATCAAGCGATTGCTCAGCGAGTCTTGAACGAGACACATTACCTTTATGCTACTGTACATACATCTGTATCTATACATTTTGATTGACATCATATTTGAATGATTAAGTTTCCTATTATTTATTTTTAGATTTGCGTATTAATGAAGTTCCTTCATTTCACTCTGTATCACTTTTCCCAAATCCTAAATGGAAAGTTTCTCCCTCTCATGTTTCATGGATAATGGGAGGATGCCTTGTTTATGGACGCATATCTTCATCAGAGGAACCTGAAGGCAGTGATCAGTGGCTACATTCCAACACAATTTTTAGCCAGGAGACATGACTTGTAATTTTTCGGGTGGTTTTTCAACCCCATTATTTTATTTATTTTTTGACGTTACAATTTATTATTTTGTTAAGGAATGTATGTGCCCTGCGACGGGTTGGTGCCTCATCCTGGGTAATTCTCTGCTTTTCGCTCTTAGCTTCTGGGAAAGGCTCTGGACACCTGCAATCCTGAATAGGACAAGCAGGTACAGAAAATGGATGGATGGGTTTGTTATTTTACTGTTTAATGCCTTCTCCCTTTCAGCATGTTTTTGGACTTGGGGGGGGGGGGGTACTGGAGTACCTAGAGGAAACCCCACAACAACATAGGAAGAACACGCAAACTCCACACGCTTGGAACCAGTGCAGAGACTTGAGCCCTGGTACCAGAGGTGTGAGGCAACAGTGCTAACTACTGCTTGCGATTTCACTGCAGCCCTTCTGCCGCAGATGCCACCGTGCCCCTCTGCTGGGATCCAAATTGCCTTTCTGGAGCGCTATGACGGGAATCCTCCCTCCAGGTTATCTACCAGCGAGCTTTAAATCTGGATCTTCAGGCAGTGCTGGCCTGCAGGGGGGAGGCGCATACGTTTGATGAGTACGTGCAGTTGTCCATTGCCCTCGAGAATGTGGTCCACGATCATGGAGCCCCCGCACAGAGACTCCCTGTGCGCCATCCACATCTTCTCCTACCAAAGCAAAGCCGATGCAGCTGGGCCGTGCCCCACTCTCTCCTGCAGAGCAACAAACGCCATGTGCAGCTGCGCCAGTTTATACTGAAGAGAGGCTGGTCACTCAATACGCACCTGACCAGTTCGCCCGAGCTTTTCCCTGTCCCATCAGGCTCAGGTAGGCGTGCTGTATCCTCTCACTTTCTCTGCTAAACAGATGGCTGCCCCTGTGAACCTTTTCTGGTCAGGCAGTCAGTTTGATCGGCAGGCCCTGGTGGATTCTGGTGCCACAGGGAACTTCATTGACTGGCAGCTTGTAACACTCCACTCCATCCCCTTGGAGACCCTGGAGACCCCGTTATCGATTCATGGAGTGGATGGTGCCCCCCATGCTGCATGTAAGGTACTCCACTGCAACAGCCCACTCCAGAAGCAGGTGGGAACCACCCACGGGGAGGAGATCCAGTTCGTGGTTTTGCCTGCCATAAGAGATGGAGGAAGGGAGAGATCCTTACCTAGGCCCCATTGTGTTCATTAAATCTCAGGCCTTTGGGCTGCCGCCGCACCGCAATTCGGACTGTGCCCTTGAGCTAGAGGAGGGTGCCACCTGGCTTAGAGGATGCCTCTACGCGCTGTTCCAACCTGAGGAGGAGGCCATGAGGACGTATGTCAAGGTATAATCAGTCCCTACACCTCTCATCTCCGTGAAGAAGAGAGATGGAGGCCTGAGACCCTGTATCGATTACCAGGGCCTCAATGCCATCACCCATAAGAACCGGGAGCCCCTGCCTCTAATTCCCCCAGCTCTGGAGCAACTTCGAGAGAACCACCTCTATGTGCAAGATGAGAAGTGTGAGTCCCATCTTCATGCCATCAAGTTCTTGGGGTACCGGGTCCAACCCGGAGGACAGAGGATGGATGAGGAAAGGGTGTGCGGGAGTGGCTCAAACCCGGCAAGGTGAAATACCTCCAGCAGTTCTGTTCAGTTCATTTGTGGTTTCAGTACTGTAGCCACACCCCTCATCTCTCTTCTCAAAGCCACTCAAGGCCCTATTCAGCACTGCACCCGTCCTCCAGCGACCGGACCCCTTGAAACCCTTTGTGGTGGAGGTGGATGTCTCCAAGGTAGGGGTGGGTGCAGTACTCTTCCAGCATGCCACAGATGGGAGAATGCACCCCTGTGGCTTCTTCTCCTGGAAGCTATCAACAGCAGAATGTAATTACGACATTGGGAACCATGAGTTGCTGGCCATCAAGGAAGCCCTGAAAGAATGGTGCCACTAGCTAGAGGGGGCCATCCACCAATCCAGGTCCTGACCGATCATCGTAATCTACAATACCTAAGGCTGATGCCCTATCTCACCAATTTGACCTACCCACGGTGTCCGAGGAACCCATCCCGATCCTGCCATCCTCCTGTTTCCTGAACCCTGTCTCGTGGAACCTGGAGGCCGCCCTACACGGTCTCCACCCTGATCAACAAGTACCCGTCAACTGTCTGTCGAACAGACAGTATGTGACGGCCACTATGCATGAGGACATAGTGTCTGACCGGGATTAATAGTTCACTGCACGGGTCTTCTGTGCATTCTGTGCATGGGACTTCTCCCCCTTTCAATATGTCCTGGGGTATCAGCCTACCCTGTTCCATTGGGACCCTCAGCCCAGTGGGGTTCCCACTGTAGATAACTGGTTGTGGGGTTGCTGAAGAGTCTGGGGCCAGACACCAGAAGCCAGGGCACATCGATGGAAGCACCAGGTGGACCGGCCTCGATGTACAGAGTCTACACTGCGGCTGGGCCAGCAGGTCTGGTTCTCCATGAAGAACCTCCAGCTCCCAGGGTACTGGAATTTGGCTTCTCACTATATTGGTTCATTCCACATCCTCGGTCAGGTGGGCCCAGTGACTTACCGTCTGCAACTTCCCTGGGTCTATTGCATCTCGCCAGTTTTACACATTTCTCTCCTCAAACCAGTCCATTACAGTCTAGCCCATCCAGCAGGGCAAAGTGTAGAACCACCGGCCCCCCTGCCACTAGATGATGAAGAGGCCAGTGCCATACATGCCCTTCTGGACTCACAACACCGACAAGGGTGCCTGCAGTACCTTGGGACTACAGCCCTGGGTTGCCCCCCGTCGTTCTCTTTCCCGGCCTCCAGGTGGCGGCCATCGGGGGGAGGGGTCCTGGCTTAAAGGAGCTTGCGCCACGCGACTCCAGTGTGAAGTATTTTTAATTCTGTGCAATCGGTGGTGTGACACCTCCCCCACTGTTACCCCACTGTATCACATGATATAAATGATTTGACTAGTCTGTAATTCAGCCTGCAGTTGAACTACATCATTAAAGCAATCCAGCAACATCCCAGAAAGTGAATAGTTTTTGATAAAAATCAAATACTTCCCAAAACACATTATACTGGCAGCAGGAACTGTAACACATTCATCTGCCTGGAAAGCAATCTTCTTTATTTGTTTAAAATGTTGCTTACTGAATACATTATGGCATAGCTTTTACGTGATGTCGAGTGACATTAAAACAGGAACCAGTCTGTGGACCAGCCTGTGTCTATTATAGGGCCTACTCAATTTGCACATCCCATAAACGTTAACTACCTCATCCCCATACCACATTACTCAAGCTTTTTTTTTTTTGCTAATTTATTATTTATGTTAGATTTATGTTTATTTATGTTTTTTATATTGCACATTGTACAATACTGCTGTTGTCTCATCCCCTCTGCACTGTCCCCGAAGCAACCGCACAAGAATTGCACTTTTATTCCCTGAATACATGTTACAATAATGCTTGAAATCCTGAAGCTTAGATTAACGTCTGTGCAATCTGTAATGATGAAGCAGGACTCAGGCACCTCCCCTGCCAGTTACCCTCAGCTGGAGACCATCTGTATTAAAGCCAGGTCCACAGTTGGTCTTTCTCTTTCACTTTCGTGCTTTGTCTTGTAATTACATGTCAGTGAGAGTTTACACATCTTGGGGTCAGACATTCAGTCCGGCAAAGCTAAAAAGTGCACATCACATGTTTTCTCCTGGATGAGCCAATTTGTGTATCGAAGATAGAAATAAAGAGGTGTTACAAACTAATTACGCTGTAATTTATCAGTGTGCTATTTATACAGGCAGCAGCTGAACGGCACAGATAGCTGAAACCCCATAGCCTGATTAACAACAGCATATATTCTAGAATTAACGTTAATAATGTTATTAAAAGGTTACCCAGGTAAGTGCTGTAATTGGCTAATTGCTAATTGTTCTAATTGTCCTTCAGGTGCTTGTTAAAAGAGGCCTCTTGTCGGGGTCACGGTGCGTTTTACATTGTTTAATCGGTTTAAATTTCTATTTAAAAGATGAGTTATCATATAATACCCCCAAGAATGGATGATTATGGATTGTAATGTATTATTATTTATTTGAATTGTAGATGCTATTATGCAGAGGATCCAGTAATTTTCAGATATTATTCTTGTTTTTGCCAACAATATTGACTGCGTTACTTATGTAGACCAATACAACAGTGTGCCGTTAAACCCCTTAGTCGCAGAGAACAACTTTTTCTAATGCACCATGACAGTCTAATGCCACCTAGTTGTATTTCCATTGCAAGAACTTAATTTCACTTTTTTTTGCAAAAGAAGATGAGCCATTGTAACTTGTTAAATGAAGTAATACACATGGAAAACTGTATCAATCAACTGATGCTGCAGGCAACTTATAAATGTTATATATTTCCTATTAAATCTGTAAAATCTTTTAGAAAACTGGATGTGGTGTTTTGTGTGTTCTACTGTCCATCATTTCATATAAGAGTAAAATCACTCATAAATTTCTGCAAGACACTGTTAAATATTTAAATATAGTAATATAATTCATATATTTGAATTTCTATTCTAAAAAAAGATCAATAATGTTTGGAACTGGGGAAGCCATCATTGAATTCGTTTTGCGGTATCTACAGCGAGGTGTTCAACCCTGTAATCCAGGAGCCAGCCCAGATCTTCCATGCAACCAGTTACCCTGTGCTGATCTTCTTCCTCAGGTTATTGAACACACCTGTAGCTTGTTTACCCCTGCAATCACTTAAATACCCCTTATATCTGCCAGTTCTTTGTGAGCTATTGTGAGTGTTTTTTTGTATTTGGTGGTTTGAGCATGATTCCTTGTGATGGTCCCCCCTGCATTTTCTGATCTACGAAGCGCCTAAAGAGGCAGGGCTGGAAAACATTATTTTGATGCAGTTTTGTGTTCCCTTGCGATATATGCAGCTGACGTTCCACTGCATTACCACAACTGGGAACACACAAAAGGGGAACGGGGGAACACACAAAAGGTGAACAGAGGAAGACACAAAAGTATTAATACTATATCTGTGCAACAGCATAAGAAGGAGTTTGATATGAGGGAGGGACCGAACTTAATTGTTTATATACAAAGGTCTCTTTTGAGGGGACAAATGAATCCGACTTAGATATCAGGATGTACATGTCCCCCGCTTCCTATGCCCCTGTGCCTGTGAATTTTAGACCAGGTTCAAAGTAAAAATCAGTACCATAGGATCTGTCATGTGTCAATGTGTGGCACAGCAGCAAGTGACTATACAGCAAATACAGGTCAGAAGACAGGATTGTGAGGGAATGCAGAAATCATTGCAACGGAACAGAGAACTGTTAATAATATTTTCCTGCCCTGTCCCCATGACCTTTGTGATATGATTTTGCTATTGTTCTGTCCTGTTTTGTTACTGACATCTCACCTGTTTAATCCCTATGAGTTTCAATTCTGCCTTTGTGATTGGTAAAAGAAATCACTATGGCTTACTTCATGACTGGATTTCCACGCAATTCATTACAATGGGAGAATTATCTCAATGGGGCGTGAGTGGTGTTACTAGTTCGACTACGCTAGCACACGGGGAATACCTAACATAAACCTAACCCAATAGGTCACATAGGTTCATTATGCCAAGAAAGATGGAGACGTGTCTCCAGGCACCATATTTGATTATTTATTAATACAGAGTGATAACTATAACGGAAGACAACAATTATAAAACAGCCCTTAATGGCTCGCATTGATCCAAAGAGGGTTAACTAGCTGGATGTGACCGGTAGGGAGGTGCATTCACTAAGAGGCCACACACACACCAATAAGTAAGTTATTTACAAGCACCAGAAAAATACACTGCACTACAATTAAATGACATCTAACCTTCCCCTGTCAGAGTCGATGCCTGTCAGTCCTGTGTGTCCTGTCCCCTTTGGGCCAGGAGGTGTTGGTGGTCATCTTGCTTTCCCCTTGTCTCTCTCGTAGTCCTTCAGACCCTAGTGTGTTTCCCTGCCCATCTGGCCACTGTCTAGCTCAATGGGTTGAATGTGAGGCTCAGAGGCTGTGTCCCTTGTGTCCCTGTTTTGGTTTACCTTGCCTGTGTCTTGTCTTATTTGGTTCCTAGTTTTTTTCTGGGTGTTGTTACCCTCTGCATTTGGTAGTGTTTCTCATTTCTGTACATTTTAATTGTAATATATTCCACCTGGTTCTTGTTGTCTTGTGCCTGTACTGATTGGTTAATTTTGTTATGGTACGCACCTGCCCCTTGTTAGCCTTGTTATGCGTTTTGATTTAAGTGCCTGTCCTAACAGTTTGTTAGTCAGTCATTGTTTACACTGTATTGGTGATGGTGGTTATTGTCCAGTCCAGTTCCCAGTTTACTCTGTCTCCTAGTGCGTTACTTTGTGGTTACTTTTTAGTTAGTTCCTTTTTTCCTGTTTTGTGTTAGACCCCTTATGGTCCCTTTATTTTGTGGTTGTCTCTTTATGTTCTGTGTAGTTAAGTCCTCTGCTGCTGTGAGCTGCTATGTGGATCATCACAGTTTTCTACCTGCGCCATGCACCACCATAACACCCCCCCCCCCCCCCCCAGACTCACAGCTGAGCTGACAGGTGAATGGCAGTAAAGACAACCTTAAGCACAGGGCTTCAGCTACTAAGGTTCAGGACACATAAGTCAAAATATAAATCAGGTGCCAATATACAGTTTGGCAAATCTAGGTCCCAGTTAATTTGGCACAATACCGAATGCCAATACCATTAAATAATAATGAAACTAAACCAAAAAAACAGGAAAAACAGCAGCAAACAGGGAGGTTGAATCATGTAGAAGCAAAACAGTAGCTACCATTTGTACTTCTAAATCCCGTGACAACAGCTAATAATCCAGCGACAAGTGGGGGGCATCGGTAGTAATGTGGAGCAAGTGACCACCGTTCCAGGGTAGGGTGAAAAGCTCATGGGACAATCTTACAGGTCTACATGCTGCAACATCAGAAGCCAAACAACGATGCCGGGTCCCAGGGGCTGATAGAGAAATGGCCCGTAGGACTAACAGCCAGTGGAAGCAGTCACCCCTAAACTGAGTACACCCTCGAGTTGTGTCAAGCTGCCTTCCAACCTGCAATCCACCCTGCTACACCAACATGTAAGAATGTCGTGTCGGTTTATTTAGATAACCAATACAGCCAAAGCCAGAACGGAAGATGAGGGGCATAGTCTGGGATGCAGCAGGGTGGTTGAGTGCTGGGGTGGTCAGTCCTACAATGTCACACCGGACAGGGGAACGGGAAGGACGAGAGGCAGGAACAGGCAGGACTCGGGACGATGAGGGATCCAGGACAGGCGGGCGAGGAAGGCAGGGAGGGCAAAAGAGACGAGAAACAAAAGCACGCTCAGTAAGGCTCATTGAAACAATGGCAACAATACTTCAACAATTGGGCTGGACCGCGTTTATGCTGCGAGGGGCGGATCATCTGGAGAGGCTACAGCCATGTTCTGTCTAGGGGGGCGTGGTCTCCGGTCTGGGTGTGACACTGGTTTCCCCCCCAGTCCAAAAATATGCTGAGGTTAATTGGAGTTGCTAAATTGCCCATAGGTGTGAATGGTGTGTGAATGTGCCCTGTAATGGGTTGGTGCCCCATCCTGGCTTCCCATCCTAGTTCTGCCTTGTGCCCATAGGCTCTGGACTCCCCCCACAACCCTGAAAAAGATGAGTGGTTACAGAAAATGGATGGATGGATTTTTGAGACCCTAACACATTAAATAACTGATGAAACTGCAAATTGGGCCCTTACTCCTTAGGATTTTGTTAGTTGTGTCATGTTGGTTTGAAAACTCACATGTCAAAGTATTGATTGTCAGACCTCTATAAGCCTGACAAATAGTGTTGGAATTAAATTTAGTATGAATCACCTCTTTCATTTGCCTCTTTTCAATTACCTCTACTTGAAATTGTTATTTTAGTACTTCGAAGTCCTTTGTCTTGCCATTTACAGCTCTGGAAAAAAATAAGACACCATGCTATATTTTTTTAAAACTCTGCATTTTTAAATCCCTGGTTTAATCCTGGTTCTGCTGGCAGAAGGCTACACTGTGAGGCAGGCTGCTTCCAGGCTCAAAGTTTCTAAGATGGCAAGAACAAGGTGAAGCATGAGCCACTGGCAATAACCAAAAACCAACCAGGTAGAGGGCAGAAGCAACTTTCTAATTCCAGAGATGGCTGTCAACTTATCTTGCAGTACCTCATAAATCAGAGGATGACCTTAAGTGACCTTCAAAAAGAATGGGAAATATTAAGGGGTGTGAAGTGCGCTGCTAGGACAATTCATAACAGGCTCCTAGAAACAGGGCTGAAGACCCACACAGCAAGGAAGAAGCCCTTCATTAATGAGAAACAAGGAAGAGCCAGCCAGTTTGCATACCCATAAATTGAGAAATGAGTGAAATTGCAAATTTTGCTGTTGTCTCTTGATTTTTTCAAGAGCTCTATAAGCCTTTAGTTAGGCAAAATATGCATAGTAAGGAGCATAGTATTTGAGTGTGTACACATGCCTTGATGGATTGGCAATCTGTCCTGAGTGTTTCCCTGCCATGTGTCCTGTGCTACTTGCTATAGGCTCACTGTGACCCTGAACTAGATAAGTGGGATGATGGATGAATGGATACATCTTCAAACCTCTTTTCCCAGTAAGGGTTGTGGTGGCAACATGCCTAGTAAATCAGTCCAGGGCTGCCTTACCAAGGCCTAAGACTGCAGCTTGTTCTGGGGGATCCTTGGGCATTCCCAAACAGGCTGGGAAATATTATCCCTCCAGAATGTCCTGGATTTCCCCTGTACAGTATGACATTCCATGTCACATCCTTACAAGATGCCTAAACCACCCTCAGCTAGTCTTAATCTGAAGAAGCAGAGCTCTATTTTGAGAATTCATCAGCCTGTGACTAAGGTTACATCTGGCAATCTTGCAACAGAAGCTCTTTTTGGTCGCTTGCACTTGCAAACTCATTCTCTTGGTCGTTACCCACAGCATATGACCACAGGTGTAGACAGGAATAAAGACTGACCAATAATCCATGAGTCATCCAATGGCTCAACTCAGATTCCTCACAGCAAACCGTCACAGTGCCTGCAAATCTGCCGGCCTGCAAATCTACTTTCCTCCCTTACTGTCACTCATGAACAAGAGTCTGACGTACCTAAATTCCTTTGCTAAAGGGCAGATCCGCCCCCAAACAGAGTGCTTTGGATGACTCTCCTTCACGTTGTTTCACACTGAATCAGTATCATGCACACATACACACACACACAGTAGACATATCTTTATGGGGACCGCTCATTCATTACTATGGGAAAAATGGAACTATGACAACCTTAACCTCCACCCAGCCCTAACCATAACCATAAGTAACCAGGCAAAATACAAGAGTTTTTTTACATTTTTAGTTTTTTCATTGCAGTCACAGATTTTTATTAAATAGAGTTTTGGATATTCATCACGTTGTGGGGACATTATGTCCCCATAAGGTAAGGTATACCCGGTCACACGCACACACACACACACACACACACACACACACACACATACACATACACATATATAGTGCTCACAGAAAGTCTGTAAAAATGCAAATTTATTGGTTCCATAACAAAAGTATGTTGACGTTAAATATGTTAAACATATAACATATCCTCCACACAGACATTTTCTTTTAATTGTGTAATTTTTCGACTCTCTCATTCAATTCTGTTCTTGTCATTTTGCTATTAATTGCTATTGTAGTCATTGGCTCCCAAAGGGATACGAAACACAAATTTTTGGTGTTTTGTTATTGCAAGGATGTTACTAATTAAAAACACCCAATGAGACTACTTGCAAATTAACTTTTTAACTCAGAACAGCACTAGAACTATAATTTGGGTTTCAATTGATTTTAATGTTTTATTTAAAACTACAGGTTGTTGCTAATGTGATATGTATTTTTTTTATAAACAAATGAATAAAGTGATGTTTTTTGTCATAAAACCAATGTTTTTACTGAATAAATCAACCATCCCAAGACTTTCTGTGAGCACTGTACACACATATATCTACATACATCTTCCATAACCACTTTTCCTCAGTTGAACCTGAAGACGACAACACTGAAATGGGGGCCTGAGCCAGACGCTGCCCTACCTGCCAGTCAGCAGACTCACACAAGGGTGGAACTTAAGAACTTTTGGTACGAGCCAACTGGGCTTGTTCAGTAAAAAAATGTACCACTAGATTTTCCACTAGATCATAATGTACAATGTAATTTTCAAGCATGAAGAGCAACTAAAAGTCAACACATCTTACAATAATAAATTACCATGCAAAAAAGGTACTATCAGTATATCAATTATTAATTTCCATAATTAACACCATCAGAGCACCACATGGTAACTTGGTCAGTGCATAGCCATTCCCTACCGGTCACCCAGCCGATTCTTCAGGCTGGTCCTTGTTACATGAGCCACCATGGTACCACGTACACATTCATGTTTTGGTGAATTTAACTGAAAATATCATTTGGCCAATAACACCTAAAAATCCTTCCGGGATTTTTTAGATGGTTCTATTATTGTTAAATTAAAATCATTCAACACCAGAGACAAACAAATTAGAAATAGTCAGTGTTAGTTTTTCTCAATCGCTTTGGCGCATTTCAGGAATAATGAACATTCTCATGACTATAAGAGCATTTCTCAGAACAGTTTATGCATGTAGCACAACTAATTACATCAATGAATTAGTCACTGCCATTAAAATGAAATGCACCTTCAACATTCTTTTAACCATGAGAGTCAAAACACTTAGATATATTGTCAATATGTCAGTGTAAGCATGTCAGTGTCAGTATGTCAATGTCAGTATGTCAGTGTAAGTATGTCAGTGTAAGTATGTCAGTGTAAGTATGCCAGTGTCAGTATGTCAGTGTAAGCATGTCAGTGTAAGTATGTCAGTGTCAGCATGTCAGTGTCAGTATGTCAGTGTAAGCATGTCAGTGTAAGTCTTCTCCAGAGCTCTGCAATTCTGAATGATAGTCAATTCTCACTTTCTCATTGTCACTGACTGATCATTTTTGATTAGCAAACTGATGCTTATTCATGTCAGAGATACCAGTTTCAACATTGCAAGGCTCTACATTACAGTATGTATAGTTCACTGGCAAGAGGAAGCACTCGCATGAATGTGAAAACTCTTCAGATAGCATAGCAATGACAAACAAATGGGTCACACAGCACTGTATAACAGAAGTGGGTGGCTTTGAGGGCAATGGTGACTTAATGGTTAGGAACACGCACTTGTAATTGAAAGATCCCAACCAGCAAGGCAAACAGTGAGGTACCCTGAGCAAGGTACCGCCCCCAAGCACTGCTCCCCGGGCGCTGAATTAGCTGCCCCCTGCTATGTCACA
>JAODLD010000044.1:19874615-19924063 GCA_026781065.1 Mormyrops boulengeri | reverse complement strand
ACATATGGGTTAAATGCAGAGAACACATTTCGTTGTTGTGCACTGTGTGCTGTGGTGTGTCAACAATGACAATTAATTACTGCAATTTATGGAATATAGTTTTGAATCATTGTAAAAGTTTTAACTGTTTTGCATGTGGTGGCTTTCACCATGATTACATACACATATAGTTTGGGTGTAAAATTATCACACTGGGAAACCATATAATCCATTCTGAAAATTATGTCAAATTATGGCAGTTGTACAAGACCATTTGCATAAGCCTACATTTACTAAAATATCTGGAAATTTGTCTGAAGCAATGAGAAATGATGTTCTGCTGTGCTGAAGTGACATTATGGTGTGGCCATTACCCTTGTTGTTCTACAAATGTTAATTATCATTTGACAAATGTGCCAAAGCAATCAAGACAAACTGTACAAGTAAAAAAAAATATGCTATTCCTAGTTTTTCCACTGGGTGGCATGACAGAGGGTTAGTAATATAATATTCACTGCCCAACTCACTATACTGAACAAACCCAACATCTTGCAAAGGAACTTAGAACGGACATAAAAATCAATTGTACTCCATAGACCAATGATGTGGCTAGCTAGATAAATTCTACAGAAGCAGCAACGATAGTGAAACCAGACTCCGATAGTGAGTTTGCGAAAATATGCAGGCTCAAAGCTGCAGAAATTGTTCCTCCTCAGGATTTCAGATCTCGTCTATTTTCATGTCTATTCTTTATTCATCACCATTGGGTGATTAACTGCATAAAGCACACAGAATGGCAGCTACTGAAATCACAGGTGAAATGTCACACTTTGTTATCAGATATTGCTAATCGTACATTATACCGGTAATCACGTTTTGATTAACACCATCAATCTTCTGCAATCATTCAAGGGGACCCCTCTGGAGTTAAAAAGAAGTCTTCTTAATGTGTTATTACCCTATCACATATAGATAGGCCAACGCAAGATTGGTTTGGTTTGGTTCCACCGTGCCCAATTCACTGAAGTGAATTTGACAGCCCTGTTTCACACAAACTGACTTGATGATTGCATTCATTGTAAGTACAGGAGAATGAGTGAATGACCAAATATGTGTCAGGGAGGTGGCCAGGAGCGCAATGGATAGATGCAAACAGTGGAGAATGACATGATGTTCAAATTGTTGTTGAAGTTCATTGTGCTAAATCACAGATCAAGACTCAAGATTGTTATTGCAATTGTGTCAACCTCAAGTGGTGTATTTATATTTAAAACTTTGCACATATATACAAAGAATAAGTAATATAGAAATACAAAAAATTTCAATATCAGTCCTGTAAAAGTACAAAATCTAAAGCAATAATTACAATTTACAGGCAATCAGAACTATAAAATAGAGCTGACCTCAGGGTGCAAACAGCCATCAGCAGAGGTAGTACATTAAGGCCGTGGTAAGACAGATACTGTATGGAATAGAAGTGTATTAGTGGTGTTGAATGATCAGATTAAAAAATAAGCATTTAATATGACCTTGTGTGTTAAATTAAAAACAGAGAGCTCTGCTTTCTGGTGAAGACATCATCTACAGAACAGCATAACTGAAAATAAATGATTTATAATACAGTAATACAGTAATAATACAATAATATTATGCAGCTGTGAATTTTACGTGTGTGTGAAGGGTGTGTTTCAAGTTCAGCTCCTTCTCTAAATTTAATAGAGCATTTCCTGGTATTTCACTGGTCAACCTTCACGTTGCCCATATATGCTTCTTTAACGTTACCATGTGCACAACCAAAATATAGCACATTTTTTAATTACGTTTTTCACATATTGCAAGTGACCCATGAAGACAGCTCACGGTGTTTGCTTGAAAAAAGGCTTTAGAAAAACTTATAGCTAATGGCTACTTGAAAATAAAGTGTGAAAATTCAACACATTATTATGATTAATCATAATGTCTGTAATTATTCCATTATTAGGGATTAGTGATTCCCTGGTAGAGAAGCACTTTGTTTTAGAATCATATTTCAAAGCATAACAAAGGTCCTTATAAGAGATTTTGCAAACGTTTTCTAATGAATATATGACTTACTTCATTCTTGCAAACAATGGGTAGCATGACCAGAAAATGCAACAAAATATTTAAGTTTTTTGATTATTTCTTTTAAAGGCTGCAAAACCAATCCAGATTTAGCTGAGAGATAAATAATAAGAGGCATTAATGGCATGTGTCTGTATGTAATTAGACCCTACAGGAGATTTGAATTTGAAAACCACAATGTTCACAATTGCTATTTATTGCCAAGCTCTCTGATTAAGGTGAAAGACCAGAAGCCAGAAGACGTAGCAGGACTGTTACAGCTTCACATGTCATCTATAAATAATCATTCTCTAACAAGGGTATGTCTTGCAAAATGAGTTTTGGCACTAAGGGAAAACAGAAATTCTGACTTTATTCAAGAGCGAAGATCAATTCTGTAAGATAGGGGGACCAATATAGTCCATCGTGAATGAAGGACAGCACTCAGCCATGTAACTCCATGGTTCATCATCTATAATAGCAATTGAAAGAATATGGTGATGCCCGGGAATTTACCCCAAGGATTTTTGCACATCTTCATTACATTACGGGCAGTAGTTGCAATAGCATATTTTTGCCATAAGAACTTATCAGATTTTCTTCTCAAATTACTTGGAGATTGCTTATACTCTGCTTTTGATAAGCAGTTTTCAAGTCATTGCGTACATTCTCAGTAGGATTAAACTCAAGAGCATGACCAAGTTACTTAAAAGAATCCATGCGCTTATTCCTAAACCTCTCCAAGTACAGTTTTGGCCTTAAGCTTCTGACCTCCTGTGCTGTAAGGTAAGACTTTAGGCCAGGTTTAAATTTCCCATCTCTTTATCTATCCTCTAACCCCTTATGCTGATCAGAGGCAGTGGCAGGTCAAGAGTCCATCGCAGACAGCATAGGGCAATTCGCTGAAGTACACCTAAGATTAGATACTAGTACACATACAGTCATACCCTATGGGCAATATACAGACATCAATTAGCCTCAGTGCATCTCGTTGGGCTGTGAGAGGAAATTGGAGTACGTAGGGGAAACCCAGGTGACATAGGGAGAACATGTAAGCGCCACACACAGCAAGGAGAGATTTGACCCCCCAACCCCGAAGGTGTGAAGCAACAGTGTAACCCAGTGAGACATCATGTCTCCCGTAAACAATTCCTTGAATGAAAAAGAAAGCTTTCCCCATAGAGCTTTCCTTTAATTTTGAATGTCTTCTTCAGTCCTAGCAAACCTTCCAGTCCCGGCTGATGTCAAAACACAACAAAGGATGAAAGCTGTATTCTGGGCCATGCCAGAACTGACCACAATCCATCCACCCATCCATCCATCACTCTTTGCACAGGATTGTGATGAGCTTGGAGTCTATACTACAAAACTGAAAACACATCCTGGATGGCATCAGTCTGACCATAAAACCTTGCCATATATCGGCAGGAATACTTGCCTACTTATTTGCATATTCCATGGAGGCTTTGAGATACCTTCCTTCATGTCACCTTGGTGATACAAGTTTTACAGATGCTCCTCGATTTACGGTGGTTTGACTTATATTTCGTCTTTATGATGGTGCGATAGCGATGCACATTCAGCAGTCATCAAATGTTGAATTCTGATCTGTTCCCCAGCCTTGTGATATACTGTATGACACATGTTACTGGCGCCATTTGATGGTAGCAGCCACACAGCTACGCTTCCAGTCTCTGTATTGTGAGCATAAACATCTTACAGTTTTAAACAATGTGTCATGTTTAATTACAGTACTTATTTATTTACTGACTTAATGACAATAGTTATTTACTTCCTTAACAAAAATTAATTTATTTACCAATTCATACCAATTTATTCATCACCTATTTATATTCAACTCACAATATTTTCAATTTACAATGGGTTCATCAGAACACAATCTCGTCGTAATTTGAGGAGCATTTGTGTTTTGATGGTATAATTTCCATTTACCCCTCAGTGAAGACAGTGTCATCAAGAACCCTTTAACTTTAAAAACATCTGATTGCAATAAGACCTGGGAATCACGGCCTTTTTTTCACACAGGGATCATATTGCATAACAATTGTATCTCTGCTGCGTGACCTTTTCTAAACAGGATGAGGGACCCAGCAAGGCGAAAGCAAACATTTACTTCATACGTCTGATGCCACGGTTTCCATGGTGCATACAGGCGACTGGCAGAAAAGGTCATGCAAAATGATGTTTTGTAGTATGTGTTTTCATGCAATTATGGTTCCTGGGTGCCACGTTTCTTAATAAACACAACACGGTATTTATATAGCCCTGCAAGTGCAACTCCAAACAGTAATCATCTTAGGATTCTGCAAAAGGTCACTACATTCATTTAATTCGATAAGGAGATCCAGTGCAGGTAACACTGGACAGTGGCAGACATCCTATAAGACCCAAGACCTCCGCGATGTGTCCATATCTTATTTTCCACAAGCCTGGTGCTAAATACTATGCTTACTTCCTGTGTCAGCAGGTGCTACTCTAGTCTTAATCTCTATGGAACATTAATTTTCAAAATATTTATAATTTTTCCAGTGGTTTAAAATGTGCATGATGCTATATGCATGAATTGTTTTGAGAAATGCTCTTATAGCCATGAGAATGTTAAGTACGTTTCACAAAATGTGCCAAAGCAATCAAGAAAAACTGTAACATTCTCAAGACTGTAAGAGCATTTCTTAAAACGATTCATGCATAGAGCACAACACTATGGTTTAGCTGCAAAGGCCTGTAACATACCACAGACAATTAACTCATGTCTCAAAAGCGAATGATTCCACCAATGAATGTCAGTGCTACCAAAATGAAAAGAACAATCAGCATCATTTTAACCATGAGAGCAAAATGCTTAGATATATTGTCAGTGTGTGAGTGTAAGTATGTCAGTGTAAGTATGTCAGTGTAAGCATGTCAGTGTAAGTATGTGAATGTAAGCGTGCCAGTGCAAGTATGTCAGTGTAAGTACAGTATGTCAGTGTAAGCATGTCAGTGTAAGTATGTCAGTGTCAATGTGTCAGTGTAAGCATGTCAGTGTAAGTATGTCAGTGTAAGTATGTCAGTGTCAGTGTGTCAGTGTAAGCATGTCAGTGTAAGTATGCCAGTGTAAGTATGTCAGTGTCAGTGTGTCAGTGTAAGTATGTCAGTGTAAGTATGCCAGTGTAAGTATACTCCTGAGCTCCACAATGCTGAATGTTAGTTGGTTCCCACTTTCTCACTGTCACTGACTGATAATTTTTCTTTAGCAAACTGTTACTTATTCATGTGAAAGACACCAGTTTCAACATTGCAAAGTTCTATATTACATTATGTAAAGTTCACTGGGAAGAGGAGGCACTCACATGCACACATAATTTCTTCAGATCTCAAGACACAGTACAATAGCGAACAAAAAGTCACACGGCACTGTATAACACAAAAACGGCAAAACAGCAATCAAAGACAACAATATGACAAGAAGATGTACTCTATGAACAATGCCGTGTCACTGCAAGTTATGGAATATATTTTTGAAATGTTTTTCCACTTTAGTGAACTGTTCTGCATGTGGTGGCTAACATGATGATCACATACATTTATAGTTTGGGTGTAAAATTATCACAGTGGGGAAACGACATAATCTATTTTGACCAGCAAAATAAAAACAACTGAAAATTGTGTCAAATGATGAGTATTATACAAAATCATTTGTATACATGAACTAAAACAGTTGGAATTGTGTGTGAAGCAGGGAAAAACAGTGTTCTGTTACGTAGAAGTGATATTATGGATTTCAATGGTTGTTTCGCAAGTGTTTGTAAATTGTCATTTGAGAAATGCTTCAAAGCAAAAGAGAAAAACTGCAACAATCAACAGGTGGAACATGATAATGCATACATTTGCTTATATACCAGCCTTTGTGGGTGGCCTCTGCTCTGTGCTCAAGACTCATTGACATTAATCAGATTTTTGCCAAATTGGTACATTTGCCACAAACATTTCATTTTACAATAAATGTATATGTTGACCTGTTGATGTTGCTTAGCATAAATAAGCAGTTATTGTAAACAATCGAGAAATGATATTCAGCACCTGTGATAGGTATTAAGCTACTTCTTAATCCAGGCTACATAGATGTACAAACACGCTCCTTGGTTATATATAGTACAGCTGCCATGGACAGCACATTGACTTCAGCATAAAGAAGACACAACATCTCATTAAATGCTGTAGGCAGAGGTGGATCGTTCAAGGACAGAAAGTACAAATCCTGACCAGGGTTTTGTTTCAATCAACCAGTTGAGTATAAAGAGTCACAGTCACTGAGTACTCAACTGGTTGGTTGAAATAAAACCTTGGTTTGGATTTGTACTTTCTGGATCTGAACGTTCCACCTCTGACTGTAGGACTGTAGGGACCACCAAAGGAAGGTCGACGTCAGAAAATACGTAACCGACTTTTTATTTTTAAAACAATCGCACATTCGGGGATTTGGATGGACCCTTTGATGTAGACTAAGCCTTATGATTCGCTTCAGGATAATTCCCATTCTCTCTTCCCAGGGGGAGACACACAAGTCATCATGGAGTGTGTGTGTGTATGTGTGTGTGTGTGTCTCTCTGTCTGTGGTGGTAACTTCAGAAAAAAATTGATTGCTGCAGTTAGGACTCTCGCCCTTGTCAGTCAATAACATGACGTCTGCATGACAGGTAATTCCTCGTGCCATGCCTGCACACACTGAGAGATTGTCAGTGTCACAGATTCCTTCTGCTCTGTTCTGCTGCAGAGCCTGCTGTCACACTGGTCGTTCAGCCATGGAGGACTCTGTCAGTCTCACGACGTTCCCCGCTAACACCAGCTGCCCCGATCTGAAGCCTGCCGGTGTTATTAATGGAAACTCTACAGCCGTATTTGCGTTCCTGACCCAAATCCAGAGATCATTTGTTGTTTCTCCAGCAGCTCCTTAAAGTCTCTTACGTATCACCTGTCACAGCATACGGCACTTGGGTATGCTAATGAGCTCTTGGCATTTCAGCCCCAGGATTGTTCAGTTAAGAACAGTGCTAAATGGAGTTTCTCTTGCCCTGATCTTAGAAGCACGGTCCTATGCAGGACTTTTCCAAAGAACCCCAACTCTAGCTGTTAATTTAAGCCGCTTCTTTGTTAGGCTTTTCAGAGCCAAAATGATATATTTTAATAAAGGTATCCAGAAGCAGATTTTTAAAACACCACGTCTACTGCTTCAGATGATTATACACCATCAGCTGGGTGACAATACAAACATGATGAAATTCACAATAATCAAGTCTGAACTAAGATGATTTTTATGTTCTTTGTTTATTCATAATTCATGTGGTATCTATAGAACCTATTTTGTCAATCAAATCTATGACCCTGGTATATTTTTCAGCACGAAAAAAACCAATTATTATTTTGTATACATCCACCCATAAGGGTATGGAATTGGCTGGTGCTTCATTTTAATCATTTCTCATTATTTGCTATAGATGTCATGTAACATGTAATAGTACTTGGTGAGTGTTGTTTATTTATTCATTTTTAAAATCCATCCATGTTCCAACCACTTCTCCTGAACAGGTTAATGGAGGGGATGGAGTCTATCTCAGGATATGGGGCACATGGCAGGGGTACACCCTGGAAAGAGTGCTAGTCTAGCAGGACACAAACATACATCATCACCATAAATGACACACAAGGGGCAGAGGAACCCACAGAAGAAGAAAGGAAGCCACACATTAGAGTTGGAGAAGAGAAGGTGGAACTCAAACTCAAAGCTGTATGGGTGTGAGCCAAGAGTGCAACCCACTGACCCACCTGACAGCCCCGATAAACTTCTTCTACAAATAATTGTTATAGACTTTAGAGCAGGGGTCACCAACATGGCGACCGCGGGCACCAGGATGCCCCCAAGGACCACATGAGTTGCCCGCGGACCTGTTCTAAAAATAGCACAACTCACCAGGGAGCAGCGACTAGAATTTAATTTTATCCTGTTGCTATTCTTCTTTAATCACATTTGCATTTATATAGATTTGAAAATGACAATATCTAAGAAAAAAAAAAGCATTTAAAACATGTTTATTATACATGAAGTTTAGGAGGGCGTTTCAAACTGGTAGCCCGTGATGTAGCTCTCAGTTTCAAAAAGGTTGGTGACCCCTGCTTTAGAGGATGTGGAGTCTCAAAGAAAGAGCCCTCATATTCCAAACAGTAAGGCGTCAACAGAAGTACACTGCGAGTTTGGAAGCGACAATAAATTTCTCTACCAGCAGATGGCAGCAGACACCCATCCCAAAATCCATCCTTTACTTGATCATGCAGATGTTTAAAGCCTTCCCTATACATGTCAAAAAGGTCCGTACAAGATAAACCTAAACAAATCAAAATTAATGGAGTGGGAAGAGCAAGGGTCGTTTCCAGAGAAGCATGAACTGAGAATGTATTGGGGAAAGAAAAACAGTGATTAATGTCCTCAGTTCTTATTCGCGTTTTTAACTGAAATACATGTTACCATGATATACATACTAGACATTGTCTCACAAAACTGTTAGCAAGAAGACAGATTAATGACGCCCCTGGCCCAACCACATTTAGATCATTACAAGACTTTCACCACCCTCTGAAAATGGGGTCTAAGGCCATTCGATTTTGTTTTGAGTAGATGGTTTTTGAATTAATTCTTCACTTGGTCGTCATACATTATTTGATGTATGAATCACAAATGATGTAAAGATCCTCAATGTCATAAGAGAATTTTAGCAGTATGTAGATGAGTTAAATAATTGAAATATCGCATGCATTCCACATTTTTATTGTATGCAATAAATATTAAAGCCAAAAGATAAACGTGATAAGAGAAGCAATAATTGAAACATTTTGTCATATTGATGATGACAAATATCCTTGTTTGTTCGGGATGTTTGCTGCTAAGGGAGAATCATTACTTGCAATCAGTGGCGTCGGAAGAAGTTTGACTTAGTCACATGGAGAAAGGATGCGACGTAAGGAAGATTTTAAAATAATATTAGAATATTAAAGATTTCAGCATTTTAAAAAACACTGTTTAGGGTACAGTTTTACAAAAATACATACATATGATAAAATGTTTGTCTGATAGGGGACTACAATCTTCGTTAGGTATACCCTATGTTTCGTCCTCGAACAGCGAATTGGCCTCTGTTTCTTTTTAACAATAATAAAAGAAAGAAAAAGCTCGTATAATTTATTTATTTCGGTGTTTATTTTTTATTTACCTATTTCTTTATTTGTTTGGGGGGGGGGGTCTGCCGATATTGGGGTGACGCGTCCTGTTTTCGTAGTCCCTGCTTGCAATGTAGGAAATATAGCTATGACAGCATGGTGAAAGTTAATTATGAGATATTTCAGACAGAAAGCATTTTGACTTGGATAACAGAGGATATTAGTGGTGAGGTTTGTTTTGCCCTTTAACGTCAACGTCAACGAAATTCAGTACCTATTTTCGTCCACTAGGTGGCGGGGCGAGTCACTGCTGAACTGGCTTAAAGCTGCACCTTCAGGGCGGGCTCACGCCTGCTCGACCAATCAAAGTGACAGTAGCCCAGGCGGCGGCTAAGCCCGGCTCGAAAGCTGCCTCTTTGTCTCAGGCTGCACAATAAACTGCACAATAGAGAAACTGTGTCATTGTGGTTTCATGACAAGGTAGAACATAGAAAATAAACGGGTAATTAATTAAGACAGCTCTCCTTTTCTGAAAATGAACATGAATCGCGCAGCCGAAATTTCGAATACAGATTTTTTTTTTCATTTTTCCTGAAAAGTATCATGAGGCTGGCTGATTCCATTATACATTAGGAAATTACCATATTGCACCCCTTTATTATCTTTATTATTTTTTCAGTGTGCTTAATATAATGTGATTAAATACTGCTTTATGAGTAAATGGAGATAAACAGATGCGCTCCACTCCCGTCAAATAGCTTCCAAACCGAAAGATATTCGCGGCGGACAGCGATCAGCCGCAGCTTACCGGTTACCGAGGTCTGCGATGGACTTCATCTCACCAGGAGCGTGAGGAGAAGTCAAATATAAAGCAATTTTAAGAAACCAGTGCCTCGGTAGTAACCTTAAATGATATACGGTACATCGTTTGACAGGGGTGTCCATTAATACCTAAGACACTTAAACTTAATTCTTAATGCATTGCGAGCCTCGGGATTAACATTCTGGAACATATTCACGGTTTAACTTCATCTTATTAATGATTAAAAACAAATTTTTAATGAATTAAAAATGCTTATACTGGATAGAAATGTATATATTGGACAAATGCTCCACCATGCAGAGGCTGAAATACTTTAATTATTACTGAAATTGTTAATTGATAAGATGACAGGTATTAAATAATGCATTAGCAATTTGGATTACACAACTGACTTGGCCAGCAGAAGAAACTTGGATTTAGCCGAAGGAAGCAACTGTGGGATCCATTGACTTGAAGGTCAAAAGATGATTTTATATCGTAATGCCCAACGGATAATGACAGACCTCTGCCATCCAACACAGTCACTTTTCTGCCCCCTGCCCTCCAGGAAACCCTTTAGGTCCATCCGGATTCAGGAACATTTTCTTTCCAACAGTAATAAGAGATTTAAACATGCACTGATAAATCACCACTGTCATTTATTTATTAACCACTGGCTATTTAAACCTCACCACCTTGCTGTCCTACGTATATCTAATTGTGCGTTATACATCATGTTCTTCAAGTTCAAGTTAACTTTGTCATCAACAGCTACGTACACGTGCATACCGAGATGAGACGTTTCTCCATGGACCGCGATGCAACATATACCTACATATAACTAAATACAATATGCAACAATATAACAATATAGGGCCATGGGGCATTGTGGTATTTTGTGTACATATATTTAAATATAACCAGCATAAGGTAAGTGTTTGAGAACTACCTAGCTGCATGCGAGATATCTATTATTGCACAGAAGGAAAATACACTCAGCATTGGTTGGGTGTCTATCACGTCTCACATTATACACTGTAGATGAGATGAAATGTGACCATTCTTGGATCATGTGTATGATTTATATTAAATATGGTATGTGCATTGTATAGTGTATGTACACAGTACTGTGCGTTGTAGGTATACGTCCTTAATCCGTTCCAGATCCTTGGACTTATACCAAACAGGCCGTATACCAAACAAATTTTTCCCATAAGAAATAAAGGGAAAATGATTAATCTGTTCCCATGAAAAAAAAATCCTGTTATTGGCATATTATACATTGATGGGGTTGTATAAAATGATTTAAATACTGCTTAATACTAAAATATATAAATACAAAAGCAATTAGATTAAATAAATGAAAAGAGATTATAATGTGGGTTGTTCACTGAATGGTAGCAACTGGCGTACTGACGCTCCTGGGCAGTCGTGGGTCGAGAGAGAGGTAAACAAGGGTAGCGCGCGGTGTCGTGACTCATTTGACCCAAGTTCTAGCACGCGAGTCGTATTCCAAACAAAGGTCATATACCAAGCAAAATTTTTTGAATCGAAACAGGACGTATACCAAAGCGGATGTATACCGAGGTACCACTGTATATTATTTCTACTTGCCATTCTCTTATTTGTTATTTGTTGTTATATGTTGTAGAAATACAAATAAAAAGAAACAAGTGACAACGATGCTGTTGTGACGTGCGGAGTGAAGGAAGGAGAGGGACCCCGTACTGCGGGAGAGAATAGGTTTATTCACTAGCCCGAAGCAGACAGAACTAGAGGGACGCGGAGGAAGAGAGGTCGGGTCACAGGCAAGGGTCCGGCAGCCAAGAGAGTCAGTCCTACACGTAGTGACAGGACGAGGCGACGAGGGGGAGGGATGAACGAGGAAGCCGGGTCGAGGGCGTCGGACGGGGCAGGCAGGCAGGGAGATCGAGACAGGCAGGACGGGCGAGACAGCAGGGCAGGACACCGGAGGGAGGGCAGGCAGGGAAGACACAAGACAGATACGCTTAGCAAGGTTCCAGATCATGGCAACAATACTTCGCGATCTTCGCTGGGTATTCTGCACCTTAAGTACCGGAGCGCCCCTTGGGAGATTGTCCGCAGCTGTCATGTCACTTCCGTGTGGGCGTGACAGCTGTGAATCCATGAAACCTTTGAATCATAATGGTGAGTAAACTGGTGGCATAGTGACTCTGTGGGTAGCACTGTAGCTAGATTTTATGGGTGGGGTCGCAGTGTCACACGTCCCAGCTGACTAGGCCCTGGAGTGCCACCCTCCCCTGTCACTTGCAAATTCAAAATTCAGAAGGTTGGCCCTTCTATGTCAATTTTGCCCCGTCTTAAAACATACCAGAGTTGCCCTGTTTCATCATATTGCTCTGAATTTTCTCTGGCAGTCCAAACACCGACAGTTAAGTGAACTGGTATCAATAAATTGTTTATAGTGTGTGATTCGCCATGTGTATGACTATCCTGCGATGGACCAGCATTCCATCCAGAATGTTTCTCTGTCTTGTGCCATGTGCTGCCTGAGATCCCCCCCTCCCCAACACACACACCTAAGGAAGGGAAATGTTGAGGAGATGATTTAAGCTGCAGACATAGATATCACTTGTGGGCAGTCTTGCACATGTTCGGCGAACAGCAAGAGATGATATACGACTCTACAAAGTACTCGTTAGCATCCTTCTTTAGACAGCGTTGCTAACAGATGCCGACTGACAGCACAGTGATGGAGTAACGTGAGGCACAGTCTGGGGCTGGGGCCGGGCCGCTCCGCCGTGTTTAAAATTCACTTGGAGATGCACCCTGTCCGATCGGGTCGTGCGTCATTGTCAGTTTTGTTTCCCCAGGAGCCCTGGCGGTGAACCGCATGGGTGCAGCCATATGCCAAGAGTGCTTTCTAAAGGTCAGCGGTGTTTAGACAGAGCGAGGGGGACCTTCCCAATGAAAATCACTCGTAGGTCACGCTTGGGGCCTGTGGTATGAGCGGCAGGGCAGGCACACTCTACCTAATGAATTAAAAATATACTTCTAAAGAGTTTCTGAAAGAGTAAAACAGCGTTGGTGGGTAGCTATTTCCAAATGCTTAGTGAACGGCGATAAAGTAAATTAATTCATTATAACATTTTTGTTTTTTTTTCGTTATTCATTTCCTTTCAGACACGTCGACAAGTTTGACGAGTTGAGTTGTGCGATCCTCTAAGTGTATTCAGTGTACCGTATAGCAGTTAGAGGTATAGCGGTATGAAAGGGCAGCTTTAAAGTTAAATTGGCTGTTGCGTAATATAAAGTGTCAGAATTGCAATTAAAGCAGCACTTATTTCTGTTTGCTGATCCACCCAGTTGGCTCACAAGTGCCCATTTAGCCCTACACGTGTGAAGCAGTTTGGAAACGTGGTAGGTGCATACAGCATTCCAGCTTAACCTCGGCGCGCCTTAATGGATGCAATGCATTTTCAATCGGCGTCAGTGCGGATACTCATAGATTAAAGGGGGCGGTTTTGGCTAATTCCTCAATTATGGGTAGCTTTTAAACTATAGCCTAATGGTGAAATGTACTTCCCACTGTTGCCTTAAATGCCTGAATTTAACATCTCAAAGCGATGATGTTAATAATCCATCATGTACTACAACTGCAAGGAAAGGGAAAAAAAAGGACATTAACTTTAACTTTTGCACTTTTTTAGCAGAGTTTTATTCATGACCCTGCTGTCTCACAATCGGTTTTAAATAAAACATATTTTCTTGTATGTTCTTTTCAGTCCCGGTTCCATGTTTCAATGCAATCCCTTGCTAAGGACATGTTTTTATATATTTATAGTGATTTCAGACACATTAAATATTCAGTTAAGCAGCTCATCATGTCGTCTGCAGCATCCCGACGCGCTTGGCAGAGCTAATTCATTCAAAGGTTACTCTGTTGGTTGAAGACGATGCAAGAAATCTACCGGAGCAGAAGCCAGGTGAACCTCCTCTGGGACGGCTAACTCAGATCGCATTTACATGATGTGGCAACGATTGAAGACCGATGTACCTCCCCCAGGCCAGGAAGCATATACAGGGGTGGGGCCACAGGGGCACTGGCTCCAGCTGAATGCTGATTGGCCTCCAGAGTGCTCCCTTCCCTTGTCACTCAATGATTCAAAACATATCATTGACTAATGATAAGTCTGACCCCTCTATATAAATTATGGTTTCTTCCACCCCCTACCTTAAAAAAATTCTATAATCAACCCTGCTTTAGGCATTCTCTGTTTTCCAGACTGTTAACTGAAGAATCAAGCATGCAGTAAAATATGATCAGAATTATGACGGAGGTGCATATCCAGACGCAGCAGCTAGGAGGCACTAGCTGATCAGAAACTTCATTCTCTTGCTTCACGAGGCATGACATATTTTCTGAATCAATCCACATCAGTGTTATGGGTCCCACAGAGGCCTTGGACAACCAATCCAGGAGGCAGTAAAATGCCAGAATAAAAGATGATACCCTATCAAATTTGATGCCCGTCTACCTTTATTTTTCTGTATATGGGGGCTTCCTGAATTCTGGGCTTGCCAGGCCCGTGACCTACGCGGTGTGACGGGATAATTTAGGACTTCTTATCATATGACAGTGCACCTGAAAAATGTTTCACGCATCTCTCTGCCTTGCTAGCGCCTAGGAAATAAATAATTCTTTTGTTTTTGCATGGTCAATTAACTCGCCTGTCGCGAGCGGCGGTGTCTGCGGTAAGGGACGGCCGAATAGACATGCACCAAATCCCCCAGTGATTCAATAAAATCCTCCAGAGGATTTTCAAAGACAGAGCGAGGCATTGGTGAGCGTCCTCAGACGCAGTCGTGTGTGTAATTATAAGGTATTTCAATTTACTATCTAAAACTTTACCAGGAACAAAGAATACTAGGAGATTG
The DNA here is from genome assembly GCA_026781065.1 of Mormyrops boulengeri. Taxonomy (NCBI): domain Eukaryota; kingdom Metazoa; phylum Chordata; class Actinopteri; order Osteoglossiformes; family Mormyridae; genus Mormyrops; species Mormyrops boulengeri. The sequence continues at coordinate 19,909,068 of JAODLD010000044.1, read as the reverse complement.
CCTAGTTTTATTGCATCCAGAATAATCCGCTAGTTCTTTTTTCTGCAGAGGTTTCCTGTTTAAAATGAATTGAATAAATATTGAGTCTTGGGTTAATAATCAATTGCTCATCAGGAATTAAAAGTCTGTTAAAGGGCAGCAGTGAACAACAAGTCAATAGCTATGCTGGAAAGTTTAAAAGCCTTCCATATAATAACTGTCATGTCGTGATTATAATTCATTTCAGGGACTGGAAAAAAGTGAATGCAGTTCTCTGAGTCACTTTGTAGTTCGTATATGCACTGAACCAGCGACTCACAGGTATAAAGATGAGAGTATATTTTCCTTGCGAGTTCAGCCTTGGCAGCCATAAGATTTTATTTTATGGATTTCAAACACACACTTTGCGCTTTGGGTGGTGATTGAGCTTTTGGCTGTGGGTTTTTTGTCCTTAACAGTCCAGGGGCAGGGTGGGAGAACAGCAAAACTGTTGACATTTACCCTATAGCTAAACCTACACATGTATACAGACATTTTGCGAGTGACACTTCAACTTGTGCATTTATATTCAGGTCTCACTGTACTGGTACCTTGAAATATTAGCCAGCCTTACAATAACAAAGCTGAGTTGTGGGAGTTTTACTTGAAAAATGACTGGTTCAGAGAGGTAACCAATCAGATTGTAGAGGAGGTGGGTCCAAGTAACTAGAGGAGGTGAGACCAACCAATCAGATGTCTTGGTCCTGCCTCTTCTAGTTGCTTACACCCACCTCCTGTACAATCTGATTGGTTTTCTTTCTGAACTAATCACTGGTTTCCTCTCTGAACACTCATTTTTCATTCTGCTCTCAGAACATTTTTGTGTACTGTAGGTAAATCTCCCATGAGCCAAAAGTTGCATAACAGTACAGCACATGTGGTGCTCTGTGAATGAAGGATTGGAATCCTAGCCAGTGTTGCTTGACAGGCTTATGTGCTTCACATGCTTCCCTTCATCTACATTTGTTTTGGATTTTCTCCAATCAGCCATAGCATTAAAACCACTTGCCTAATTTTGTGTAGGTCCACCTTATGCCACCAAAACAGCTCTGACCCATTGGGGCATGGACTCTACAAGACCTCTGAAGGTGTCCTGTGATCTAGCACAAAGATGTTAGTAACAGATCCTTTAAGTCCTGTGAGTTGTGAGGTGGGGCCTCCATGGATCGGACTTGTTTGTCCAGCACATCCCAACAGATGCTCGGTTGGATTGAGACCTTGGGAATTTGGAGGCCAAGTCAACACCTTGAACTTTCCTCAAACCATTCCTGAACAGATTTTGTAGTGTGGCAGAGCGCATTATCCTGCTGAAAGAGGCCACTGCCATCGGGAATACCACTACCATGAAGGGGTGTACCAGGTCTGCAACAATGCCTAGGTAGATGGTACCAAAGTAACATCGACATGAAAGCCAGGACCCAAGGTACCCCAGCAGACCATTACCCAGAGTATCACACTTCCTCCTCTAGCTTGCCTTCTTCTCATAGTGCACCCTGGTGCCATCTCCTCCCCAGGTAAACGACGCACATTCACCTGGCCGTCTGCATGATGTAACAGAAAACATGACTCATCAGACCAGGCCACCTTCTTCCATTGTTCCATGGTCCAGTTCTGACTCTCACATGCGCATTGTAGAACCTTTTGGCCATGGACAGGGGTCAGCATGGGCACTATGACTGGTCTGCAGCTACGTGGCCCCATATGTTGTGTGTGTTCTGACAACTTCCTATCATCTCCAGCACTAACCTTTTCAGCTCTTTGTGCTACAGTAGCTCTCCTGTGGGATCGGACCGCACGGACTAGCCTTTGCTCCCCACACGTATCAATTAGCCTTGGGTACCAATGGCCTGGTTCACTGGTTAGCCTAACATATAATGGCACCCTTTACTGGTGCCATTGTAACAAGATAGTAAATATAATCAATGTTGTTCACTTCACCCCTCAGTGATGTTAACGTTATGGCTGATATTATGTATTTCCTATCAGATGTTTCATATCAGTGGTTTAAAACAACGTCTTTACAAATTTCAGTGTTTGAGAAACAGTTCCACAACATGTGAGGTATTGCAGAGGAACGGTGGCCTGGTGGTTAGTACTAGCCTCAAATCGTTGTGGATTTTATGCTCACCCCAGCTCTATGTAAAGTCTTCCAGTTCTCCCCATGGTTTTGTGGGATTCTTTCTGCAGTTTCATCCCACAGTTGGGAAACATGTAGTGAGGTGTATCAGTGTCTAGCTGCATCTCATGATGGATAAGCTTTCCATCAAAGGTGTTTTGAACCACCAGACTAGCGAATGTCTTCTCCCCTCAAGCAGTGCATATGCTGAACTCTACAAAAACTCATGTACCATTTCAGTATAAACACAAACTTTTCCACCCTACCAAACTCCTGGTATAAATATGTGTATATATTTGATACTTGCACCTTCCTCAGGAAACTAATCAAGAACTACCCCCTGGGATCAATAAAGTTTGTCTTAATCTTAATTGATGCACTATTTTTAAATGTTTTATTTATTCTATTCTGCTGTTAATTTTACTACAATTACTCTGTGTGATGCTTGCGCTAAGAAAACCTACCTCATTTTGTTGTACATGTGCGCATTGACAATAAAGTTGACTTCGACTTCGGTGTGTGGCCCATTCTTCCTGAGACTGCAAACTCACCTGCCCACACCACAACCAGCTACCACATTACTGTATTGACATTTTACATGGTAGCTAAACTTCCACATTCGTGCAGAATTTTGCGGTTATGGAAACTGATGGATGGTTTAGCATACCTACATAGTGTGTGTTAGAGCTGTGAACAGCTGGTTTATAACAAGCCTTTTTAGCACATACGTTGTCTCGAATCCCAGCCTTGTGCCTGGGATATTCATTAGACCCCATGCCACCATGCTGAATAGGTGGTTGGAGGATTGATACAGTAGATGATGTTATGGTATACATGAGTATATCTGTTTTAATGCTGCAAAACATGAACACAATGGACTTTAAATTTTACACAGGATTAGTGAGTTACAGTGTGAACAGAACAGCATATCTTGTTGCAGTCATTGCAGCACACAAATTAAGGCCACCGCCCCTATAAATATAATCTATCTCTGGGTTAGATAGCATAATTTTGAAAACCTGTTCCCAGTTCCAACCTTTTGGAGACTTTATGAATTTCAGCTAGGCTTCCTATTGTGACTGTAGAAAATGACCACACGACAGCATCATTCAAATTCACCATTGTGCAAAATGTAAGTGGAATGAGTTTGGAGTGGGGTGTTACGTTATTTAATTCTTCAAGGCCAGCCTGGGCCTTTTATTAACCAACTACTGAATTGAAGAAAAACACCCTATTGGCTGTTTTGTAAGATTTCTAGCAACTTCCTATAACTGAAGGAATCTGCAAATATTTGATTGATACTTTTATTATTATTGATCCCCATGGGGAAATTGTCTTTTTTTAACACTCCCTCAACTTGCTGTTTTGTAGAGTAAGCTGTCAGTGAAAGGCAGCCACCTGTTGGGGGGCCCAGGGAGCTGGGGGTTAAGGACCTTGCTGAAGGACCTGTAGATGTGCCGAGGCTGGGTTTGAACTGGCAACCTTGATTACAGGCACACAGGCTTAGCTCACTCAGCCACACGCTGCTCCCGAATTTGTTTCTTGACTTATTTTGTTTTATGAAAAAAGCACCTATCATGCTGTATTTCCAGGCTTGAGACGCCTCCAGAGACTGGGCGTTTCGTCAAGTTACCAAAGTAACTTTGTCACGACCTCTCTCATCTTCCCGTCATGTTCCCATTTGGCCAGCAGAGGTCACTGGCTATCTGTATTCCTCTGAATGTTCCAGCATTAATTAATGTGTTAATCACTCACACCTGCCTCTGGCTGTTACATGTTACCTGCGTATGTATGTGCCTACCCTGGCTAGACTCCCTAGTTCGGTCATAGCTGTCATTGTTGTTAGTCTATGAGCTCCTGGTATAAGTGCCTTATATTTTGTATTTCCCGTGTCATAGAGTAGACCTGGTCCCTTCAATTTGTTCTTCCTCACCTCTTGTTTGACCCCACAAGGTCTTTTGATCTCTGATATTGTTTGCCTCAACCATAATAAAGCCTCCTCCACTGAAACCCAAGCCCCCGCATGGATCATCACACCTTCCTGGTGTCCAGTCATGACCATCAGAGTTTGATGGCTCTTGTCTTTCCTGTAGTCCTGAGGATGTTGAGGATTTCAAGCCAGAAATGTACACTATGTGGACAAAAGTATCGGGAAACCAGGCCATTACACTTACAGGAACTTTTGTGACATCCATTCTAAATCTACAGGCATCAATATGGAGTTGGTCCGATCCCTGCGACTATAACAACTAACAATGATACCCCATACTATTATCCCTCCTCCACAAAACTTTACAGTTGGCACAATGCAGTCGGGCAGATAACATTCTTCTGGCATCCGCCCAACCCAGACTTGTCCATCAGAACCGCCAGACAGAGAAGTGTGATCCATCACTGCACAGAGCACGTTTCCACTGCTCCAGTCCAGTGACGGCATGCTTTACACCACTCCATCTGACACTTGGCATTGTACTTGGTGACGTGAGGTTTGCATACAGCTGCATGGCCATGGAAGCCCATTCCATGAAGCTCCTGGTGCACAGTTTTTGTGTTGGGGTTAATGCCATAGGAAGTTCGGAACTCTGCAGTTATTGCCAGTAGACCACTGGCAACTTTTATGCACCGTGCGTTTCAGCACTCGGCGATCCCGCTCTGTTACTTTACACGGTCTGCCACTTCATGGCTGAGATTCTGTTGTATCTAAACGCTTCCACTTTGCAATAATACCACTTACAGTTGATCGTGGAATGTCTGGCAGGGAAGAAATTTCACAAACTGACTTAGTGCAAAGGTGACATCCTATTATAGTACCACACTTGAATTCACCAAGCTCTTCAGAATGACCCATTCTTTCACAAATGTTTATAGCCACTGCATGGCTAGCTCTTACACACTCCTAAAATAATTATGTTACTATGGGAAGTCCCCCGACAATGCCTTTAGGGGTCAATTTGACCCCAGGGTAGGTGTGAGAGCTAGGTGCTTGATTTTATACACCTGTGGCAATGGGTCTGAATGAAACACCAGAATTCAATGATTGAGAGGTGTGTCCCAATACTTTTGTCCATATATTATGCATTTGGGGGTTATGAAATATTTAACAATAAAGGAATTTTGTTTTAAAAAGATGAACACATCAAACTGAATGAGTAGGAGAGTTCACCTGGATTTTCACAAAAATTAAAAAATTAATTTATACAATCTGCAGCCTTCTACATCTCAAATAACACTGAATGATGAAACATATTTATGTAATTTCTACATATTTTCCAACAAAGTGTAAAGACTAATACTACATTTTTAAAGCATAAAATGTGACAGTTTTCCTGTTTATGGGATGTGTATTTCCTTTGGATAAGCTATAGGCATAAAACATTATACATAATCAGGAAGCGTTTATCTGCCTTCCTGCCTTCCAGCCAGCCTGCTGAACTTTTGAAGCTGACAGTGTTCCCTAACCATTTCATTTGTGTGCTATTGGCTTGGTTAAAACAGGCCTTAATTTCAGAAAAATTCAGAACCTGTGTTTAGGGCATGATGAGTACAGGCTGACGTAAGAAAGGCTGAAAAACATTACTTATTGTCTGCAACCAATAATTTAGCTACTGAAATTAGAATTAAAAATCCATTTAGTGGATGCTTTTATCCAGGCTACTTAGCAGTGTGGAAGGACAATACTGGAAATGCACATAATGACAAATGTGCAAGAATCTTTCTCAGATGTGTTCAGCTGATTACTTTTGGGGAATTAATGTATTCTGAAAATAAGAGAAGCGGTACTAAGGGTGCTTTGAAATCGGTCATTTAATCTATAGATGAAGAATTATTATTACATCTGAATGAGTGGTTTGAAAAATGGATAGATGGATGAATATTATAATACTTTTTTATATGTATCATTATAAAGCGGTTCTAGGAAGCTAAAGGGGTAATTGTTCACATTATAAAACCAGGAGGTTTTTAACCATTTGCATTTCTACGTATGGAGAGTAGGGCTGGTATTTTTATTCTTTTTAAAATTAGGAATTCTGGTACGGTACGGGGCGTGGGGGGGGCGGTTAGGAATTGACAGACATGGCAGCCAACTGTGAGGAAATTAATGACGATGGAGGTATAATGGAAATCAAGGCATCCTCAATTGTTTCGAGCAGCAGGGAAGCTACAGGTGTGGAACGCGACCATCTGAACGCCGCACTGCAATGCGAATGACAGCCGCATGGTGCGGTTTTGGAGAACGACGTGTTTGCGATTGTGTTTTGTTTGCTTTCCTGGCTCAAGTGGACGGCTGAATCTGCAACGTGTTTATTTTATCAAACACGGTACAGGTTGAGGATTTGCACTTGCACATGTAATGCTGCACGGAATTCGCAAACACAAGCTCCTTACACTGCATTGGGGGCCGCTGGATTACTATCGACGTCTTCTATTAGCACAAGTACTTAAAACGAAAAGTGACGGGCATCAGACGGTCGCGGGAAAATGTGACCGGGCAATGCGGCTCCGCCCCAATGACGTGGGGCTGCGCGACCACGCCCCTGCTGGCTCTCACAGGTGCCATTAGATGGAGGTCTGTCAGATAAATGGGAATATGGAGCTGGTTCTTATCTTCATGTCATTGCTTAATGAGCTCTGAACGTAGTAACCACAACATTCACTTTTTGTTTGTTGTAAACTAGCAACTTCATGCCCCGTCTACCGTTCTTCTAACCATTTTTTTTTTCACTCTTTGGGTGTAGCACTTATTTACTAATCTGTTGCATTCGTTTCCCGTGTCGGTTATATAAATGTCGATTCCACCCGTAAAGAGCAGTGGATTATTACTAACAAAACCAGCACGGCAGGCGCAAACTGACAACAATCAAAACAAGATGCCGGCGAGTAGAATGGATCCGTGCCGTTTCACAGTTGGAAATCTCCAGTATTCAACACCCCCAATTCTATCTCTTTAAAAAACGAGAAAAATACGTTAACAGTGATGTGATGTATTTTTGTATACTGACCTTCCCCGCTCCATATGTAGCGATCAATACTGATTATATTTTGATGCCTTATGTGATGTTTTCTTCGTGGCTTTACTCATTTCTTTGTGGGTGTTAATGACACTCATTGTGCAACTTTATCTCATGAGACATTGCTGGAATTGTGCTAGGCTTCAGAGTTTCATCCTTATCAAGCCGCTGATGGGTTTGGGTCCATTGGAGTGGTCGCATTCGACATTTGGGGAGATGAGGTAGGCACTGACTGACAAAAATGCGCTTTGTTTGCTGGACAGTACTGGTTCCTGAATAATGTGTACATTTGGTGTGGCAGGCGAGGAGGCCTCGAATTTACCCCTTGGAGGCACGGATAATTTAGTGCAGTATTTTTAGGGGACCCCCAGGCAGTCCACAATATTTGCTAACTATCAGCTCCTAACACACCTGTCCTAGGAATTCAGTCTGGGCTGCTTGTTTGATTCAGGTGATCTCTTGGCACAGAGGACTGGGTTGAGGAACACTAGTTTAGGGAACAGAAAATATACACAATAGCCAATAATCACAATAACCAATGGGGCTGTGGTTTCCAGTTCAGCGGGAAGTACCTCTTCCCCCAAACAGGCAGGTCTATTAGCGTAGATGGCAGCAGAACCTTGAGGGCGGTAGTCCTCGAATTTCCAACCTGTTCAGCGAAAACGTGTACACTTGGCCTTCACGTTCTCCTTGACCTTCTCCCCAATATAGGCTTTAGGTTGCAGCAATTACTGGCTGCCACCAATGGCCTGTTGGTACTCCTTATGGTGACTGTGAGGCAACCACAATTACTGTTGGCTTGTGTGGTGCTGACTGCCCCCTGCTGGTGAATAGAGGATTGCTAGAGGACCATCCAGTCTAATTGGGTTGTCCTAAAAATATAAAATCTTCCCAAGCCATCTGATATTACAGGAGAAACCTCATTCAGCCCCCGCTCATCCATATTAATTTCTTCATCTTCTTTTCTAGTGTGTGCAGGCCTAGTTCGCCTTTTTCGTTATTGACTTGGAGGGGGACAAAGGCAGAGATGTGTCAGAAAAATAACTTTTATTATTATGAAGACAAAGCATGCAGTTTGTGGGAGAATGTATTGTCAAATGAAGAATCATCATTTCTCAGGATTCTATTTTCTGGACTAAGACCTGAGTACCCAGCCCAGTGGGGGGATGCGGAAAAAAAAACTGCAATCGACACCACAAAGCACTTCAAAAAAAAAAAAAGGAATAGAAATTATGGCATGAAACGTTGCTGAAATATGTCAGTGTCAACAGAACTGCTGTCCTCCTTACCAGAAGGGACACCGTAGGGCAGTCTTTCTCAACTCTGTCCTCAGGCTCCCCCAGGTGGTCCACGTTTTTGCTCCCTCCTAGCTCCCTGCCAGAATGTCCACATCTTTGGTCCCTGCCAGCTACCAGTCGGGTGAACTATCTGGGGGTTCCCAAAGACCAGGCTGAGAAGCATTTTCGTAGAGACAGTGCTCACCGCTCAGGTTAATGCAAAAATAGGCACTCCCTAAGGCAGAGGTCTGGCAATGGAAGCAGGAAAGCGGGATGGTTTGCAGAGGGAGCATGAACACTTTTTTAAGACTGTAAATCCTCGGCGTGTTCTTCATGACGCCCCAGAGCCCAATGTATCAGCGCTTAAAGATTTATTGTGCTAACAGCTTAAATAGAGTCAAGGAAGCCCGGAATGTTGTTGCCTCCAGGATTGAAAACAGTTGGAAAGTGCTCCTAGAATAAAGATTACAAGATGGTGCTGGACTTTTCGGGGGGGGGGGGGTAAAAAAATAGGATTAAAAATTACTCTGAACTCAAGTTCTGTGTTGTTGGGTTGAGTCAAGCCCACAGCATGGCTGTATTGGATAAGCAGCTACTGAATACAGACGGATTGTTAGAGCAGCGAAACGAAATGAAATACAAAACTGGAATAGCAATATGTTTCTAGCTATGTATGTGTGATTCGATGATGGATAGCTGTGTTCACAGATTTGACCACATGGTTACCAATCCCATATATGTTGTAATACAGAGGTGGATCAAATATAAAGAATCGTGGAGTACTCAGCGGGGGTAGGTTTGCCGGAAGCTTCATAACACTGCATAGTTTATCTAGCATTTAAGATCAGTCATTACTTGGCGAGTATTTCTCGAACACCTTCGTAACGAAGGTAGTTTGTAATCTCCCTTGTAAATTTATAAGTGCCTTGACCCACTCATTATTTTCTATGTTGTTCTTTATTTGAACATTTGCTTGCTCTTCTGTCACAGAGATACAGAGATCACCCAAAATAGATCACAAAAACAATATTGACAGTTTTTTAGACAAAATGACAATGAAGATGATTATATGATAAGATGTCAATGTTGAAATATAAGACTAGATTGTAAGCTATAAATTATCTCAAAAAGGGCTAACTGTTTTAACATCTCTAGGCAATTTGAGTACATAACAGGGTTGTGCAACATTCAGAATTGAATTGAGAATGACCTTGAAATTCAAATTCCATAAAAAAAATGGTTGAAAACAGTGCAGAATCACAATTTGAATGTGAATTTAAGGAAGTAGAATTAAAATGTAATTGATTTCACATAAATCCAAATACATGTGGCAGCTGTAGCAATACAGCTTAATATTTCAACATAAATTAAACAGCATGTTAGCATAAGGACCCTGCACTGAATCCCCCCTCCCCCGCGATCATGAACATTTACAGTGGCAAAGAGGACTTGTTGGCTGTGCCCCCCTGTTTGAGCACCTGTCTGAAAAGTCTCTGCATGTGACTGATATTCAGAATCAGGCCTAAATTATGCCACATTTGAAGTGGCACCTATAGAATAAACAAAGTGTCATTTTGCGTACCAGGGCGGAAGAGCACGTCATACAGTCATACCAGTGACCCTATCACAGCCCTATCCATCTTAAAAACCGTGGATACTCGCAAGAACTCCACACAAATGTTAACACAAATTAACAGTTAAGTGCAAAAACCATTAACATTTGCTAAGTGAAGAGGACTTTGAGGACCGACATAAATCAAATGCATATTGTTATAATAGGCTAAATGAGTTACACAGTTTTTTACCTTACAGTCCTGCAGTACACTTCACTCAGTACATACATTTACCATCTAGAAAGTAATCCTGTTATAAAATTATGTTTTGCTAGATTAAATTACATTCCTTTGTTGTGTGATTGCATTACATTGAATGAATGGACTGTCATGGTGTGTTTGCTGGTGGCTGGTTATTGGTGACATCAGGTATCCTCTAGCAAGTACCTGTTGACTCCAGTGTTGAATCCAAACCGTGGCTGAGGAGATTACCCTATATGGACAAATGTATTGGGACACACCTCTTAATCATTGAATTCAGGTGTTTCATTCAGACCCATTGCCACGGGTATATAAAATCAAGCACCTAGCCTCACAGTCAGGTTTACAAACATTTGTGAAGGAATGGGTCATTCTAAAGAGCTCAGTGAATTCAAGCAATGTACTGTAATAGGATGCTACTTTTCCAATAAGCCAGTTAGTGGAATTTCTTCCCTGCAATATATTTCATGGTCAACTGTAAGTGGTATTATTGCAAAGTGGAAGTGTTTAGGAACAACGGAAACCATGTAAACTAACAGAGCAGGGTCGCCAAGTGCTGAGGCACATAGCGTGTGACGTGCCCAACGCTCTGACTCATGAACTGCAGAAAGAGCACTTGACTGAGTAACATCACAAAGAGCGATGCTAAGTGTCGGATGGAGTGGTGTAAAGCACGTCGCCACTGGACTCAGCAGTGGAAACGTGTTTTCTTTGGAGTCACAAATCACACTTCTCGGTCTGGTAATCTGATGGATGAGTTTGAGTTTGGCGGATGCCAGGAGAACGTTACCTGCCTGACTGCATTGTGCCATCTGTAAAGTTTAGTGGAGGAGGGATAATGGTATGGGGTTGTTTTTCAGAGGTTGGGCTAGGCCCCTTAGTTCCAGTGAAGAGAACTCTTAATGCTTCAGCATACCAAGACATTTTGGACAATTCTATGCTTCCAACTTTGTGGGAACAGTTTGGGGAAGGCCCTTTTCTGTTCCAGCACGATTCTGCCCCAGTGCACTAAGCAAAGTTCTTAAAGACTTGGGGCTTTTTTCCACCATACCAGGTTCTGAACTTTTGGTACTTTGAGGTGTTGGTTTTCCACTGGTGTAAAAACTGGTACTGGCGCCGTATGACATCACTGCAAGGTATTTTGTACTGAATTCGAAAAATGGCTGCAGTAAATTATACGGCTTGGCAATGTGCAATATTAATACAAACATCCAATTCTTACATCGCTAGTCAGCTATATTAAAATAAGGCTTTTTCTTACTTTCAATTCTGCACTGACATTATAGCGCGGGGGTTACAATTTCATTAAAATATTTTTACTCTTACCCTGTTATACGAAAAAAACTTAGCAAGATTTGCAATTTTAATTATTATTCCTTTCATAGATTTTTATATGTTTAAAAATCAGTTGAAAGTTTACCTCCACTGCTTTTTCATGATCGCTGCATACGTTCTCCAAGACAATCATAATCATTTTCATCCTTTCCGTTGAAATCACTCATAGACATGAGAAGTTTCTGAACAACGTTTGGTTTTATAAATACCCCAATATTTATTACAACTAAATCACATCGCTAAGACAGCACGGGAGTAGGGCTGTATTAGTATATTCAACAAAATCCTTTTTAATTTCTTGTCATGCCATCCGGTCTTTCGGTTGTATATGTTCTTATGACCAAATCACATTTTTTTTTTTTTACTTTGTTTATCACTATTTTCTGAGTTTGTTTTGAAGGCTCTGTTTGTATTGCGTTTCGGCGGCAGGCTATTTGCATAACCAATTTGACAAAGAAAGAGTTTCAAGTCCCACCCCAAAGTTCCGAAGTACCAAAGAAGTACCCCAGCTGGTTTGGCACTTTCAGTACTGGAACTTTTGGTACTGGTACTCAACCGGAAGTCAGTGGAAAAGCCAGAGTACCATAAGTACCGTACTTTGTGCAGTGGAAAAGCACCCTTGGTTGAGTGAGTTTGTTGTAGAAGAACTTGACTGGCCCGCACAGAGCCCTGACCTGAACGCCACTGAGTACCTTTGGGATGAACTAGTATGGAGATTGTCAGCCATGCCTTCACGTCGAACATCAGTGTCTGACCTCAGAAATGCTCTTCTGGGTGAATAGGCAAAAATTCCCACAGACACACTCAACAATCTTGTGAAAACCCTTCCCAGGAGAGCAGCATCTCTTCTAGCTCATGTGCCAAAGAGGGGACCAAGCCCATATTGATGCCTATGGATTCAGAATGGGATGCTATAGAAGTTCTTGTAGGTGTAATGGCCAGGTGTCCCAATACCTTTGTCCATATAGTGTATAACACCACACATCAAAGAACACTGTTGTAGAGCATGCTCCGGGCATGCAGAAGATGTGATTCTGGTACCTGCACAAGTCCTCGGAGCTCTAAGATTTTCCCCTGACTGCTGCCTTGCTGTTATTGCTCTGTGCACTATGCTACACGACATTGCAATAATCATTTTATTAAAATAAATTTTTGGCCACCTCCTCAATAAGTTGTTTTAACGCTTCATTTTCCTGTTGCTACTCACCATTGTTCTATTTTTCCAAGGAAGCAATATCACATTTTGAGCCCATTGATATATTTTCAAGGAGTAGGTCCATTTATGAGGGTGGTACTGTGGTTAGCACCTTTGTGTCATGCCTCTGGGGCTAGGGATAAAGTCTCTGCCATTGCTCTGTGTGTGGAGTTTGCATGTTCCCTCCGTGTCATCGTGGGTTTCCCCCTATAGTCCAAAAACATGCTGAGGTTAATTGGAGTTACCAAAGTACCCAGAGGTGTGAATGGTGTGTGAGTGAGCCCTGCGATGGGTTGGCACCCCATCCTGGGTTGTTCCCTGCCTTGTGCCCATAGACTCTTGACCCACACCACCCTGAATAGGGTAAGTCATTATGGAAGATTGATGGAGGTTAATTTATTTTAGTCTTAATTTTGGCTTCTTTCATGTATTTCTATTATTTATTTTTTTATACTTTATTTTTTTATGTGTCAAGTGACCGTCATATACTACATTTCACAACTGAAATACATGGGATCGATGTTATTACATTAACTGTATTTTCTCACATGGAGTCTGGGGAGGTGGCCTACAAAGCATTACTATGCTTGTTTGTTAATTCTGGGATAACAAAGTGTTTTGGGAAATACTTGCAAATCTCACTTGTTCTTTACATACATCGTTCGTTATGCTATTTGTTATTCATAAGATCGATCGTTATGGGAAACTCACCCGCGGCTGGTTGAAACGAAATCTTGGCCTGGATTTTTACTTTCTGGACTTGAACTATGCACCTCTGTTCTGATACTTATACAGCGGAGGTATGTGGCTCAGTGGGTTAGGACTGTGCCTGTGAACAGACAGTCGCTGGTTAAAAACCCTGATTCTGCAAAATGGTTTCATCACCAGGCTCCAAGGATTGGCTGCCCCAGCATTCTCAGTTTTATATCTGTCTGGATGTACTAAATAAATGTAATGTAAATGATATGTTCAAAATGTAGAACTTTACAGTAGGAATCTTTTGACCTCTGAAGAAATAATCAGTTTTTTGGCAAGATGTTTAAAACGTATTGCCTGTGTAGAATATGAAGGAGTCTTGTGAATGTGAACTTACAATGTGTTGTTTTGTTAGCGGGTAGGAAGGGAAGAAACTCTGTATGATACAAACTAAACAGACCAGAGAGAGGGAGCCAGGTGTGTCCAATTATTTCTACAAACCTGGAGCCATTAAATGCGTTTTTCACATTTTCCAGCCTCTATGGCTGAACAGCTGTGGGTTTCGGTTGCACGGATTAGGGTAAGGGATTCAGCTCTATAGAAAGGACCAGGATACATGATCACTGAAGCTTATTTGAGTTACCTGGTACTTGAAAAATACATATTTGCGATTGTCTGCGGGAGATGGGCGAAAAGGAAATTAGACGTTACAAACAACTCGACAGTTTGATCATATCAAGTTTAAGGAGCACCTGCAAAGAACAGCCTTATTTAGAAACCTTCTTTAGAAACCAGCTCGCTCATTTAAATATATTAATTATTAAAGGGTGGTGGAAGTTTATCTTATGCTGACTTGATAAAACTTTGAAGTTGATAATCTTTGTTCTGATCTTAATTGATCCCTACCTGGTTTACATTTGTATCCATATGTTCTTGAATTATTCCTAATTGAGTATTAAGTATTAATATGGTGCTCCCACTGTCCCTGTCTTGGATAAGTGGTTGGAATATGAACAGACTCTTGCCTTAGCCAAGCCAGCGCACCGTCTCTGGCTGCAGCCATCTTTCCACTTTCTTCTTCTCCCACATCGCAGGCTATTCGTGGAGCAACACCGATTGGCAGAAATTCTAACCAATCGTGGGTCCTAGAGCAGACAGAGGATGACAAGTAGCAAACCTGGGGAAAAACCGAAACGTAAAACACATAGGCCTACATGTGTACACATAACACAGAGGGACTTTGTGGGACTTCATGCTTAGTCTACTGTTAACCTACCCTCTCTGACTAGGAGTCAAACTGATTAATGTTTCATACTTGCCTTTCTAAATGCCGTGTTACTCGAGTGCCAAGAGGAAAGATATGAAACTTTCTTTGCACAAGCACTACTCGTCCACAAAGGACACTGCAGTACATGCACACATAGCAGCTGTATTTCTGTATACGTATTACTATTACTCTGCATTTGCCCATGCTGAATTTCATTTCCAGAGTGTCCACCCACTCCATAATTCCCGTCTGCTACAGCACCTAATATGCGTGAAAGTTTATGTTTCATCTGAATCACGGGAGGTTAGAAGAAATTAGATTTCTCATTCATTTGAAGGAACCCATCATGTTTCGCTCTTATCCTTTTATTCTATTAAACGCTGACATGCTATAAAACAGGGAGGAAAAAATCCCATCTGCCCCAGTAAGTATATGTTCCAGTTAATTTACCATCACCCCTATTTCAAAAATGAAAATTTCAGCGTACATAAAAACCTTTGGCCCTTTTCTTAGTTTTGTTTTTTCCTGATTGTGATGACAAGCAGTAGCACAAACAGCTTAAATATGTTTAAATGGAATTTACCCTAACTCTATATGGTGTTTTAATAGCATGTTTGTGGCAATGTATAGCTGAGGGTTCTGCCTCTGAGTTCAGAAGGTCGCCAGATTGAATCCTGGCAGAATGGATACATATATTTTAAGCCCTTGACCTCTGAAATGCTTCTGGGCACCAGGTATATAATTGACCCTGAACTCGGACCCTAAGCTTCAACCTGTCCCGTATATATACATACATTTCCTCATTTATCTGATGCTTTTACCCTCCCCTCTGCTGTAAGTCACTTTTGGGTATGTGCTCCCTGCTATTCCAACTTTGCATTGTAACTCTCGACTTCTTAAGCTACATGAACCATATATAATGTCATTTTCTTTGAGGGAGCAAGGCTCAAATATTCCAAAATCCCTTTCAAACCTTGAATATATATTTTTGAGGTGCAGACATAATGAGGCGGGCAGTGGCTTCCTGTTTCCAGTTGAGCTCGTGTTGACCCGGCACCCAGTGTGCCTGTGAGATTATAATGTTACAGTTGGTACAAGTCACTCGGCAGCTCATGGGGAAAAAAAAAAAACAAGCGGAGAAAAACGAGAGCAGGAAATGCTCCAAAGCTGACTGGCTCAGGAGCTGACATTTTTCTGCTGTGAGTGGCGAGACGAGAGGCCGGCCCTCATGTGGCGAGACGGACAGCTCGTTGGAAATGTGTCATCACAGCACCTTCTTTCAACCTGGCGGGCTGGAACCGGGCCCTTTCTTGTCTCCTGGCCATTTATCGGAATGCTTGTGTGTGGTGCACATTTCGTCCAAAGTGTGAACTGGAAAATAATCGGGCTCGTTCAATATTGTTCCTCACACATGGAGCAAATCAGTGCATTCAGAGTGAAGCATATGTTCTCTGCTGCATACAGATATTAATACAAGCAACAGCTAACCAGCCCAGGCATCAAAAAAGCGAGCCACTTGGTGATCTTTCCTTAATCTGTGCAATTTAGAGCTATAAATTTTTTATCTCTCTCGGAACTCTCGACTCTGTCCCACAGGAGATATTGTAGGAATCATTTTTTGATTAGGTTTTTTAAATTATTTCTCTTAATCCCTTTGAAAAAATCTCTGGGTAAGTGCTTCCAAAAGATCTTGGCCGTGGGAAGAACAAGGCACCACTCCAAATGGGATCTGGACCCACTGAATTTGGGTCAGAGAAAACGTTTACCCTTTAGCTCAGTGTTTCCCAGTCCGGTCCTCGGGGAACCCCATGTTTTTGCTCCCTCCCAACTTTGAGGATTGTCTGGCAGGGAGCAAAACATGGACCAGCTGGGGGTCCCCAAGGACTGGGTTGGGAAACATTGCTTTAGCTAAAAGGCAGAGAATCTGCAAAGCAGTGTGATGCGAGTGATTTGCTTACTGAATCAAAAAAGTTTTAGGTAATATTTTAACACTATTAAATGGGATATGTGCAAAGGGGAATGAAAAATAGATGTGTTTGTTCTCCACACAAAAGCATATTTAAAATGTTTAGTACAATAGAACGTTTTATGAAAGCACATCACAATGATAGGTATAGAGTCACAAATAGATACTTTTGGCAATATAGTGTATTGGAACACCCCACCAAATCATTGAATTCAGGTGTTCCAATCACTTCCATAGCCACAGGTGTATAAAATCAAGCACCTAGGCATGCAGACTGCTTCTACAAACGTTTTGTGAAAGAATGGGTCGCTCTGAGGAGCTCACTGAATTCAAACGTGGTACCGTGATAGGATGTCACCTGTGCAATAAGTCCATTCATGATATTTCCTCGCTACTAAATATTTCACAGTCAACTGTTAGTGCAGAGGTCATCAAATGTCTGTAGATTCAATAGATACAGACCTCCAAACTTCATGTGGCCTTCAGACTACTGTACTGTAGCTTAAGAACAGTGCGTGCTGGGCAGCTACATGCAAGCCTTACATCACCAAGTACAATGCAAAGCATTGGATGCAGTGGTGTAAAGCACGCCGCCACTGGACTCTACAGCAGTGGAGACGTGTTCTCTGGAGTGATGAATCACGCTTCTCTGTCTGGCAATCCGATAGACGAGTCTGGGTTTAGCAGTTGCCAGGAGAACGAGACTTGCCTGACTGCATTGTGCCAAGTGTAAAATTTGGTGGAGGGGGGATTATGGTGTGGGGGAGTTTTTCAGGGGTTTGGCTTGGCTCCTTAGTTCCAGTGAAAGGAACTCTTAATACTGTAGTATTCAAAGCCATTTTGGACAATTTCATGCTCCCAACTTTGCGGGAACAGTTTGGGGATGGCCCCTTCCTGTTCCAACATGACTGCGCACCAGTGCACAAAGCATGGTCCATGACATGGATGAGCGAGTCTGGTGTGGAGGAACTTGACTGGCCTACACAGAGCCCTGACCTCAAGCCAACAGAATACCTTTGGGATGAATTCGAGTGGAGTCTGCGAGCCAGGCCTGACCTCACAAATGCACTTCTGGAAGAATGGTCAAAAATTCCCATAAACACACTCCCAAACCTTGTGGACAACCTTCCCAGAAGAGTTGAAGCTGTTATAGCTGCAAAGGGAGGGCCAAATCCATATTAAAGCCTATGTATTAAGAATGGGATGTCATTAAAGTTCATGTGTGTGTAAAGGCAGGTGTCGCAATACTTTTGGCAATATAGTGTATTTAAATACATGGAAACCAATGTATAGATATATAGATCTACTGTATAATTTAAAAGTTATTTATTTTCCTAGTCTCTGGAAAATAATTTTGGCATAACTGTGCAGTAGTAGTAGGACGCGTAGGACCATATTTATTTCTGCACATGATCATTTGAACTAGTTAGTTTGTCGTGCAGGTGTCATGGTTTCTTGTGGGATAAGGTTGTTGCTTGCAGCTGGAAAAATAACATTTTTTAAAAAGCATTTCCATTATATCAACTGTGTGTTATTGTCCCCCTTTTCAGCTTCTGGTTTCCAAAGCAACAGTGGCAGACATCATAGGGGGTGTGTGTCATAATGTCCCATTTCCCCAGCATTCAGTAAAAAGGCAGGCTGACATTTATTATAAGCACAGAGTCCAGTTTGCACTGAGGTGGGACGCATGACACCGAGGATATGGGGGAATGGAGAAAGCAGGAGCACCTTTGAGTTCAGAGCTCAGTCTCCGGCTCACAAAAACACCAGTGACCCTCATGACTGGGCACCAAGTCCAGGACGCGGCCATGCATTTTTATCAGCGCATTTCCCTTGAAGGTCAGATTTTTAAAGGGAAAAAGAGGAAAACACACAAGACTCTGGCACACAGACTTTGGACTTAATTACCTTTATTCCATAAAACATACACACATTTCCTATTTCCATTAATGCTGTGTTTCGACCTTTGTTACTCACTTATCATTTTACCACATAATGACTTGCACTGCAGCCTCAATTGGTTATTAGTGCAAATTAATTTGACTGAAGTTCCACAAGTGGACTAATTGTCATTCTTTTCAAGTGCTTATAAACACTCCTACCCAAATGCCTCTCTTGCCATTTCAGTTCTCACAAACTCCTTCCAAATATCACCCACTTGTGATCCAGAGTGTCTGCCCCAACACCCCACTGTGAAATAGATCCATAAGACTTAATGTTTCATCACAGAATGAATGGAAGCCATATGACATAGACACTCAGAAGGAACCAAGGCTATGAAGAACCTGGGGGGGGGGGTGGGGGGGCAGACCAAAGAAATCAGAGCGAGCACAGCCACGGAATCCCCCTCCAAACAATATATACATTGTAATTTCATAGTATTCATGGATATGAAGTGCAGGCAGGTGAATGTTGCAAAGCAACCAGCTGTGATGCATGCGTGTTGCAGTGATGCATGCGTGTTGCAGTGATGCATGCGTGTTGCCGCTATTGCATGTGCTGAACCTTCATTACAGCTGGTTTGTTTTGTAGTGTAACCTAGAGGAAGCCTCTGTGACAATCACAATAGGCTGAGGAACAGAATTATGGTAGTTCTCTCTTTAAAGATTTTAATCTGCAAAATGAAATTACTAAGCCATGAAACGGTTCTGACTATACTGTGTTTTGCACTGTGGAGCACAAACCAGAAATGTCTGAATTCCAGAGAATGTGTTTCTGCCCCTAGTGGCCTCAGCTGTTTAGCCCAAATGGAAATTCTACTGAAATTATATTGTATTATATTTGGTTTCTATTGTTGTGGCTGAGAAAAGAAAAATCATGTGTTATACCCACAGTGGAAATTCCAGTGGCTTGATCTGCTCAAAAATGACATGTGGCCTTTCCTTGGATCCACCGAAGATCTGCCGCGTCCGGATAGCGGCCAGCTACCACCAACTGTCCCTCAAATCACAGCTCATCCTTCGCAGTGACAGTGTCAGAGAGTTAATCCAAGTGGCCCCTTCCATCTGCGTAATAGCCTCTCAGCATATTTGTATTGGTTTTCATGGCTTGCGCCATCTGTTGAGCGTAGCATATCAAACTCCGCAGACCACCATTAACTTGCGTGAATGTCATTTATGGATCAGTCACATGTTCGCACATCTGCTATTAAAGAAACAATGGTATTGCACAGTCGTTGGCCTGTTGCATGCGTCCTGCCATCAGCGAGCTTCTCCTCTGGATACAATGTCATGCTCCTACATCGAAGCGCTCTCACGGGCAACTGTGAAACTTGAAAAGACCAGGAATGCCAGTTACCGCAGGAAAGGGTTTGCCGGGGTGCGGCTAATCCGATGATTAGTCTTCTTGCCGAGTGTGGATCATGTACTGGGTTAATCGCACCCCGGATCCATTCTAGAGATTTGTTAGCATTCGTATCATTCACCTTTAAGCGAGCACATGGCTTTAACTATGGGTCAATGGCTTTACCTCCCGCATCAGAATAATACATTTCTCACACTAAGACTCCAAAGAGAGAGTATTTAATATAACAGAAGATCAAGTATCACTATCTACTAATTCTGCAAGCAAAATTGCTGCTACTCTTTTTTTTTGTTACCTTTTGGCAAAGTGGCCAGTCCACCAGGATTGAGGACTCCAGGTTCCAAAAGCCTTATTGTCATTTGTACAGGTACATTGGAATACTTGCTTGCAGACTTAAACAACATGCAGTTCAATTTAATTTAGGCTTATATTGTATCAGAATGTGTACATGAAACAGGGAAAATACAGAAAGAAAGAATTCCAGAAGACGACGTCGGAGAGGAGCAAAAAAAAACCGAAGTAGGGAGTCGCAAACCGTGAGGTCGGGGATGTGGCCCACCTCTGAAGGCCCAGATTTGATTGGCTGCCCTACCCTGCCTTGGGCACGCTAGCAAGGTAAAAAAAAAAAAAAAAAAAAAAAAAAGAACGGAAAATGGGCCTGCTTTAAGAAAAGCAAAGTAGAAACTGTGGTTGTGGGTTGAGGCCAGCAATGTGTCTGTTCGCCAAAACGGTCCATGTAAGTCGGCAGATTGTAGGCGACACCCACAATGTCACAGTTCGTACCGATGTACCAATGAAAAACAATGAATAATAATAATAATAACAGAACAGTGAACAATAACATACAATACACAGACAATATATATGATATACCAGCAACACACAATATACATTCAGTAACATACAAGTAGGATAATAAAATGCTGAGGTTAAAGTTGCAGTGGTTAATCTATACCAGTGGTGACTGGGATTGTGCTACAAGCTACGAGTGAGGACCAATCATTGTCCAGAACGCAGGTCCCGGCTTTGCCGTAACTGCAGTCATCACAGTTTGTGGCATACAGGAATGGAGAGCAGGATGAAGTTGGACCCTTTCGGCAACGATGAGTTCAGAGGGTGGCAGAAAGCGATCGTTGCTGTTTGCCCATGTAGTACACTGTGTTATTTCTGTGAATCTGCCCTAGCAGATTCTGGTCCATTAGACCATTCGAAAAGGACCTTTGACAGAGTGTCGAAAATAGAGTGCATTCTCTGTTTTCTTACGAGATCAATAATAGCAATCTGGACAGGACCTGTTTTTGTTTTTTTTTTCTGTTATACCCATAAAATTGTCTATCATCTGGAGAGAATAATTATGATGCTTAGTTTTTACCATCAAGTTTTCCTGTCCCTAAATCCAGCGCAGTTTTCTTCCTCGTGTTCCCAGGCTTTCCGTCAAGGAGGCAGAAGTGAACGGACGCGGGATGACTGGGGGTGTAAAAACTCCCCAGCCGTAGATGGGGAGGCGACTGTGAAATTGGAAAAAGTGTCCTCCTGACTGATGAATACTTTCACCAGTCAGTAAGAGGATTACTTGGGTCGAATTAAGTTAGAATGCACACAAAAAAGGGATGTAGACGTGCCTGGAGGTATCTCGGATTTATTTGCACAATTGAACCATCATGCATTAACAGACGATGCTTGCAGGTTGGGAACGAGAAGGTAGGGAGTCAAACAAACGGGCCAAACAAACCACATACAAAACGCATGTGCGTCACGCATATGCCGCTAGTTTGTAAAATACCAGCTGTAAATTTCCGTACACTCGTGTGAAGACGTAAAAGAAGTCCGCTTTGGCGACAGCTGCAGAGAGGTTCAAGACTGATAAAATGGTAGAAAATTGCCTATGTGCTTTAAGTAATGGCCTGAAAAGGTAACGATAGCCTGGGGAGAAGGAAGAAATACCAAAAAATCACTTTTGGAGGAAAAGGGGTGTTTGATGTGAGAACCAAAGCAGCCCGCTCCATTTTTCCATGCAGTTATATGCAGTAAAGTGAGGCGTTAAAATAAATAGTGCTGATATATTTTTCTGGTTTTATTCGTAGTTATTGTATTATTTTGTCTGTGACAAACAAATAGCAACAGCAGTCATACTGTAGCAGCACGTTTCCCAATTTATTTATTTGCTTTTGCATTTGTTTCATTTGTAAAACGTAAGCCGCTAGTAGGAAGTAGCGGACAGAGGAGGTGGGATGGTGAGGATGCAGTACAGCTTATGACCTTGGCCGCAGTAATTGTGAGTGGAGGTTAATGTGGTAAATGTAGGTGACATGCATTTTTATCATAAGATCATCAAACCTTAATTGTTAAGTTCCGTAGTTTGTGATTGGGTGACACTTTTCTAGACAATGTCTGGGTTGACCAATTAAAGATGTTGCTATGTGAATGAGCTAATGAGACTTTTAGTTTATCCTCTTTATAATGTAACGCAGCTCAATTTATTTTATCAAGGCTACCAGTTTATGTTAGGTCGTGCAGCTAAATGTAATTTAAGGAGACTTTCAATTTATTTGTTGTGCACTTACGTTTCTGCCAACTAGCCACTGCAGGAAGTCAGCCTTTCTCTAGCTAGGCACAAAAGTAAGAAACAAGAAGCCAGTGCAATTATCAGCTTCCCCAGAAACTCGTTGAAGATTCCTTCATATTAAATACAAACTGAATCTTCCCATAACAAAAAAGTTGACATTATCCTGCGCGGATAACGTGTTATAATCAGAAAATTTAGTGACTCTAAGCACATAGGTTTCTATAACCGGATACAGTCGTGACAGAAAACACGGGAGTGATCGAGGTGCAGAGCAAGCGGGATGTTTTATTTAGTCCAGGGCAATCAAAGGCAGAATCGAGAGGCTGGGACGAGGTCAAGGTCACAGGACGGAGGGTCGGGTAAGCCGGGGAAGTCGATCAGACACTGAAGACGACGGACGGCAGTCGAGAGAACATGAGGATCCGGGAAACCAGGCGCAGAGGGGAACGCGGCAGGCAGGTCGGGTCAGCGCTACAAGGGAACCGTGCAAGAAGCACTCGATATGCCAGTACGTGTGAGCACAATACTTCCCTCCGAGTGCCTGGCAGCTCTGATTTTAAAGAGCAAGTGCCTGATATGGCTAATTAGGTAGCCAGCATTCTCACGAAGGGGGTGTGACAGATACATCACTGTATTTTTACTGTATTTATTATTGTTATTTTCATTCTTCACAAATCGGCAAAGATTCCAAAGTTCCTAATAGCAAACGTGAAAAATGGCTATAAAAATGCAGGAAGCAGTTATGCTCTAATAATTCAACATAACCCTAAATGCAACAAAGGAACTGTGTTTAGCACAATAGCAGAATGACGCTCTTCAGATTTTTCTGTGGTTGCGTAGTTACCCAAATGCACACTGGTGTAATTTGATTCTCGAAGGGATCAATTTACAAGATTGAAAGCTACCCGTCAGATGGTATAACTTAACTCCATTCACCAGGAAGAATGGAGCAGCTCTGCGTTATTGATCACCTGAACTGCAAGAATTGGCAGGCAACTGTGATGAGGAAACTGGCTCTTTTTTTGAAGACTGTGGATTGAAAAGTGAAAAACATTCATCCGGATACATCATCACATTTTATGGCATCTTATAAAATCATTGGAATTTTACAAAATAGTTTTCTTATTGGGGGACTTTTTTCTTTTGGAACATTCTGAAATAAAGCTGTAGGAAACTATCCACATACATATTTTAAAATGCAATTATAATTGCTTTTTGTTCAACTACAACAGTTCCCTTTATAGTTGCGTGAAGAGCGTAGGCAGTGATTATGATAATTTAAGAATCTCATTTTGAGTTTGGGTCGTAGCACCATATGTTACAATGTCTATTAACTTTCATGATGTAATAATGTACATAGTGGTGGCACCTTTATGTTCTATTGTTATCGAGATTATACTGATCACTTTGATACAGATCAAACACAATGGGCGCCCCTACTAGAGTTCTTTCCATGTCAGTCACTCATCTTTGCGTTTCCTTTTATTTTAAGGGTATTGTGCTGTTAAAAATACCCTTTTTCCTAGGTGAATTTGGCAGCACGTTGCAACAGGAACAAAAAGGAAACATTTGGGTGCATTGTAATGTGATTGTAATATTTATTTCAGCTGAAGCACAAGCAATATATGTTTGAAGGACTGAAAAGGATGAGGACGTTGCTGTAATTAACCAATACCTTTCTAAAAGGATTTCCAAGAGTGATATCGAGATTTTATGAAGGGATTGGAGCAATGGCTACAAAATGTATATCGGGAATCAGGTACACATCCATTAACAGCAGAATATATTTTTTTAAAATGTGTAAACTATCACAGCGTTTGGTAGCTATCGGATCTTTGCTCAGCCCTCTCTTTTGGATTTATTTGTTTTCTTCCTCTTTTTCAGTGGTGTATACATGGTTGGGGCCTCACAGGCATTGGCTCCAGCTGAAAGCTGATTGGCCCCTGAAGTGACCCCTCCCCTGTCACTCACCGATTCAAAACATATCATTGGCTAATGATAAGTTCTGGTAGTAAATTACTTGCCAGAAACATACCGCAATAACTGGCCCCTGCTGAACAGTTCCTGCAGTAGGGGTGGGGGTTGATAATTATTTAGTATTTATTTGGCAAGGATGCTACTTTGATTTAATCAGGCTCGGTAATGGGAAGACAGGAATGGAAGCTTGCCATGTGAGAGCACGTGTTTTTATGCTCTGACACAGAGATGAAACAGGAACAGGGATTTAGCCGGGAAGCCATATTGGTTGGGATTCGGAGCCTGCTAACAGTTGCGTCTTACTGTGAAGCTAATGACCAGCCCCACTGCCGGGGAGGGCAGGGGGCAGGTGTGCACAGAGTTCAAGGAGTGATAGCTCAAAAGCACAACACCTGTCGGGGCGACAGGAGACCGGGTGAATTGGATCAGGTCCCCCTTTGGTTCACAGGCATGATGAGCGTCAGGGGTGGGCATGGGGCCGCTTTTGTCCTTTAACGTGGAGCTCAGAGGAGGGCCGGATGGGTTCTGTTAATTGCACCTGCCTGGTAACGAACGAAGGTGGTACGTCTCTTTGATTACCAGTTAGATGGAAGGATCATGGGAACAGCAGCAACAGCCCCCCAGCCAGGACGTCACCCAAATCCTCAGACAAACTGATGGTGGGCATCTGTCATCCTGAGTATACTTTGTAGACTAGTCATAACAAAACTTTTAATGTTTGAAGGAGGGTTAGTCATATCACATGTGCATTCAGACCCAGTTCACCAGCAATGGTAAAACCAGATCTCATACATTAAGGGAGTGATTTATTTATCCAAAGCAGTATCAGGCCTCCCCCCATTCCTAGATTTCTTGTCTAGTTCCTTCATATTTAAATACTAATAGGATCGCAGCAGTCCTTTCACTGCCTAAAAGACTATTTATAGTTTGTTTGCAGTATTTTCTTTGTTTTCATATTTATAAACAATTTTTGGCATGCTCAGTTTGTTTTGGCTTCAGCTATTTCATA
The DNA here is from genome assembly GCA_026781065.1 of Mormyrops boulengeri. NCBI lineage: Eukaryota > Metazoa > Chordata > Actinopteri > Osteoglossiformes > Mormyridae > Mormyrops > Mormyrops boulengeri. Next base: position 19,883,520 of record JAODLD010000044.1, on the reverse strand, counting down.
CTGGATCATATCAGTATTCATAACGATTTGCAGAATTTTTGGAGTACACTTTGCGCATTTTTTTTTTTAATGGGCCAGTTGCCTTGTTATGATTTTAAGGGGACTGCAGGAGGAGAGACGGTGGAGGCAGGATCCTCCAGGAAAGCCTTTTCATCCTCCGCCTCCCCCACCCCAATGTGTTCCTTTATGTTTCCGTGGTTTTTACTTAGCCTTTTTTCTTCCCTCTGTGCTGAGCTTGCCTTTCTTAAAGGGACCCTGCACGCAGTTTGGGTTCCAAGTTCAGAATTCTGAAGTCCTTTCATTGGTTTGAACCTTGCTGCCCTGCCTAATTGCCGACCTCCGGCCTACATTGCATCCGCCGTCTGCGCTCGCGATGCCATATCCCCCCGCGGGACACGCCGTCAGTGCTGCCAGCTTTTCCCGCCATTGTGCATTTTGACAGGTTAGGCTGACAGTGCCTCATTAGTTCACAAACTGTTTTTTCTCTAGAGGGGGGGAAACGTCATGCTTACATCCACTGAGCCCCTCGTTATCTAATTAATCGCCCCCTTTATCTGCAGGACACATCTAGTTCAGCATGTCATCTCCAGCGTAATTCAAATTCTAATTGTCTAGTATCTTTGAAAAATAAACTTCTTATTTTGGACCCTTAAAGCAAGGATTTTGGGAGATGTTTTGCAACAACAGTAGATGCCAACAAAGTTCCTTTGGCAAGCCATAATATCATTCAGCGTTCTTGAGCAATCTCAGCCATGATCACATGATATTATTCGAAAAATAAGTTCACAGCCAAGTCCAAAACACGAGGCAATCAACTGACGTTAGATGTAGTTAGATTTATAATGCACAGTATAGTAAGCTGTAATGGTCACAGTTGACCAGCAGGGTCTTCAGCGAGACTTATAATGAATTCCCGCGAGTCCTTCAGTTGTGTTGCTGAGTTGAGGTGTGAGCAGACATCAGATGGAAACTCTGCAAAAAGCGTTAACATTGCATACCATCAAAGCATCTCTCTGGTCAATTTTTAATTAGGTTGAAACACTGCGGACCTCAAAGAGCACATGCGCTACATTTAAATCAATAGTCTGCTTAGATTGTACATGCAGGAGCAGACTGAATGCTGATTGGCCCTCCGAGTGCCATCTCCCCCGTCACTCGCGAATTCAAAATATATCATTGGCTAATGATGAGGTTGACTATGAAATATGCCCCCCCACCTTAAACAATCCTACAATTGCCTCTGGCTGTAAGAGAAAGTAAGTGTGAACTGGGGAAATTCAGGGAAAACTGTGGAGCTACCATTACCCAGGCATTCATCCATCTTCCAACCACTTATCCAGGTTGGAGCTGGACCAATCCCAAGTAATATAGGACAAAACCCAGGGGAACAGGATGCTGCACATGAACATGCCATCAAACACTGGGCAATTTAAAGAAACCAGTTCACCGAACTCCCTGTACTTTAGGCAGAGAACTAGAGCATCAGTGGCATCTCACACGACACAGGGAGAACATGCAAACAGGCTGGACCCTGGAGATGATGAGGTGACCCAATGGGCCACCATTCCATACCAACCTTATGCAAACATAGCAACCTTCTTTCTCCATAGGAGAATCTGCATCTTCTTCCATTTCCTCCTACAGTCCAAAAGCATGCAGTTTGCCTAATCGGCAACCCTAAACTGTCCATTGTGTGTGTCCAGTGGACTGGCACCCCAACCAGGGTGTACCCCAGCCATGCACTTCTGCCTGGGACAGGCTCCAAGCTCTCCCTGACCAGGATCAGCGGTCAGTAGATGGATTGACCTTGCAGGTACCTTTGGGCTGGATTTGGTTCCTCTGTGTTTAAGGGCCATCTGCCATTTTTGGCTGGAGGCTAACTTTCATCCACAGTGACATGGAATGCAAGACATGAGAAGTAAACAAAACAGTTTATTTAGCTTTAGAGTGGTTTTGCAGAGCTCCAGTAGCAGTGAGAGTGAGGCAAGTGACTTCTCCATAAGCCTCACTGGTTTCTTTTGGGCGGCACTCGAGTGCTGCGGGAGGTCACTCGATTGGAAAAGCGTGAGCCGGCCCACCGAAAAGGCATCGAGCGACACGAGAGCCTGGCTAAAGGAAAATCTGTGCTGTTGAGAAATACAATAAATCACTGTTGCTTAAAGCCTCTCGCCCTTTTCCTTCCGATCAATGAATTTAATGAAATCTTCATCAGGGGGCGTCAACACCCAGGTCGTCCACACATGCCTTCAGCCCTCAGAGGAGAGGACAGCTTTCTGAGTACAGCTTCCCAGCGTAGCCCATTTCCCCATAATGCCACAGACTGAAACACCTAAGAGAAAGTTGTTTGATTATGTCTGCTGCAGTGTGGGATTTACTGAGATATCGTCTTCCAGCATTCTTTCTCTCTCTTCTCCCCTTTCCATGTTTCATGCACCATTTTATATAAAAGACATAAATGACTCTTGTCAAGTGCCTTGAGGCGACTCTCTTGTGAAAGGCGCTATATAACAATGGATGGATGGATGGACGAATTGAATTAAGTGAATGCTAGCCGGGATAGCAGGTTAGGACAGGTGTTAGTGCTGTTTTACAGCTCTAGAGACCAGGGTTTGCATTGTACATGTGCGTAGTCTCTGGGTTCTCCAGTTTTTTTCCCCATAGACCAAATCATGTTCAGGTTAATTGTATTTGTTAGAATTTACTACCTTCATTTTTTTCCCTGCTTTGTACCTATAGGGGCTCCGGACCCCTGCAACCCTGCATGGGACAAGCAGGTATAGAAAATGGATGAATGGAATAAATACTAGCATCGCAAATACATGCCAATACTGAGAAGCGTAATGGGCTGGTTTAAGTCATTCTGCAGTAAACCTCTGTATCATAAAAAATATACTGTTGCAGTCCTGCAGGATGTAGCAGTTTCATGGTCTGGGGTGCAAATAACTGGTATGCAAGTAGGCATTCATCGTATAAAGCGATACATGCGGCAATTTCTTGTCGCAGCTGTGCATTGGTGCTGTTGCAATAAGAAATTACTGTGCATTCGAATGCTTACTTCATTTGTACTCTTCATTCGAGGTATAACGGTTAAAACGCACATCATTTTCTTGTCAGCACATAAAAAATGCACATAAAATAAATATGCATTCACACTGCTATGACAAGAAATTGCCGCATGTATTGCTTTATATGCCGTGTACTTGCATACCATGTGCATCCCTACCTTCATAGTGATTCTATTTAGCCATTGTTACGGTAGACATTGCCTTTAATTTATATTTTACTTTAACGAACAGATGATAATATATTATGGTACTCGTGACTTTAATGAATGAGTTTAATTAGGTTTGATTCATGCATTTTGCTTTCTCTCTTCCAACATGCAGAAAAAAAATCTTAGATTAACTCCCACAGCAATGATAAGCATCCAGGGGAAAAAATACTACATTAATTATTAACATGCATTTTGCGGAACATGTCTGTGATTAAAATTATTAATCTATCATGTACTAAACTGTTATCCTGGTCGGGATTGTGGAGAGGTTTATGTCTATCGCAGGCAGCATAGGGCACAAGCGGCCTGAGTACACACCGGACGGGATGCCAATACATGTAACCCATATATTATGCAAAATGCACGATCATGTGATTCCTCTCCGATAGACATATGCTATTTATTTTAACACGTCCCCTTGGATGTATTTTTTTAACTGGCAAACCAGCACTGTTTGTTTTCCATTTCCTGCTGAACATGATTTGGGCGAAGGTATCATTTATTGATGAGCTGTAATATTTTTCACCGTCCCGCTTTGCTCTGCGATGGACAGATCACACCCCAGGCGTCCTTGAGTTGAGCGAATATGCCTGTGGCACCACAGTTAACGTCACCTTCTGCCCGACACCCCTCCCCCCGGCACACTTGGCCAGTTTCACTTGGCTCTATGTGCTCCTCGTATCCGGGGGTGGGGGGGGCTCTGGCAGTGACCTAGGCCGGTGCCTGTGAAGCCTAATGGGTTGCCTGGTATTCTTGGGCAGTCTGCAAACGACCCTTCGTCGGTGTCGGGGGCCTTTGCCACAGGATAGACCAGCAAGAGCGTCGCCACAGGGAAATGGTCTGCGCTGCTGATGGCGGCCCCCAACAGCTGGTTATTTTTTTCACGGCCGGTATCCTAAAGCCGCCCAGTGCTGCAGATGTTCGGCAATACGAAAGCCCCCAGCCCTAAGCCCTTCACCTGTCGCCATGTAGCCCCGCACTGCAGCCTTAGCTGTCTCCCGGTCTGCAGGGCTGCCTATGATGAAGCCGCGGACGTCTATGAGAGCCCCGGCGAGCCGAGCCAATTATTCAGGCTTCTTCCCCTCCGTCCAGCCCGGTATGGCAGAAAAAGCCCATTACGGCAGCTCCCAGAAAGAACCGCTCCGCTCTACCGTGAAACCACCGTGAAGTCCAGAGTCTGAAAATGGGATCATTGCATTCATTAACCCTCGTGGAAGATATGGAGCAGTAAGTTAGGCTGTAAAAAGGCTCCATGAAGAAGCATACAGTCCATTTCATAATTGACTTCCTGCAGGTGTGCATGTACATGTCTGTGTGGTGTTTGCATGTGTGACTTTTATGCTTAGGCATTTTACATTCCATATATACCCACTTTTTCGGATTATAATTGTCTTTCAGTTCGTATTTCTTTTAACCTGGATTGTGCACGGCTATACATCAGTCGAAACAACCAATTTTTCTCATCAATTTTCATTTAATAAAGTATCTATCTATCTATCTATCTATCTATCGATCGATCTATTAGGGTTTTTCCAGGTTATTTAATGCTATTACAGAACACCCAAACTAGTTCAGAGAGAGGAAGCAATGAGGGAAGGAAACCAACAGTATAGGTTGCAGCAGAGCAGACTCTACGCTTCCAAAGCATGCGACTTGTATTATTCCACCATAACCATGGTCACCTGACTCTCCTGAGATAAACAGCAGCCCCGTCCAGCTTCTCATCACAGCTCCATCTATAAGACATTTCATTATGCATCCAGGCCGAGAACAGTGTAAACAAGCTCCCACAATGCTAGCCAAGCCGTAAAAGTTATTATTGAAATCAGATTCTGCATGCTCCTCTGGGAAATCTGTAAAATATGATAAAATGTAAGCCATGTTTCAGTTTTCCTGCATGAAATCTACTGGTACCAAAATACTAGGTCCCATTCCACACACAATTCAAAGTAGCTGACGAAGTGTTTGCACTAATTTGTTTGTTCTCAAATAGGTCCAGATTGCAGAGCCGTTGTTTGACAGCACAGAGCTGCCCTATGATTTTAGCATGCGTGAGCTGGACCTGGAAGAGTGTGAGTCAGAATGTGCTTTGAGCCATTTAGAGGGATCGGTTATGTTCTTAGTCACGCACTCCGCCTTTGGCTATAATGGCCCCTCCCCACACTGGAGGCCATATGATTGGTTCTTTCTTATATGCAGTTTGTATCTCTTCTTCTCAGACAATACAATACACATCTGGACACAGGGTCTGTGATGCAACATGCACTTAAACATTCAGTGATTTGATACACCTCAATTCAGCAAGGACTTCATTCGTACTCTTCATTTGAGGTATAACGGTTAAATTCAATTAAAATCTAATTTCATTCAGCTCTGTTTGGGTACGATTTACATCAACCTAGCATGCACTGAAGTGATTTTTTGAAGTACAAACATATTTAAAATGTTTAAATACAAGTCACTATATTTATTTTGCACTGTAGTAGCTACCTGAGACTCGAGGTAACTGAAGCTGGACATAAAATCTTAACATGAAAAAATTACACCAATACGTAGTAATAGTGATGTGGTGAGTGTATCGATTTCTGAAACCCATATCTGTTTTTGGCCAATTCCCTTATGAATTTGAGCCAGATTGGGGGTTTCAGATGACTCAGACGTATCGTAGACACATAGATTTCCGATTTACAGTCTTCGTGCAGCACCTCAGCTTCATTTCCAAAAAAATTATCTCATTATAATTAAAAAGTCCACCTGCACTCCAGGGGATTGTGAACCACCTTCCTGCAAGTGAATTTGCAGGGAAATGTATGATTAATGGCCAGTCTTTGAAGAGGACTTTGTGCACCTCATGCTTAATGTTTCCATTAAGACCTATGGTGAGGTCTCTTTACTTCCACTCTCAAAACCTCCTCCTGCTCGGAGCCGGCGGAGTCGACAGAAACTGCATTTGGGACCGTGGGCTGCTTTGCCCATTCCTCTTCACTTTGTCTCCCCCCCTCCAACACCCTCCCTCATTTGCCTTTCGACAGCCATTGATTCTTTGAAAGCTCATGATCACGACAAGTAATGGATGCTCTCAATGTGTGAAATGAAGGCTTTGAACGTGTCCTAATGAGAATAGGGTGTTTTCCTGTGCCGATTTATCTAAATGCTCCCTGCGGTCTCCTTTTGTCTGTAAGGCACACGATTTGAGAGTACTGAATATACGCTATATTAGCACTTCCCTCCACCAAACAAAAGAGCAGCGAAAACAAACACATTGTTCGAGCAGAAAGAAAGAGCCATTCTACGCAGAAGCATAATGCAATCTAACAATTCGGCTTTCAAAACATTTTGGCCTTGTTTTGCTTTCCATGCGCATGGACTTCATTTCTCGAACCCGTGAGCTGTAATTGGCCTGACGCCAGCGAGGGTGTCATCTCGCTGCCCTGCTTTCATTTGTCATTGAGCCAGTAATTGCATTATTGAAAAAGTAATGTCCACTCCTTAGATTTGTATGCGGAGCAAAATGTGTCTGGCCACACTTCTCGTTTTATTTATGTCGTTAATAGTCACGTCTAATTTCCTGCAAATATCATCAGTGTTGCTTTGTTTGGGCCAACAAAACAAATATACAGTATGTTATCTGCTACTGAGAGCATAGTCAATATTCAATGAACAAACTCAGTGTTCCTTTTCCACAGAATCCAATGAAAGCTTATGCTGAAATGCATGGCATGTGGAATGTAAATTAATCCTACCTTTGGGGATTTGCGGTTGAAGACATTTATTTACTTGAAAGGAAGTACATTATCACCATGCACAGTGTCTGTTGGTACAAAATGGAAGTATTGGAACTGAAAAATTTGGATTACATTCCAGTTGAAGGGTACATTATATATATCAAGTTCCGCTCATCCATCCATCCTCAGACTATTTGTCCTGGTGAGGATTGTGGCTGTCCAGTTCCAACATAGTGAAATTAATGTTACTTATTAAATGTACTGAGGCTGAGAAGTTGGGATAAACAAGATGTTGGAAAGCTTACACACATCACAGTTGTGGTGCTTTTACTCGTCATGGTTTCTGTGCTTACACACATCACAGTTGTGGTGCTTTTACTCGTCATGGTTTCTGTGCCTACACACATCACAGTTGTGGTGCTTTTACTCATCATGGTTTCTGTGCCTACACACATCACAGTTGTGGTGCTTTTACTCGTCATGGTTTCTGTGCTTACACATATCACAGTTGCCGCACTAACACTCATCACAGTTGCCCTGCTTACGCTGATCACATTGATGTTCTAACACTCATCACAGTTGTGGTGCTTAAACTAACACTTATCATGGTTAGCGTGCTAGCACTCATCACAGTTCTGGTGCTAACACTCATCACAATTCTGGTGATTACACTCATCACAGTTCTGGTGCTTACCCTCATCGCGGTTGCCGTGCTTGCACTCATCACAGTTGTGCTGCTCAAGGTAACACTCATCATATGTTGGCGTGCTTAAACTCATCACATTTCGCATGCCCACACTCATCACAGCTGGCATGCTTAAACTCATCACATTTCGCATGCCCACACTCATCACAGCTGGCATGCTTACACTCATCACATTTCGCGTGCCTACACTCATCACAGCTGGCATGCTTACACTCATCACATTTTGCATGCCTACACTCATCAGAGTTGGCGTGCTTATACTCATCACATTTCGCATGCCTACACTCATCACGGTTGGTGTGCTTACATTCACAAGCAAATCTTTTATGCTAAGAAACAGTCCAAATATAAAACTATAATCAAAGTGTAATGAACAGTAATTAAGCTAATTTCACCCACAGAATAAAATACAAATTATCTGGAGTATTTCTGAGAGTAAATTTCCCACATTTTAACCTATGGTTATCTGCTGAATTCAAACTGTATAATTTTTGTAGATACAAAATCATCCTAAGCATATACTACTTCCCAAATAGCCATCATATTGTTCAGGGCTACAAAATTAAAATCGAAATTAGACACGGGTCAGATATGTTGAGACCGAAATAAGAAACAGGTCCGATATATTGCAAAGTACAATTTATAATTGAAAGTATTATATATGTTTGGCAGGTTGTTTTACAACAGAATACTGAAAGGTCTTATCTTTTATATTCTGAATCTGGAATGTAAGATACTTATGAATGCTTAAGGAAAAGCTCCTAGTTTATTGAAAAGCAGGGATATATTATAAAATATGTAGTGAGACATATCACCTTTCTTGCTCACAACAGAAGGAATGGACCATTTTTGCTTTACTCCATCCTTACAGTAGTATTACTCCTTTGAAATATAAGGTGAGTTGTGGGAAGTGCGTGATCATTAACACATGTCAAGAGCTCTCCTGCTTCTTAGAGAAAGCAGTTATATTATCTGCAGGAATTTCCTGCGCTCCGTGTCTTATCGTTGGGGGTAGAAATAACTTTCATGCTACTTCCTTGCTAATTTCATAATTTGCATACATTTCGATTTCACCTTGGCGTTATGTCAGGTTCTCTCGTTTAACATTGTACGTTCTGTTCATATTAACATCAACTCTTTTAATTCTGGGGAAATGGTGTATATTTCACCAATGTCGGTGCTAAAACGAGGAACGAGGGC
>JAODLD010000044.1:19823603-19839037 GCA_026781065.1 Mormyrops boulengeri | reverse complement strand
GCATTTTTCCATTGCCGTCTCCGCATTTTCCTTACCTTGTCTTTTTTTTTTTGCTCATTTTCTCTTAATCCGCCCCCCTATGTGTCCCTTCTTCCCCCCCCCCCCCCCACCCCAGCTTTTGTAAAAGGGTCCAGGGGCCTATCAACAAAACTCCAACCAATGAGGGGGGTGGGACCTGCACCTGAGTTATTCCTGCTGCCAGCCAGCGCCGGCCCAGGGTATAAGCAAACTAAGCAGCAGGCCGTGGGACCACCAGGGGTCGCCGACATGTGACAAGTAGCTTAATCACATTTTACGTAGAGCCCCGAAACAGGTTGGGCCAGCCGTGATCGCAGAACATACATATAAGAAAGATGTTTTTGGTTGTTTTTATAACTACAGGCTTTTAAGTCCCTTGATGAGTGTTCTATCAGTATGTGAAATCTACAGATCTGGTGAACAAACAGATTTTGTACTTCTGTAGACCTTCAAAGCAACCACCAGTGTGTGTTTATGTGATTACCATCAGCCAAAAATAACTGCCCAAGAATATTATTGTAAAAAATAATGGCTCAGGTGTAATAATGCTTAAAAACAGGTAGTGCTACTCCCTTATCTTCTCTGGGTGCACCCTTGGCCCCATTCGTAATCTTCAAACTTCACCTCAATTAGGAACATCTGGCTCTGGTTGCCTTAGTGACAATGGGGACTAGGAAAGCCATCTGGGAAACTCTGTCTAAGCAATAAGCCCACACAAAGTCGTAAAAAAACCTTCATTGTGTGGACCCTGTGTTAGTCTTACCTTGCCTTCAGCATTACATACAGTAAGGGAACAAAAAAAAACTCCGGCACCCAGAAGGTGAATGGATCCAGCAGCTGGAATATGGGCTTTATTTGGCACCCTTGTGTCACGAATGGGTCAGCAAAGTGAATAACACACAAATATAAGTTCTGATGTCCTACTTGAACAAAAAAACCATAAAATCCCAAAGAATTAGACCATTGCTCCCAGATGCTCGCTCACACAGAACAAGCTTATTGTAAACTATTGATCGGTTCGAAGGAAGCACAGGGGACGGTCCCATGACCTCACTCTCCCCCGAAACATCGATTCCGTCTCATGTCGCACGCACGCGCGTGCAGAGTACGCACACAATAAGTGTGAGCGTGGGCTTTAGGACTACCGGCAGTGAAACAGGAAAGTAAGAAATAGTCACGACTGACAAGTGAGCATGTGGTGATTATGGCACGACTGTGTCTATGTGCCTGTGAGACCTCAAAATATTTTGAGATTCAAATCCCCACATACATCATCATAAAATGTTCTTTGAAGTGCACTTCTGATTGGTCAATGCAGCAATCCAGTCACGCCTGCACGAAGTGTGAAACGGATGCGCTTTAACGTAAACAACATCACCTAGCATATAAGCAGGAACACACAGTGAATAAATGTAAATGTGTTTCTCTGGATTCACAAAGTATGTTGACAACTTATATCCACCAGTCTGCTTTGACTGTGTGCACATCCAGAATGTACCCCAGGCGACCATGGATTGCTGGTTTAATAAGAGAACATAATGCAAAACTATGCCAGGCCACATCTTTTATTACTTTTCCTCTGAGAGATTTAAAGTACTAATACTAATGCTATGTACGTAGTAGCTGGGTTTGTTGCTAAGGTTCTGTGCTCTAATGAAAGTCAGTGATAGTCAGCTTGATATCGGTTTCAAACGATTCTGGAGCGCGCTCCCTCCCTCCCGACCTCTTGACGGTAAATGATGTTTCTCTTGCTGAGAATCAAGAGCGCCCCCATGGAAAGCCAAGCCTGCGTGCGGGGGGGCAGACGAGGACAGAGTGTTAAAGGAGAACAGGCTGGTGATCGTCAAAAAAAAAAAAATGCCTGAAGACGTGCCTTCTTCATAAGCATTCCGGTATTTCACTTAGGCTTGCACCTACAACCAGCCTCTTGTTTTTGTCAGGGTGAAACAAATAAATTTCCTGGCATTTTCATAATAATAATAATAATAATAAAATAGTAGTAGTAGTAAATTCACATTACTGGTTTGACCAGCATATTGATATTATTCCTCTTCATATAATTCCCAAAAAAATTAATTATACCCAGCAATTACAATAACAATGTCATTGATTGAATTGCTTTATTGAAGAAAGGACACAGCCCAGGGAAAAGACAATACTGAGATACTGAGATCTTTTCCTGGTCATGTTCTTTAGCTCCAGAGTAAAGGCTTGGTAGTTTTTATTCTTTTTTTTTTTAATCAGGGGCATATACAGGGGCGGGGCCAAAAGGCCACTGGCCCCAGCTGGATGCTGATTGGATACTCCCCTGTCACTCATTGATTTAAAACATATCATTGGCTAATGATAAGGTTGGTCCCCTCTGTGAATAATGGCCCATTAATGACCTTCACCTTTAAAAAAAATCCTGGAATTTTCCCCCTTCCTCTTGATGATTCCCTTGTAAGAAACCATCCTTGGAATAGCTACTGAAATCTGTAGCGTCTAAAAAATCGAATTATGGGTCGTCAGTCTTCAGTCCTGTGTCTCCATTATTCCTCATTATTTGTGCCTGAATCATCTTCGGAGGTTGTCAAGGAGAAGTAATTCATAGTGCAGAGTGACGTTGGACCGAATTAAAAATACCTAGTGCTTCTCTCAAGAAATGAGCAATATAGCTATGAACTGTAAAATGTATTAAGGGATGGGCTATGGGTATTAAGGGAGGCATAGAGTGCAGGAAGCATTCTGTTTCAGTACATCTTTTTGAAACCATGAAAACATGATCAAATGAGTGAAGTTCAGACATTGTCGTAGGGAGAGATTCGTAATGGGGACTTTCAGAGTGAAATGAAAAACAGAAATTGCATGTTTCATTTAAATACAGAAAAAAGAAACAAATCTAATCTAACTAAATCGAAAAGTCACCAGCAAACATACCCTAAATCCTTTTCCAGACTGAATGCTTGAAATATAGAGAACTGTGCAGGGCAACCGTCTTTGCTAATTGTTCCGGAAACATCCCTTTGTCAAGAGCTGTCAGGTACAGTAGAGATGCATGTAAATCAATGAATGTTTTTCTTTGGCGCTTACGAAATATTTATAATTCCCAGGCAAGCGGCAGGAGAAGCACAGCAGAAGCGGCATCACGTTCTAAAATACCAATAAAAGAGCAATAAAAGCAAAAAATAGGATTGACATTCCGGCAAGCCTTTTCTTAAGCTCTGTAAATCTCAGGATGGGAACGGGCAAAAAAAATTCAGATATAACATATTAGTAAATTTATCATGTACCTGTGTGTGTAGAATAGTAACATGGGTACTTGCAAAATTGCAAATAACAGCAAAATCCATATCACTTATTTCTGCAGAGAGTATTCACAGGGCATGTTTTCATCATACAGTAATCAATGGACCTATGAGAAACATTTTTTTTTTGAAAAAGGGTCTTTTCAGTAAATTTTTAGTTAATTTATGGGCTTCGGTGGGAAAACAAACAGGGTCCTGCTCTGCTTTCTTTAACGTCCAGTATCCAGATTCTGTTGTCAGGCTTCAGTAATAAGATCCGGGCTCCAGGTGAGAACAGAACCAAATTGAGATGGGAAATTGATGCCAATCCTCCGCCTCGACAAAAACAAGTCAACAAAAAAGGGAGCGCTATGGTGTTGAGTCACTGTCTCGGAGCAGACAGTTATCGCAACAGTAAAGTGACCAACGTGATTTATTTCCAGACATCATCTCTTCCCTTATTGTCCTTCCCAAATCATTCCCCTAGCTTATTCATAAAGCTTTATCTTTCTTAACCTGTTTCTATCATATGGGCTGTGGCATTAAAACGAGAAAAACAACATGGTTTCAGTATGTGCAGTAGGCCAAGCAGAGGCCAGTGACTACTGTGGAGCATAGACTGCATTCAGCAAGGACAAGCTGGAATCAGAATTGGAATCCAGTTGTTGCCTTGTACAAAAACTACAAGGAATTTGTTTTGGTGTCACATGAGAATACAATTTAAACATACAACCAAGATGAAAAATACACAAAACAATAAACTGAATAAAGATAAATAAAGAAAAGGCATCCTATAAATAAACAAACAAAAACATAAACAAACAAATAAATAAATGTGCATGTAAAATAAGAGACCACTCTACATTTTTTTTTAAGTCTGCATTCTTACATCCTGGTTTAATCCTGTTCTGCTGACAGAAGGCTACACTGTGCAGTAGGCTTCTACAAGGCTCAAAATTTCTAATACAGCACTACAAAAGAACAAAGTAAAGCAGGAGACACTGGGAGCTACCAAAAACCAGCCAGGTAGAGGGCATCTAGCGCAACTAGGAGGGACATCAGATTGGTTGGTCCCACCTCCTCTAGTTGCTTGCACCCACCTTCTCTACAATCTAATTGGTTATCTCTCTCAATCATTTTTCCTTCTGCCCTCAGAACATTTTTGTGTAAGTAAAACTCACATGAGCAGAAGAGCCAGGCTGGAGTTTGCAAAAAAAATATATATATATTTTACACAGATGCATTTCCATAAATGGAGAATTAATGACACAAAAAATATTGCTGTGGTCCCTTAATTTTTTCAGATCTGTAAATCAGGGTGAGACGACAAGGTGTGGGGTACAGACAGTTTGGATTATGTGCAATGGATGAGGCAATAGGAGTATAAAGTACAGCAGTTAACAAAGTATGGAAAGGACCCATATAGGTGCCATCATGGGACCTTAATGGCCTGGGATTGGTCCTTGTATTTGAGGCTTTGAATAACATGATGATGGCTAATTTAATGTCATAAATAATACTAGTATGATTTTAGGGTGGACCAGGCAGATGAATATCCATCCAGTCAACCGTCCATTCATCCATTCTACCTTCCATCTATCCATCCATGCAGCCAGACATCCATCCATTCATTCAGTCATCAGTCCTTTCATTCATCCATCCATCTTGTAACAACTTATCCTGGTCGGTGTTAGCATGCATGCATTTATAATTTACTTTGAATTTGATCAGGAAGTTATTGGTTTCTGTCCACCCAGTCGGAGTGCAAATGGAATTATAAAAGATAACGATGGGGGGGGGGGGTATTAGCCAAACTGTTAGGCATAATGTGTGTCACAATGGGAAACTTCTAGAGTGATATCTTAGGACTTCATTCACCTAGAGCCCCAGCAAAAACTCATTTTGTCTCATTTTGCTTCTCTGTGAGATACAGCACATCAATAATGAAAATTGTACTTTTTTGATCTATTATTATTATTTTCAAATTGAAACTAAGGAAAAGGGGCATTTCCTTTATTTTAGTGTGATTCTCTGTGCTCTTATGTTTCATTGAAATATGTGAAATTCTGAGACCAGCGGTATTTGGGGGATTTAGATTCTGAGCGTTACATTTGGAGAACAAAAGCACGTTTTGGGAGTTGCCTGTTTCATCCATCACTTATCTGTTACACAGTAACCATTAAGCTTGGATTCTATTCATAACAGCACAGGGCACAAGGTGAAAAACCACAGAATGCCATTTACCACATTTAAATGAATACATTTAAAATATGTAAATGGTAACACTTATTAAATATGTTTTTAATAATTTATAAACACATTCATAACACATTATAATGCATTTATAAAGCATCATAAACATGGCTATAAATATTTATGAAAAGGCAGTGTTTGTTACTTGTTTGAACTTCCTGTTACTTGACTGAGCAGGATCTGTTTCCTAGGCAATGTCTGTAGACACCAAACATGTTATTATACCTCCTTGCTAAGGATTTGCTGAAAAGTGTGGGGTGTGTACTATAGTGCCATAATATATTAGAGGTAATTAAGGACCAATTAAGACTTACAGTATGGCAGTACAGTGCATCAAAACATTGAGGGCACTCCAGGTTCATGATTATTTGCTTTGGAGGCACACTAAAATCAAAGAGACTCAAAAAGCTCTTTGACACAGATAAATATTTGCCAACCCGTTTTAGCTTAAGTGCTTTACTCCAGTGTCTCTATCATAAAGCCAAAATCTTTTTGTTGTGGGCCAGGCTTCCTACCTGATACATATTTACACTTTCAGTACCTTCCCAAAATGTAGTAATGACAAGTCATATTTCTAGAACAGTGTTTCTGCAGCGTGCAGCGCTGTAAGCAGGAACTAAAGAAGTGAGCAGGAGTAAGCAGGAGCTAAAAAAGTAAGTCTGCCAAGCGTAATCATAATACATAATAATGTGACCCAGGAGGGTGGCTCAATGGTGCAGTGGTTAGCACTGTCACCTCATACCTCTGGGATCTGGGTTGCTGCCAGGGTTCCGTGAGTTTGTATGTTCTCCCTGTGTCATCTTGGGGTTTCCTCCAGATACTCTGGGTTTCCCCCCACAGACCAAAAACATGCAGTTACCAAATTACCCGTGGGTAATAATATACCGGTGGGCATGGGTGAGTGGATGGTGTGTGTGTGCCCTGCGACGGGTTGGTGCCCCATCCTGGGTTATTCCCTGCCTTGTGCCCATAGGCTTTGGACTCCCCGTGACCCTGAATAGGATAAGTGGTGGTGGAAAATGGATGGATGTCACCAAAGTCACTCATCTCTTTTTGGTTCTGGAAGTGTTTACTGAATCACCGGCATTATGCATAGTCACTTTAGTCACCTTATGAATGGATAATGGTGGACCATGAACAGTTTTGGGGCATTTTGGTTTAACATCTGACAACACTCTTTGCACTCATTGCATCTCGACTGCATTCTTTTATACAGTCAAGGAAAAACAACGAGACCACTCTATATTTTTAAATCCTTGTTTAATTTTGGTTCTGCTGGCAGAAGGCTACACTGTAAGGCAGGCTGCTTCCAGGTTCAGAATATCTAATACAGCAGTACACAAGAACAAGGTGAAGCAGGAGACACTGGGAACGACCAGAAACCAGCCAGATAATGGGTGGAAGTGACTTTCTAATGCCAGAGATGATGCACACCCATAAATTGAGAAATGAGTGAAACAAGAAAATGTGCTGGGGTCTCTTAATTTTTTCTGTCGCTGTATATATAACCACAATAGTATTGGGACCTATCTCTCAATTATTGAATTCCGGTGTTTCATTCAGTCCCATTGCCACAGGTGCCTAGCTGTGCAGTCAGGTTTGCAAACATTTGCGAAAAAAATGCATTGTTCTGAAGAGCTCGGTGAATACAAGCCTGGTACTCTCGTAGGATGCAACTTTTGCAATAAGTCAGTGAAATTTCTTCCTTGCTGGATTCCACGGTCAACTGTAAGTGGTGTTATTGCAAAGCGGAAGTGTTTGGGAAGCACAAAAACTCAGCCACAAAGTGGCAGACCACGTAAAGTAACAGAGTGGGGTCACTGCGTACTGAGGCACATGGTACATAAAACACTTCAGTAAATAACTGCAGAGTTCCAAACTTCCTCTGGCATTAATCCCAACACAAAAACTGTGCACTGGGAGCTTCATGGAATGGGCTTCCATGGCCAAGCAGTTGAATGCAAGCCTCATGTCACCAAGCTCAATGCTCAGCATTGGATGGAGTGGTATAGAGCACGCCACCACTGGACTGGAGCAGTGGAAATGTGTTCTGTGGAGTGAGTAATCACGCGCCTCTGTCTGGCCGTCTGATGGATGAGTCTGGGTTTGGTGAATGCCAGGAGAACATTACCTGCCTGACTGCATGGTGCAAATGTAAAGTTTGGTGTAGGAGGGATAATGGTGTGGGGTTGTTGTTCAGAGGTTGGGCTAGGCCACATAGTTCTAGTGAAGGGAACTCTTAATGCTTCAGCATATCAAGAGATTTTGGACAATTCTATGCTTCCAACTTTGTGGGAACCATTTGGGGAAGGCCCTTTACTGTTCCAGCATGACTGTGCCCTAGTGCACAAAGTAAGGTCCATAAAGACATGGTTTAGTGAGTTTGGTGTAGAAGAACTTGACTGGTCCACACAGAGCCCTGGCCTGAAGCCCATTGAACACCATTGAGATGAACTAGCATAGAGATTGCGAGCCAGGCCTTCACATCCAACATCAGTGCCTGACCTCACAAATGCTCTTCAGGATGAAAAATTCCCACAGACACACTCCAAAATCTTCCCAAAACGGTGGCAGTACTGCTTCTATTCTCTACATTTCAGCATAATGTGTATAAATTATAAATATACATACAAAAATGTTTTCCTTGTGTGATAGACTCGCATCCCACCCTGGTAAGGGCAGAGGTTGGGGTCAACAATCGTAGGAACAAAATCAGCCCTGAAGCCCCCCACCACCCTCGCATCGCTCCCATAAATACACACAGTACTCCCACAAACTGGTAGGGACACGTACCTAGCATCCATGCCTAACTCTGCACCCTAATATTTAGTAGGTTAACTGTAAATATGCTTCAGTATATATTTTGGAACGTCCAAAACCACTTCTGTGACATCACCATCTTATAACCCCACACACAAACACAGACACACACAAACACACACACAAAACATCTGCTCTTCATTACTACTCAGTCAAAAATAAAACATTTGAACTATAAATGGAAGACTGAAATATTTTTGCATCTAAAAATGATACGCGAATAAAGTGGTGTGGTTTACTTTAATTATACCTCAAAGCAATGCGTTTAAAGAATTTGCAAATGATGTCTAATTGTATAATTTTAGAATGAGCCTTTATAAATTACATAGTGGGAGTGTTTGCTTGAATTAAATTTCCCAGGAGGAAAAACTAATTTTTCAAAGTTGTATTTAGAAGAAGTACATGTTGGTCTGTTGATCTCAAGCCAGACATTTGGATTTAATTTGTTCTGTCCAATTTCATGTTGGTAATTCAAATTTCAAACCACATGGTTTTAGAGTCAACAGAAGTGGTCCAGAAAGCCCTATCATTACTTTTTTTTCATGAGTTTTGATAATGGATTCATAAGGACACAATTTTTTTAAATCATGCACACATTATTAACAATCAAGATGATTAATGAAAATATTATACATTAATATTTTTTATAATAAATGAACAGTTAATCAACTTTCCCTCACTCTGTATATGTACATATCTATAAATATGTGTCATAAGAATTCCATAGTTCCATAGTTTTGTTTTTGTTTGACCACTGCCAACTGTGGTGTGACTATGGACGTTTTCCGCATGCTGCCCGTGCATTTGAAACTGCAGTAACCACAATGATTACATGGTTTGAGAACCGGTACTGGGGAGCCAAGGCCAGGGAGACTGGCAATGGAGTCACCCATTGAAAAATTATGTAAATTGGCCATTCAGCTTTCAGAATGCAATGCAATACACAAATACAACAACACAGGATTAAGTCGCTCCCCCCCCGACCCCCCGTCACCCTTTAAAATCTGTCCTGCTGTGTGATTTCAAGGGAGGTTAGGCCTGCAGAGAGGAAAATTATTGACCGGGTCTGCTGGACCCTGCATTCTTTGTGAATTATTCCTGTAAATGAATGCTATTCGAAAATTCAATCAACCTTAAGTAATGCTACAGTACAAAGCCGGCGATAAGTAAAGTCAATGTTAAAACACACAAGCACAAAATGTAGTGGCTGAAAAATGCCAGGGATTTTCAGTACTCGTATGTAGCTGATTTTGATGGTAATGTAGAAAACAAAGTAGCAGATCTATTGAAAGGGATGGCACATCTAAACCGAATATTTTATTTCTGTATGCACAGAGTAGTCTTTGAAGGACTATTCAGTTAATTATCTTTTAAAATGTGGAATCTGCCCCCACTTCCATTTTGCATTGAATAAATTAAAACCTTAAGCCCCAAATGAGGTTAGCTTATTCTAATATCCTCATTACCACTCATCACCCAAAACAGTAATCGAAAGACCAGAACGATAAGGCTTGGGTTTCGGAAATCAAAGGAGGCCCAGAACACAACTATCTCATCAAGCCTCCACTTAATTGCTTGCTCCGTGCTATTGCAAAGTGCAAATGAGCCACAGGACATTCGGTTTCGCTACGATGCGACGTTTATTTATTTATTTAAAATAAATCATATTGTTTAGTGGATTCGCCCGTAAAAGCACCCCGAACCAGCCCAATGCCAGAGAGCTAATGTTTGAAAGAAGGAATAATCTATCTGATCTAGCTACGCTAATCTAGATGAATTGCATACTGGTGATCCATGAGAAGCACTGGCTTCCCATCCAGGGTGTTCCTCGCTTTGTTCACCGCAATGTCCAGCAGAACGCCATGCTGGAAGAGCAGTTATTGTAGCAGAACTGTTGGATCTCTGTTACAAGGCCAATTAATTATTTAATTAAAACCAATGTATTTTACTCAGTGTCTCTTTTCCTTTCCCCTTTGCCCATTCAGAGTAGTATAACATTTGCAGACTGGGAACCAGGATTCTAACTGCTTTAGAGAAAAACTGAACCATTTAATCCCAAAGAGGGAGAAGAAGCATCATTCTATATCACACATTGACTAGACAAAGACATTCCTGTCATTCGCTAAGTTATTTCTCCATGGCATACGGTTTATTTTATGACAGCTGTAAAGAAGGAAAATCATACATATTTTCTCCATTTGCACTGTATAGGCGTAAGAGTTGATCTTTTCTTGAAAGTGTCATTTTTCAGTGCAGGACCAGCGCGGCTGGAAAACGGCCACTGTATTCGTGTCGATAAAAACCGCAGCATTAAAGCTGCAAAATCGATCTGACGTCTTTTAGCAGTCATACATTCTGTCATACATTTATTGCCCGGGCGTCAAAATCCTTCACAGTCTGAATGTGCCAGTTCTGCTCATTTATCTTGACAATTATTCAGTAATATCACACTTTCCCTTTTATTGCCACTGTGCTGATAAAGCAATCCACCCACTCTCCCCAGTGCACAGAAAACACACTGTCTGCATCACAAAATCCCCAAAATGCCCCCAAAATCTCTGCGTCCTGTAATAATTTCTCTACAGTCTGTGTGCAGACAGAAAATTCTAATATCAGAATCAGAATCAGTTTTATTAAGCAATAAATTTAAACCTCACAAACAAGACAATAAACGTTAAAGAGCAACATATAGCATTAAAGAGCGGGATTCCTGAATGATTATGCAGTGACCGATGTGTAACAATATCAGAAAAGAACACAGTAATTAGTGCATAAAGTAATGAGCTATGAGACGCAACTTCACACTGTGATTGAAGCATACTGTGCTTTGAAGTTTTGGATAAACATTTCATAATTGCTCTGAACCACACATTGCCGTTTACAATAAAGGGGTGTTAGTTTCTTCAGTTCCACTTAACCCCTGTTCTTCTTTCAGTGAAAAACTGCAGTCATGACTGATGATTGAGATATGTTTTTCTAACTTACACAAGAAAAAGTTTCAACAGTTCCAGTAACTGGAATAAGGCCAGTGGTTAAACAAGTCATGTGGAACATGTTACCCGTTGTCTCTTTTACTAATACAGATGCTCCCCGGGTTACAATCGTCCGAGTTATGATATTTCAACTTTACGATGGGCAAATATTTTTCACTTTCAGTACATTATTCAATAAATTGCATGGGCTAAGCTCTGAATCTTAACACCTTGACCTGTGTTTTCTTAGAGATTCTGCCTATTTTTATGGATATTTATCCAGCCTCTGGTGATACAGCCTCCTTGTGTTTTCACTGTGTATCTCAGAGCAAGTGAATGTAACAGCATGAAACTGGCAACACTTTATCTTAAGGTTTGCTCAGATTATTGGTAACAGTTATTAATAGCCAATGAGCTGACCGCGGACTAAAGTGTTACCGAAAAACATTGCACAGATCATATTCAGTTGCTTGTCGACAAACCATCTGACAAATAAATAATGTGTGCAACTTAAACACCGTATATCTACCAAGGATTCCCAAGCCCTAGATTTTATTTTATCATTTCTTTTCTTCAAATTCGGAAAAGCAGACTTGGGGTGTTGACTTTAATACAGTTTATATAGACCTAGCATATTTAAATTAACACTTGATGTAGTGCCAATTAAGGCTTAGAATTCAGATGGCATGCTCTTGTTACAGCAGACCAAAAAGAGCAATATGTGATATTAACTGAAGTACACAACCAGATAGATTTAGAAGTTCAACTAAAATTAGCAGAATTAAAGGCAGCCCAACTAGTCTCTTTCCTGAATTTGGCCCCAGCCCAAAAGCATTAAGTTTTAAAAACGGTGATCTGTGATGATATTGCAAGCTATAGAGGTGAGTGTGATGGCTAGAGATACCGAATGGCGTTTTTGGACTGACGGTGGACAGACCTCCATTACTGTTTGGTCGAAAGCAATCTGTGGTCGATATGTCTGATGGGGTGGAACAGAGATTAAATATTGCATAATGTCATTGGTTCCTGAAAATTATATAATAATAATAACAATAATAATTAAGAAAAGCCTTCACAGTATCTGATGATGAAAAGTCATGATTCTAACAGAGGATTAAATTTTTCAAAGCAGCATGTATTATGCATGTAAATGTATTTTCTTTAGTGGGGTAGTAAGTGACATTGAAAGTAAGATATTTGCACAGCTCATTTATAAAGCATAATGTACTGTATGTGCGACCGTGAATGCCAAGAATAATAGTAGCTCAGTCAGTAAGAAAGAATCAGGAGACAGCAAAAGATAAGAGCCCCAAAACACTACGAAAAGAGCTCCTCCTCTACCCTACGTAAAAGATCACGCCTCTGTCCTGTGCAAGATGCCGCTGATCAAACACACATTCTCATTTGCCATCCTTGACAACGGGATTCATTCCACTGCAATCTGCAGGACATTCCAGGGAAGTACAGTATGCCAGATACCTTATTGCGGACTTCCGGAACCTGGGACACTTTCCAGTCCGTATCTTCTCAGAGCAGAATCCAACACTGGCTACTTTATAGTCTCTGTCAGCTCCCAGGATTGCGAGGATGCAGCCCCACAAAACAATAAGACAAGACAAGACAGGATGCCGTGGTAAAGTCCTACCAACAACAAAACACAAGTGTTTGTTTCATTTAGGGTGATAGATGGTCTGAGAGGAACAGAATGAGCTATTGTGATGTGCACTCTCTGTGAGCTATCTACATTGGTCTTGGGTGTGTATAGCCTGGATCTGTGCAACTCAACCCAAACTGAACATGGAATTTTCCAGACAGACCAATGAATGTTGTGTTTTTAAACTGAATGGTAGGTCACTGGGTCTAATGGCTGGACACTTACTGACTGAATGTGATGGTAGAAAATACTCCACACACCATCATTCTCATGAGCACAAGAATATAGTGTAACCATGTATGTGTTATTGCCATTATATTCCATCCTCCTTATTGTGCATAAAGGGGTAATTATGTGGCATAAATATACACAAAAGCTCTTTAAGGGTCTGGCAAGGGGAGAAGTTGTTACACTGAGGAACGCTGCTGGACCCCGCTCCATCCCAGAATGCAACACATGATTTTCCTAATATTCAAATGTGCAGGTTTTTGTACAACTCAGAATTAAAGTTAATATTTATCTGTTTTTATGTGTGTGTTGTATAGCGGGTGCTTTTATTCAAAGCAGCATTTCTTTTTGAGAAAGCAGGGTCGGCCCACCCCTAGAATAAGCTCAGGGCCCAACCATGACATCACTTTGCCAACCCAGGGATTGAACCAGCAATTTTCAGATTACAGGCATAGTCCTAACCCACACAGCCATGCACTACAAAACTCTTTGTTAAGAAAAATTGAGATGTATCAGTGTCTCTATAACCATACTCAAGAAATAATTTTTTTCCAACAGGCAAAAGGGTATGATGAACTGAAAAGTATTCCTTAATTTTTAAGCACTTCTTATTAACCAAGCATGCAATCGGACTCATTCTCCAGTGCAGTGCTGTTCCCTATATTCTCTGTACAGTATATTATTTTCCATCGATGTGTGAGGTACATGTTAAATATTTAATCACATACTTTGTGATTTGTGTGTTTCCCAGATGGACAGAGAAATCTCTAGGTCTTGGGTTTTGTCACCTTTGATGCTGTACCAAGTGCAGAAGCGATGATGTAGATCCACTACAAAAAAAGACAGATCCCCTAATTTAAAATCTCTGTTATTGTTGTTTTGCGAGTATGATTAATGAATTTGATGGTACAGCGCTTTTGTCACACTCAATGTCACTCAAGTTTGCCGTGAAAAGGCTTCATCAATATTAATGACTGTTCAGATATTAATTGTTTTTAAACTATTGTAAACTTCTAGCCATCTGTGCTGTAAGTTTAAGATGTTCAGAATATGGTTTTAAACATTTCGAATGATTTCATTAATTTTTATGCATATCCATGAAGACACAATGTATGATTAGCCCTTGTTAAAATAATAATAATAATTGTATTTCAATTTTTCCTCCTGCTAATGCCTTTGCTGAAGATTATTAGGGCTTATATAGGATTTGTAATGGTCATAACACAATGGGCATTATTTAATAAATGTGCTCAGAAGTAGGGATTTAACTACAGTGGGAACAGTGGGTCCCACTGGAAACAGAGGGTTGGCATTAAACGTTTCTTGACTTTACTTGGAACAGGCGATGTTTTCAAATAGTGGCTAGAAAATTGATGAGGTCCCAACATGGGAGGAGTCCAGTGATGGATTTATTGGTAACACATCAATTTAAGCAACCATATAAATGCATGATACATACCCTCATAATGCATTATGATGCATTCATAAGGCATTATATACACTACCTATAAATATTTATAAAAAGGCATAACACATTATAGCCATACAGTATAATAATAAATATGTACTGACATAACCTAAAAATGCAAGTGGAGAGCACTGTCAGTGCGCAGGCGAACATTCAAAAATTAAAATTGTGCTTTGAATGCACAAATGCAAGTGGTGTGCAGTACAATATGCAGCTCTGAGGTGCATTGGTGGCCTAATGGTTAGGGATGTACACTTGGAATTGAAAAATTGCTGGGTTGAATCCCTGACCCACAAGGTACCGCCCCTGCACACTGCTCCCCAGGCGCTGAATTAGCTGCCCCCCTGCTATGTCATGATGTCACATATCGGTTAAATGCAAAGAACACATTTCGTTCAACAATGATCTGTAAATTCTGAGGTGCGTATTGTCTCAGATATTCCACTGTTCTAAGCTCACTTCACTAGATGTGTCTCATCTTTTTTAGAGTTATTACACACTAACTGTATATGATGGTTGCCCGTCAGGGACAGCACCAGTGCTATTGCTGCATGTTCTTGTCTTTTGCTGCTCAGGAAATGCTGCACAAGAGCTCTGGCACTTTCTGCAGTATTTAAACTTTTGGCATCCCAGTGACGGGGGGGGCCCCCCCCCCCCCCCCGGGCCCCCCCCCCCACAAAGAAGAAACCAAACAAGAAACAAAAGAAGTGGAAATGAAATATATTAATAAATAAAGAAGGATTTGGGGGAGTGAT
>JAODLD010000044.1:19806075-19819340 GCA_026781065.1 Mormyrops boulengeri | reverse complement strand
GTGTGTGTGTGTGTGTGTGTGTGTGTGTGTGTGTAGAATTACCACAAAGCTCTGTGAATGCAATCAATAAACTAAAAATGACATAAGTCTCGTATTTTGTTTGGTTACTTATGATTATGGTTAGGGAAGGGTAGGGGTTAAGATCGTCATGTTGGGATTAGAGTTTTTCACATAGAAATGAATGGAAAGTCCCCACAAAGATATAATGACAAACCTGTGTGTGTGTGTGTCTGTATATGTATATACTGTATATAGGAGAAGGTTTTGCAGCTTAGTGAGTAAAAGCATTCCTTGACATATGCAGTTCGTTTTCTTAATCAGATCCTGATGGTACCATTAAGGTCAATGCAGAAAAGACTCATCGCATCTGCCCATCTGGACATTTCATTAGTGCCTTGCGGCGACAAATTGAGCTTTTGAGCTTTTTAAGGGAAAATTGAAGATTCCCATTACCTTTTGATATTAATTTTATTTATTTCTTTTTAATTCATTGGAGGCTGCATTTTGCATTTGCGCGAATGCCCATTGACAGGCCTTCAATATATCATCCATCATGGATGGTACTTTTGCCTGGCGAAGATAGCTTTAAGATCAAAGTCGCTCCCAGAAAGCATGCCACCATTAGCCTTCAGCTTGCTAAAGTCATTTCAACATTTTCAAGACGTTCTGTTTCTTACCGCAATATCTAATCTTCTAAGTAATTTAAAGTCATGAGTAGTATCAGTATTACCGTTGCGGATTCTCTGACAATTTTCTGTAATACTATTGCTGAATATAAAGGAAACTGTGAACCGTTGTCCATGAATAACCAGAAAAAGCATTTCAGCGTCATGCTTTTGCCATCAACCTTTTTTACTAGAAATTTTGTTTAAATGGAGATAATTCCCCAGCTCCCAGCAGCCCAATCAACAGGAATTTAATATGAAATTGATTCTCTCTCAGTTGCATCAAGTGTAGATTAATTCTTAGAAGGTGGTCCAGACTGCATGGAGTTCTCATACATGTCCAGTTTCTGAAGAACTGGAGCGAAGTGACCTACATTGCAAAAGTGTTGATTAGTGCCCCACTGTTTGTTTGGAGGGTTAGGGTTGTGTATTACATTTAGTTGGCTAGTAAAGCTGAATTTTTTCAGAACAATTACTTCATCGTCATCATAATGATCATTGTCTCAGTTCTTTTCCTGTTGAGGACCACCAACCGTAGATCATTCTAGGGGATCCTTAGATGTTATGAAACTAACTGGGAGATATAATCCTTCCAGAGTGCCCGCCTAGTGCCCGGAACCACTTCCTTGGATGCCATCCAGGTGGCATCTTGAGCTAACTCACTTGACTCCTATAAATCTGAAGAAGCAGCGGCTCTATTATGTGCTACCTCCAGATCTCCGAACCCCTCGCTCTGTCACAAAGACGTGAATGCAGCCACCCTGCAGAGAAAGCCCATTTTAGCCACTTGTACTTCTGACCTTATTCTTTCGGTCATCACCCACGGCTCACGACCATAGGTGAGGATAGAGAGATAGAATGACACGTAAACTACTAGGCTTATCTTAGGACTTAACTCCCATTTTACCACCAAGGACCTTGTCGCCACCCGCAAAAGTATGGTCACCGAGCTTATCTCCTTGTGAAACTCACATTTCCTCTTAGCATCACTTGTGAACAAGATCCAAGGTGCTTAAACTCCTTCTCTAAGGATAGAATCTCTCGCCTCAGCTGAAGGGAGCAATCCACTTTTTCCCAAGAGCATACAATGTCCTTGAATTTGGAGGTGCTGCCGCTTCACACACACATACACGCACACGTGGAATCACTCAAGTACATGCTGGGGATCCTGATTGGAAAAAAGCAAGAAAAATGACATCATCTGCAAAGAGACGTTGTGTCATTTCTAGCTCCCCCCCCCACCAATCTCTGATGCATTTTCAGCCACAGCTGCATCTGTCCAGGAAAATCACAAACAAGAGTAGAGACAAGACATACCCTTGACAAGGGGCAACTCTAACTCCGAATGTCTTCACTTTTGTGTCAAGGATGCAGACACAACTCATTCATAATATCGATATACCTTCTTCAGGCCCACAAAGCACATGTAGACTGAATCAACATATACCCACAAACCCTAACACAATCATGCTAGGGAGAAGAACTGGTCCACTGTTTACACAGCCAGGGTGGAAATTGCATCGTTCTTCCGGAATCCTAAGTTTATCCATTGGCGTAGTCCCCTCTCCAGCACCCCCAACCAGCTGAGGTCTTTTACCATGGGGAACTCCAGAATAGGTGAGATTCAACCCAATCAAGAGGTAACTGAAGCCTGTATATCTCAGTCACTAGTTCAGGTTCCTTCTCTACCAGAGAGGTAATGTTCCATGTTCCTAAAGCCAGTATGAATTGTGAAGGTCTAATTCATCTGGTTTTTCCCACTTACTACACCTGACTTCCATCTTCCAATCTGCTGTTACTGAGCCTACCATTAACAAAAATAACAATGTATTTGTTGATGTTCTTACAAATGATTTTGAAGGTCCTGACATATATTTAACATTGGTATGCCTAACTCTCAAACCACTTCTACCTAGACATAATGTATACATAATAAGCCCCCGTGCAGTACAATTTCACGTTTTTTATTTATTTTTCTAAATTAATAAAAGGTTTAAAAAAGGGATGAGACTGCTTTGACATTTAGGGTACTGATCCTCTGATCATTGCTGCCTTAGGAATGTGACATATAAGTGGGAGTTTTGTACTGCCCCAAGCACAGTCTTCCCAAAATGAAATTGGAATGTTGATGAGTAGGGGGGAGGACAAGGTGGTCAAGGTTCCTGTGAGATCCTGTCATCACCAGGAAGGGACCAGAGAGCTGAAATAATGTCATTTCCTGCCACAGGTCGAAAGTAATGTCGCCCGTTGCTAGGAAAAGTGGCTCATGTGCTTACCTGTCTTGTTTTGGACGTGAAAGGTCATAAATTGGTACGCCAGTCACAGCTGGGTAGGTGAGAAATGTGGATTGTAAGGACAGTTGGCCTTCCGCTACACTCTCAGCCAAGACCTTGAAGTGAACATCAAGTCGAAGCATCGTATGCATCTATGAAACAAAATGTGTCATTAGCCACATTCAACTTGACATGCCAAACTTTGAGATAAAGTCAGCGTTTTTATGAGAGATTGAGCACAGTGGAATTCCAATTTATTTAAGAGGAAAATGGTGATTAAAGTGAATAAGACAGTCAGGGTAATCTGATTTAGTATCCTAGACAACTTGGTCAAGGTCAGAGGTACATGACCTCGTGCCTGTGAGTGAAGATACTCTTTCATGACTTGAATGGATCTCAACCAAAATCATGGCTGGATTCAGAAATTCGAATCCTATTACTTAAATTGAAGTCTGTTGGGAATTCCAGCTATTGCATTACATTCGGTATAATTCAGAAAAGCCGTACGGATGTAAATAATGAACCTGTCAAACATTGCTTCCTGTGATACTTCTCACTACGATTCCATCTCTTTTGTGACTGTTACTCCGCACTCATATATAAGTTATTTCTTGTTATTGTTCTCTCCTTGCAGCAAGAATCTTAACAGTTTCTATGAGGCTCCAAATTGCTTCATACATTTTTCTTGATAATATGGCTGCGGCACAGAACACTTTACGGTTCCTGTTATCTGTTAGACGTTTTGTATTCCGGCAGTGGTGAAACTTGTCACTTTGTTCTCAAAGTGGTATACCCTGTGGCAATCGCCTAGGGGATACAAACCCTTTTTCGCACCAGCATTCTTGCCTCCTCTTTAAACGGCATTACGAGCTCTGCTTCCATACTCTCATTCCCCGTATCCCACACCCCGGCAACCTGAGAAGCGGTGGAAGGTAAATACAGCTTGTTTTCTTCAACTGAGGCATGGATATAAGTGTACAACAAAGGTTCTAATTACAACTGTACTGGGTTTCTTTACATGTCCATGTGCTGTGATATGTTTTAACAAGATGACAGTTACTCTAGTCATAGTATCAGGCATGTTTACACCTACACAGGGAAGCTAGCTCTTGCTTCCAGTTTTCTTGAACACATGTTCCTTGAGGGGGTGCCAGAGGTTCCGGAATAAATAATAATATACCAGCATCAATTATTAAGGAGAGCAGGAAAGTGCAGTTATGTGGTACACATTTTGTGCGCCTTTGCAGCTGGCTGCTCTCGTAACTGCAACGCTAACCCGAATGAAGTTGGCCGATGACAGCATCATTACTGTTCTGGCTGCCGATGGCGCTACTGAGCAGGCAAAGAAGCTCCGTGATGTAGTGCAACTTTGCAAAAAAGTAGGGAGATGTCAATGAATTAAAGTGAAGAGACTGATTACTTTGGCGATACTGACCATCTTAAATTACTGAAAACGTTTTAATTTCACAGGTGCTGCCAATGTAACGATATTTGATCCATTGCTACATACGTAACAATACGTAAAATTGCCATTGTTATTCAGCCCCTGTGCCCGCATTGACGGCAATTGCTAAATTAATAAATTACAAATAATTTTAAACAACACCCTGGATGTTATTTCACTGTAAATTATCGTCAGTGATTTTCCCCTCAAAGCTGATTCTTTGTACTGTGTATATAAGTGGAGAGCTCAAATCAAGAAGGTATTGATTTAACGTCTCTTTGCATCTCATATTTGTTTTATCCCCTGCATTGCTCAACCTCTTTGCTAGCTTAGTGGATAAATCTGGAAGCTGGCAGTGCATTCTAGCAATATATACAAGAGTTTAGGCAAATTTATATTGCACATATTAGAAGATTTATAGTAAAATGAATTTTTGTAAGCTATAAATGTCCTATGAAAGGAAAATGTTGCGATGTCCAATATATAAATATCATCGGTTTCTACGGTAATCATTTGTGACATATAGCTACAAGTGCCTTGGCATTTAATTCAGCTTTTCAAAACACTAGCGATTCCAGCTGATGAAAACTGACTCATGCTAAAAGACAGCGATAAAGCCTGATAGAAACATGGAAGCAGAAACCACAAAATGTATTAAATGACATCAAATCTTATGCTGACTTGACCATATATGATGTTTTTATTGTGAATAATATAAGGGCCTTTGGGTCACATCTCTGGAGGGAACATGCTGGCGCACAGACGAGAAATTCGCGACCTGGGATAACTGTAATAAAAGTTTCCGAGAGAAAAACAGAAAAATTGTGATATCACAAGAGTTTGTGTTCAGGCACCGTAACAAATAATAAGAAAAAAACATAACACACAAGAAAATTTATTAACTGATATTATTTCGTAGGAGATGAGGCGTAAGAAAACAAAGTGACAGCTGCAAGTGAGAAAAGGAGGAAAGCAAAAACAAAAATGCATATAAAACTCATAACTTGACAGAATTTTTCCCATTCAACTGATGTATTGAAATTTTCCTTTATTTAAAAGTCTGGCTTGTGGCAACTTTCCTGTACAAACCCGTATTCTACTTAAAGACTTCTATTGCAGGTTGCATGTATATCTCTTCACTCTTGCTCTTCAACCGGCATGTTTTCGAAGGAAATTATACTGGAACCGTAAAGCAGTAATTTCCCAAGAATGCTATAGATTTTTCTGCAATCAGACATGGTTCTTCACTGAGGGACTTGTTTGATTGAGGTTCTCAGAGTTTCCCTAAGCATAACCGGAGAAGCCAGAACAGTCTGTGGAAATGTTGCAGGTGTGCATGGAGACCAGCACCATAGACCTCAGATCCCCACCCTACTTTCTCATGTTGAGGCCTACTCCATCAAATATGGGGAATAAAATATACATTTCTCCTTTACGTCTTAAATATTTTGGCCTGCCTCAAGCCATATCTACAGGACCCATGTTTAAACCCAATATTTTCAGCCTTATTTCAAGCTGAATTATACTTTTGATTCTTTTTGATTTTTCCACTATGACAAAACCAACCCCACAAGATTACAGACAGTCAGTATATCGTGCCGTAAGCGGAGGCCCTGATGTCTCTGCAGTCACCGGGGTCATTCATTTAATCCCATTAGTCACCTAATTGTGTGTCATCGAATGTCTCTGACACTCTGCCCCAACGGCAGCCCCGAGGTGACCCTGCGCACGGCGGCCTATCCTGAGGTAATATAAACATAGTTTTTAAAAGGGACAACCACAAACAGTTTCTGTATCCGTAATCATTAAACTGTAAAAGCTTTGATTCTTTTGTGTGTGTGTGTGTGACTGATTGATTTGTCAGTGAGGCTCACCTTGCACCTGTAAAATAAAATAAATTACAAGAGTCAGGATACTTGCCAGGATGCTCTATAACCTGGCAAGCAGAAAGCGTGAATGGGCCAGATCTAGGTCAGTTAAGAGAATAATATTCCTCTGGCTATATAAAGACCAGTGGTGCTCAGTACTTCAGTGCTTCATCTTACCAAATTTACTTACTGTCTTTGTTTTTTTGGATGGAAAACAATTTTACAGAATCAGTGAAGCAGTAAAAGTGTGGGCAATTAAAACTTCTCAAGAAATACACTGATAACTGCGGGAAAACAGTTTTCTTGTGTTGATTAAACAGTTCGAAAGTGGTGAAAGAAAAAATATGTTTTTCTAATATTGTATGAAAACTCTAGCTGTGAAGGAAGGCTAACAGAGGGTTTATTGGACAAGATGGATCCTTTCTGGAGAAATGCCGTTTTTGAAATGTATGCAAATACAAATTCTCCCAAATAAGCTGTAATTAGAATGTTTGATCTTGCTCTATTTTCACTTTGCTCTATTTTTTTTTGTTTGTTACATAACTGCCATCAGCAATTAATCCTCCTTTGGTAGATGATAGTCTTATGGCGTCAAATTAATGTATTCATCCAAGACCTGGCTTATCATATTTTTACTGATAAAACTTGCTTAGTCTTTTTATTTTCCTTTTTATACTATGTGCTGATAGATACTCCCATTCCCTGTCATAGAACAGACTTGCCCACACGCAAGCATCAGTCCTCTCAGTCATCAGAATACTGAGTGGAATCCTATCTCCTGATTATTGTTTTCACTTGTGTCTCATTTGATTGGATATTCAAACTCCTGTGCCTTCACTTTAATTGCAAAGTCTCTTATTTGAGTTGCAGTTTGAGCATTAGTTTTGCTTTATGACTGTCTTGTGTATGACTCATTTTCTGTGCATATGACTTGCCAGATCATCTTTTAATACTCTGTTTGTGGCTGATTGACCCTTGCCTGATTAATGACTGAGGATTTTTGTTTTGGCTTTTGGAACTGAATGTCATGCCCTGCCTACCTTCCCCCTCCTGTTTTCACCTGTTCATTGCTTGTCTCACCTCTTGTTCCTGCCCTTTGGTCATTCACTCCAGCTGCCTCTTGTTAGTCCATATATAACAGCGTTTCTCAGTATCTCATTCATTGATGTTGCCATTCATGTTGCCTGTGTCTCTCCTCACTCCTGCTTCCCTTTTTGGATCCCCCAAGATCATGTTTGTTTCACTTCAGTTTTGTTTTAATAGAACCCGTTTGCTTTACCCTGACTCCTCCTCCCGCGTCCTTCGTCCTGCAGCATGTAACAATGAACGCCATTAGATTCCCTCCTGTATTACAGATACCTTTTCAAGTTTCTTTAGTGGCTAAATATCCCCTTAATTATGTTGAATATAACATGTTCTTTCTCAGTTTACATATAGTACATAATGACTGCATTTGCTAAGTCAGGAGAGGGTCACTGGCTATGAATTAACCAATTAATTTTTAGTACATTAAATACATCAAAAATATTTGTCATACATTGTGTTTACTGCTCTGTTATTTGTCAAGGGGGGATGCCGGTTCATTGCATCATGGCAGCTTTGGACTGAAAATCCTCACCAATGAGATCTGCCGACCAAACACCTAATCATTGCTGTGCTTCTCACTGCCTGGAGTCCTAATGAAACCCACTGCAGCTAAGCCTCTTTGTGGCATCAGTCACTTTTTTTTAGCAGGCTGTGTCTGATTTGCCCCCAGATTTTCCACAAGAGGTCAATATTTGCTCTTTTTCCTCTTAGCAGCACACCCCCGGGCCTCCGCTTCCAAAGCCCAGGGTAGAGGATAAGTCTCCTGCTGCCGTGTCTGCGATATGCTCGTGTCTCCTGCAACATCTGGCGCCTGCCCTCCGGTTCTGTCAAGCGACAAGGGCAGAACGACATCGAACGTGGGGGTGACACAGTTTTGAAAAGGACAGCGTGTTTCAATATCAATGGGCTAGCGGGTGATCTAGTCTGCCGCTCGTGCTGCACAGTGGTAATCATGCACTAGCAAGCCGTAACAGTGAAGTAGCAGTAGATTAGGCTCATCTAGCTGCCTGGATATTTTGCTTTGAAGGGGCCATTTTATAGTTTCTAAGTTGCTTTAACATTGCTTAAATTTTAACCCAGCATTCCTTTTGAGAAAGCAGGGTCAGACGGTCCCTGGAGGGGTTAAGGGCCCTGTTCAGGGGCCCAACACTGAACAAGGCCCAACACAATCCCAACCTTGGGATTCAAACCAACAACCTTCCAATCATAGGTACAGCGTCCTAACCTGCTGGGCCATGCTCCACCCCCTCTGAAATGGACCGTCAGAGATACTGAGGTGCTTTTGAATTTCAGACTCAGATTCTTTTGTTTACAAGACTCTTTAACCTACTAACACCTGCATTTGAAGCACTTGAGATGAGTATCACATTTACATTCATTTTATTTATCTGCTTTTGTCCAAAGCGACATACAAGTGAGGCAAAAAGGCCATTACAACTAGCAGTATTGGAACAGGAACTACGCAGCATTTTCCAAACAAAGTAAGAACCTAATAAAAGTCCTATTCAAATTAGCCA
This sequence comes from Mormyrops boulengeri, assembly GCA_026781065.1. NCBI lineage: Eukaryota > Metazoa > Chordata > Actinopteri > Osteoglossiformes > Mormyridae > Mormyrops > Mormyrops boulengeri. Next base: position 19,810,487 of record JAODLD010000044.1, on the reverse strand, counting down.
AAAGTGCAACATTAAGCACATTCTGGGGGCATAGAGTGGAATTAGGTAAATAGAGGAATTCCTGGGCCAGATGGGTCTTGAGGCATTTCTTGAAGGTGGAGAGGGAGTCTGATGGCTGGGGGTGTTTTGGCAGCTCATTCCACCATCAGAGAGCCACCCATGAGGAACGTCTGGAGTGAAACGCCGCGCTCCCACCATTCCAACACACGTAGCTCAGCTCCTGCCTGGCCACCCAAACATTACATGTTCTCTCTTTTCCCAACTGCTTTCCTTTGCACATGATTTGTGGAGGGCCTGTGTTGCTGTGCTGCACTCCGATGAGAATGGATTTCATCGCCTCTCCATGCGTGAGGTGCTAGTTGCCACTAAAAACCAGCAGCTGACAGACTTACATGAGCAACAAAATGCAGAAAAGCACCGTGCATCTCTGTGGCTGGTTTTAAATCCCCAGGGAACAGAATTGGTTAGTTATGGTTTGTGAACCTGTTTGAATTACTATGACGATGCCATGATGAACACTACCATTTGTACAGTATATACCATATTATATATACTATATTTGTTTGTTGATGCAGCATGTAAAAGAACAGACATTTGAAGATTATATAGTAGGTTATGCAGGAAAAAAATCATTGGTACTCATGTTTTCTGGAGGCTGAGATATAAGAAAAATTTTAAATTGAACAGAATTGTAAAAAAATATAATAATAGCAACCCGGACTTTAACGTCAACACTAAGTTTTACGTCACTTGTGCTTAGGTTTGTATGTAATTACTGTCAGTTTCGCACTTCATGAGTGCTTGTAGACAGCCTGCGCGTTTCGCACAATATTTAATTCCTGACATGGTTTTGAATTTGATGACTTTAGTTCCCTAAAGGGTCTAATAATACGCTGGGATATATTATTAGACTTTCTTGGGGGCGTTTATGGCCTTTCGGGAAGGCAGAGAGATCCCCCTCCCCCAAACCCTGAAGCTGGTCACACACTGATGAACACTGCACTACCTTGTTTACAGACAATAAAGTAGAGATAGAATACCTGCCATCATTCCATTTTTAGCCTGCTAAGTCTGCTTTTCCATAAACTCTCCATATAACACGTAACATAGCATTCGAAGCCATGAGGCTTCTGGGCTAAATGTATATTTTCCCCATGTTAAAGACATTTATGAAAAGCACAGACCCAAATTTTTTCATGTCATCACAGTAATGCAGGGCGAAGCGCTACCTCCCAACCAGGAAGGTCTTTTCTCAGTGCTCCTTGGCACGCAGATGTACGCAGTGGCATAACAACAATCTTCTCCTTGTGGGGCTCCACCCCTCTCCGCCTACATGATCACAACTTCCAATTAGGAGACATCAGCAGCATCCCGCTTCAAAGGGGGACGGAGAAATTGGTTTGAAGCAGAATGGGCTGGTGGGTTGGGAGTAGGGTGGGGTAGAAACATAGCTACAGAAGCTTGAGTGCTTAATGATGCACCCAAATGATGATTAGCATAATTATTGATTTGGCTAACCAGGGTGGCATCTTCCAATTAAAACTTAGCTTAAATGCTGCTAGGACGGTTCCAATGATATTAAGGTGTTCTGTACATTAAACAACTAATGAAAAGGTTTATATTTTCAAAGTATATATTTATTTTATTCCTTTCTAACTCAGCAAAGAAAATGATCTTGGAATAGCTGGAGTCAAAAAAAAAGTATGGATGGTGCAATTTCATTTTTCTTATCTTTCTATTTAGTTTATTCGTGATTTAGTTTTGATCCCTGAATAAATGGAGAAAGTTGAAATCCATGCATGCACGTTTTTGTTTCGCGCAACCATGGCAACCGCTAACATTTCTATTGCTTCCTGTCCATTCATCGGAATAAAGTATAGTCCTTCTCAACATTTCAATCCGGTCCTGGAAAAACATGGTGTAAGCGTGTCACAATTAAACCTTTGAACGTCTAAGTATGCAGCAATCAGCTCTGCGGAGCACACCTCTCGAGCGTGCTGGAAGTCGAGGAACATAACGTGTGGAGATAGCGGCCGTGCCATTTACTTAATCACACATTATTCGTACTCCATTCAGTGTACAGACCATGTGAAAAGACACTTGGGGAGACATGCGTGCGTGGCATCAAAAAAGCCAGCTGTGGCTTCTTAAAGCACAGGTTTGGCGAAATCACAGACATTCAGGGCATCGGAACGAAAAGAACACATCGGATCCGTGCTCCAAACAAACATAAAACAAATATGCCGCTAATGAAAACTCCACTAGCGGCATCTTCTCATTATCTCTTAATGTCATTGCCTAAACACTGATCCATAAAGGCAGTAAATCTTGAAAACAAATCGCTGAAGTGTAGCCTGCTTGTCTAACTCTCCTTACCTCTCTCCGGTGCTTTATTTATGCTCCATGTAATATATGGTCGTCACATAGACTTTGGAACGTGTCTCGGGGTAATGCATGCCACATCTGGAAAACATAAATTGTCGGGGGTGTGCGGGCCTCACAGAAAAACTCGCTTCCTAAGTATGTGTTAATGTGTAAGAAATACCCATCAGGCACGCCTGAGTGAATGGCGGCCAACGCGCACGTCAGCAAATATGAACAATCCGCCATTAATGTTGACGGACGAGGCATTTATCTGAAAGCGCACACGACCACATCGTGGCTAGGCAGGAATAAAGCTGCGAAATACATCCTTTGTATCTTTGTCACCCTCTCCAGTGCCGGGAGACCCTATCTGTTATTTGTCGTTCTCACTGCCCTTGGACAGAATGCTAAGGCCTCGATATCCGGGGAAAAATAAAACAACTGTCTGGCAGTAATTAAAAAGGGAATCCACTGCCCAAGAATCTGCTATTTCGGCTGATAGTACTTTACAGTGCATCTCAAATGGAGAATAACCAGGGCGGCAGATGGGTCACCTTGATTTGCTGTTCTGTCATGGTGTGAACATGTACCGCTGCCATACTGCCATTCCTGCTGTGAACCATGAACCGCTGTTGCAAGTGCTGACCAAAAGGGGGCTCCTGGTAAGCTACGGGGCTCCGACGAAGCTGGGACTCGGTCATCCTGCTCGCTCTCACGAAGAAGATGCCAGACCGAGGTCAAGAATTCATTCCTCTGGCTCTATCTTGCACAAGGGAGACAGCAGGCTGCTGAAGCTCCCATCTTTTAGATGGAGATGCCAGACCGGGGTTGAAGGCACAAAGACAGCCCGTGGCTACACTCCCTTTTCATACAACGCGGCCATTCAGCCATCCTCACGTTTTTATTGGCCGAGTAAATCATGGCCTAACACAAAATGACACGAGGCAGGCATTCGCCCCGGTGAAAAGCCAAAGGGTTACTGCTAACTCACAAATGAATCTCTGGGGGAGGGCCGGCAGAAAAACATTTCCTTTCCCCTCTCCTCCTTTTTCTAAGGTATTAAAGCCATCCGGTACCTTGAACTGCTTCACAGAGAGGAAATTGTGAGCATGATGATGAAGTGACACGTATATATAGTACTTCCGCGTAGACTAGCATAGGAGGCTAGCATATGCTAACATGAATATAATGTAAGCTAGCTTAGTTTTGCTCTATTCAACTCGAAAATGGTCCACTATAATACACAGGCGAGAGTAAATTGAGGGAATGAGATGAAATGTACCTTGCTAATTTGATCGTGTAAATTATAATTAAACTGGGGCGAATAGACATCTTGTCAGTATACATCTCTAATAGCGAAACCTTAATTTCCTTTGACTGCAAACAGCACACCCACATGTTCACTCTCACACCGAACCCAGCCGACGGACATGAATAAGTAATTGCTAATGTTATATTAACTAGCTTAATTCAGAGCTGCAAGCCATGCGGCAGTTGTTCCCAGTTAAAGCGTGTCACTAATGAACGTGAATATTGCGCAAAATCATCCAGACGACCTGCCACACATTCTCACAGGAAGCCCGCTACATTTTCACCTCCCCACTTCTTTTTAAGTTCCCGGCCTCCAAAAATTTACAGGGAGGTCTTCCTTATCAGCTAGTAGCACACAGCGAATGAAACCCTCGGAGACGCAAAATGCCTGCAAATGACCAACATCTTTCTCTTTCAGTGGCATCAGGGAAATCACAGGAATTCTACCAGTGGATTCTATAGTCCAAAGCAAAGCGGTAGCAGACAGTAGCTTGGTTTTGTTGGAATGCATGCAGGCAAACTGTTAATGTGGGCATAAAGGGCTAATCAAAACCATACGGGTTTTAGAAGTTAAATTAATTTGATTAGCACAGTACAACCCCTACCCCCCCCACAAAATGCACCCCAACCACCCACGCGCCCAAAACCACCCCCCTCCACCCCGGCCCAAACCACCCGGGGCCCCCCGCCCACCCGGGGGGGGGGGGGCAAACACCAGAAATGCCGAAAAGGTCAAG
>JAODLD010000044.1:19750601-19766919 GCA_026781065.1 Mormyrops boulengeri | reverse complement strand
TATTTTTGTGTTTTTGTTTGTTGTCACAACACAACAACAAAATAAATTTTTTGTTTTTTGTTTTTTTTTTTTTTTTTTTTTTTTCCCCCTTTTTTTTCCCTTCTTTGCCCTCCCCCGCCCCCCACACAAGTTTATCTGACTTTCTTTTGTTCCCTGCTGACTGAGCTCTTTTGTTTCTCTAGCACTGCTCTGCTGTTGTTGGTCGCCAAATCCGTTTTTAAGTCGCTCCCAGTTCCCAGCGGCTAATGATATATAATCAATGTTGTAATCAGTTCTATCTAATGTAAGTCAATGAAAGGGCAAACCGAATTGCATTTTCAGTTACCTTAACGCTCGATAAAACAATATAGAAAATGTGAAATAATGAAAAAAAAAAAGTAGAACATAACTATACCATTGTAACAATCTACACCGACACAGAATAAATCTATATTGACAAATTTGTTTGTGAGACGAGAACTTACAGCTTGAAATTGAAATCATGCTTTATTTTCCTTTTGCACAAGTACAGTTACATTGTAATGCTTCTTTTCTCATATCCCATCATGCCCTCCTTTGAGACGCAGACACATAATACAGTTGGGCACAAAGATTGGGGTCCAAGCGCTGGGTCGGGACATTTTTCCGGCACCCCTTGAGCATTTTTGGGGTTTGAGGGCCTTGCTTAAGGCCCCAATGGAGATGTGACTATTCTGCCAAGGATAGGCCTCAAACCAGCATCATTCTGATCGCAGGCACGGATATGTAAACCAATAATCTAACACCCCCCACAACAGTTTATGAGAAGGCTATTTAAAGTCAGGTGTTGAGGATCCCTTTTTGCCCGCCCCCACCTGCGCCATGATGCTGGTTGATCTTTGTGCTGATTCTAAAAGAACACAGAAATTGTGACAAAAAAGATGTTTAAGACCACACATGTAAGGATAGTCAGAACCAGCCACCAACACATGCAGGAAATGCTCTTCTTTCGAATCTGGAGTTAGTTCGCAATTCAAATTAGTTATTACAGTACAGTCCATTAACTTCCTAATACAATACAAGATGGATCCTCTTAACAGACAAGACATGTGTTGTTGTTTTTTTTCATTGTATTAGTTAGGAATTCTGACCATTTAATGCACCAAAGTCAGACCTAATTACAGAAACCGTTACTTGTTTCGGAGCAATTAAGAGTGATTAAGACTGATCAGTGCCAAAACATGTCATTTCGCATTAGTCAGTGGACATTCACTGATTCAGCATGGCCGCAGGGTCTTCCCGATGGTAACCTTTTTCGTTTATCATGACTCGGCTGGGCTGGCGCAATCAGAGAAGGCATTTGGACAGAGTCCCTAGAGGACTGCTAAACTGGAAGGTAATGCGTCATGGCACCTTGTTGTGCTTCAGATAGTTCTGCTGTTCGGATCTCTAAATCCTTTGGGGGGAGGTTTCCATCTGCCCTAAGGATCTCCATGAAGGGGATCGTGGCAGCCAGCAAAGTCCACTTCAGTCCCACTATAAAGGAACCCATCCGAAAGAAAATAAACCCTGGATTTCATTCGTAACCATAGCATGCCTTTGGCTAGGCATTCCCACGTGTTTGTATAAATCTCCGTCTCTGGCTCTAATTCCTTCATGCTTGACAGGCTTCTTCAGCTGTGTGGGTCAGGAGAAAATAGCTCTGCAATATAGAGGGTTGCATTTTTTATTCTTACCCACACCATTCCTATTGCAAAAATAAAGCGTCCCCTGCACACGTAGTGATCTCGCAAGTATACGTGTTCATGCGCCGTAACCATATGAGGTGTCACTCCGAAAGGTCACATACGTTCAATAAAGAAACAGCTGTCAGTAATAGACGATTGCCTTTGAAGAACCTATTTTTTCAAAGAGAGGAAATAATTTTGAAAATGCGTTTTTATATATCTTTATCAGTTGCAAGTTGTTGCACATGTACATATCAAAAAGGATTCACGGATTCAAAAGGTTTATTGTCATTGGTGCAAGTACAAGTACTGAGTACAATGAGATGTTTATTTGCATGTTTCATGCAGACAGACACAGGGTAACAAGACATAGAACAAACAGCTAGTAAAAAGACATACATATTCATATAAATATGAATATATAAATATAAATATGGTTATATATTTGGGAGAATATGGTTAGTAAAACATACATCCATAGCAGCTGACAATAGTGCAAATATTGTGTTACCCTTATAAATAATATAACACGGGGAGTACGTAATTTGACCAAAAATAATTTGAGTAATACAACTGTATTATTTGTATGTACATAATTCAACTGCACATTACTATCAAAAAATGGATTTTCAACTGTCCTACAGTGGCAAAATGATTAAATGTATTCCCAGAGATAAGACATGATGGAATGACAGACCACATACCCTAGACTTGCACTCAAAAGACTAGGTATGGTTTCTGATGCCAGACACGATATATAAGTTTATATTGTGAAATCCTGTTGGAAACTTCCTACCTTCTAAGATCGTTATCGCCCTCCATCTCCTTTCTTGAGCAGTCACAGTGCAACAGCCCTGAAAATTCACACCGTCGTCTCCTCCCCTTTCAGAGAAAAGAAGGTCCACAAGATCTTTCCAGATGCAAAGCAGCAAATGGCAGCTGGCTTGATAGCTGACCGAGTCTTCCCAGCAAAGCTATAGCTACCTTGATTCCCACATATCTGGATCACACCATTGTTCCTGCCATCTTAAAATATTTTGGAAATGCTTTACGTTAACTGTACCTTCATAATGTATTCATAGAAAATTCATAAGCATTCATGTATGTACTGTATACCTTCGCATGCCTTAAAGCATTGCATTCAGAATAATTTCAATGAACAAGACATGACAGCTGTACATTAATAACAAAAAATATAATCAGATAATCATATAATAATTGTTATTAATGTATATTAACGCTGTTAAGATATGTTAGGATGTTAAGGTATACATCCATGCTGCTTATAAATATTCTATGATTGCATGGTGAAGGTGCAATGAATGTTCTATAAATGCATTGTAAAGGCATTATGATACAGTACATGTAAAAAGTTACCAATATCACTGTTGTCCAAGTTCCGAAGAAAGATATCTGTAGAACCATTACACTTGCTGCACATCCTTCATGATAAAAGCAGCTTAATGTCTGATTCTCTTCTGCCTTACATCAATCTCATACTCTTCCCTTATCCTCTTCAAATAGCACACAGGTCCAACAGACATTACCACGGGACTTTGCTGTTTCGCTCTAGACTCCCCAGAAAGGTACATAAGAAACTTGTATGTAGACTACAGCCATGAAGTGAACGGTAGAATTCCTGAACTGTTATACAGGAAACCCTCTCAAGTGAATGTAGCTTTTTCATTTCCAGGTGGATTGATGAGTCAGAGTGTTCAGACTGCCTCGCTTTTCATATTGTTGCTCCTTGCAAGCCTCTTTGCCTAACTGTTCTCTCTGCACACTAAAGACAGTACTTCCAGAGACCCATCTGTTAAAACACTGACACTATCCTTATGCACCTCATCGGAAATATCACCACACAATAAAATGAATGGATCTAGACAGTGTGATGTCTTAGCATTCCAGCAGCAACTTGTAGCTCATTGGCATCAAACCAGGGGAGATGATAACCGAGGCCCGCAAATACGACTCTAGACCTCTACCACTAAGAGTCAACGATGTTGCCCTTACAATAGACAAGTACTTTAGATTCCTAGGGAGAACCATTTACAGAACACTGAAATCACCATGGAGACTGAAAAAACATCACCAAAGCCTCCATAAAAGCTGTAACTGACAGCATCATCACATTCTCCATCACTGTCTGCTCTGACACGTCATCATCTCTTTCCAAGGACAAGCTTCAACACGTCGGCAAATCTGCAGAGAAGGCCAGTCTCTGCTCCACCGAGATCCTGTGTAAGTCTAGGGTAAAGAACCATGCCGGCACGATTCTCTCCAGCCCGTCCCACCCAGAGCACCACCTGCTCCAAAGACACACTTAAGGAAAGTTCAACAAAACCATTACAATGAGAACCAACAGACATCTGAGCAGCTACTTTCCTGGTCAACAAGAAATTCTAGAACAATCACACTCCCTTTGGCCAGTCTTAATCCTCCCAGGCCATCTGAACTGCATCTATATTTACTATACATAAAGTTTATTTCCTATACTCCTACTTACCTGATATTTTACTATGTGTTGAAATTGTTGATCTTAACTGTTAGAGTACTACAAGAGAAAAATAAATTGTGTCAACTGTGTAATTTTATGGTGAGAAATCCCAAATGCACTTTCAATGCAAGTGATAGCACCCTTCCAAATTATTCTGATTCTGATTCAATTTCTCAACGACTTATTTTATATAGTTAATTAAACCAGCACAGCTTTTAATGACTGTACCCATTGAAAGTATATTGCTAAAACATGGCAAGTGCTTTGAGAAAACTATATAACACGTGCCTGGAATCTACATAAATTGCTTTTTGCTGCATGTAATACTGAATTCTGCAGGGATTTTAAGCAGTAGGGAGTGATCAAGATTTTTCAAATAAATTAAGTTACTTAACAGCAAGGCCTGCACTGGGTGTTAAAGAGAAATGTGTTGTTTGAAATACACCAATACACATTATGAAAACGTATCTGTAACACAGGCTGAGTTTTTGAAAGCTTGCATGTTTGCACGTGCATATAAATATTTAAGTGAGGCAATTAATTCCAAAGGTGGGATGAATTAACATCCACCATAAGTTTTCCATTAACCAGCTGCTATTTTGTATTTTGGAATTCCAGCTTAATTCCCTTTTAAATTCAATTTGTCGGGAACCGAAGGTTTTGCATTACATAGCATTTCTATGCTTTGCCAGTGAGCTATCAGAGACAGTAGAAAGCATCCCCCAAAAGACCTGGTTAACTGGGAGAAGGGACGATTGTGGGATTTCATACGTTTGCATCTGTTACTTTCTGCTTAAATGTGGTCACACATGTAAAGTGGGCAAAAGAAATATTTAGACTCACATTCAGAGAAGCGTTTTAAGCAAATGGCACCAAGAGATGTACATGGATGCATTGTAGGAATATGTTGTTAAATGTTAATTTAGAAAAAAAAACTCAATTAGAGCCTTCATAGTAAACCTCAAACCAAGTGTGGCTTCGCTATTTAACATCCTTATTAAACAACATCGCAGCTTTTGGAACTCACTGTCCCACATTCTTCCCAAACGTCTGGACCAGAATCTGTTAAATCCATTGTTAAAAAGAATTTCATTTGGCTGGGTTCAAGTTCAAGTCCTCTGTCGCTGTGAAACAAAGCCGGCAACCGTCAGGAGTTTTCGAATTAGCACAGTCCTCGATAATGGGCTAATGTGATTTCAAAATGCAAATCTGATTTATGATTAATTAATTAATGAATTAATTGAAGTATAACTCAAGCCAAGCTTAATTAGCGTAATACCCTGACATTCCCCTAATTTATGACAGATGATTACATTTGTCTGGTTTTTTTTATTCCCTTTCATGTCCTTAATTATTTTTTCCTTTCCAGTCGCTCCTCTATTAGTCTACATAGGTAAACAAGCTGTAAGGTACTTTTAACGAGCGGAATATACAAAATATATGACATTTCACTCACTACACAGGCAGCTTTTAGAAATTCTGCTCGTGTGTGGTACTTCCTACATTAAGAAAATTGCCTTGAGTCATGTGACTTGGCTACCATTGGTCTGTTCACTTTGCTCTAGTTAACAGAAAGCATCATTACAGAAAGCTAGGCAGGAGGAAAACAGAAATTCCCTTATCGAGTGAATTATCAGTGGGCATAATTTAAGATTCTAATTGAGGCCAGCTGTCTACAGTTTATCTAACAAAATCCTAAGCAGCTCAGTCTTAAGATTTAACAAATGAATACAACATTGCCAAAGTTTTCAGAAACATGCTGCCAAATGTAGCTTCACAATAGCTAGACTGTGGTCTTTTATTATTCCTGGCAATATTTTGTACTTTGATGTATACACCCCAAAGTGTATAGTCTTGGCAAAAATATTATATTAACTTAACAATTATTAAAGAAAAAAAATGTTGCCAACAGTTATTCAATTCAATTCATTTTCATATAGTGCCTTTCACAACACAGTTGGCCTAAGGTACGTAACACAACCATGTGGCAATACAATATTTGTTCATGGATACTAAATCATTTAGTGGAGGAGAGGAATCAAAAATTACAGTATGAATAAAAAAAAACACCGGGGGTCCAAGGTCAGTCTGCTTTCCATCTTGGGTATAGTAACATTATATAATGCAAAGAAACTGCTTTTATAAATGTATGGTGCAAACTGGTGGTCACAGTCCACCTGCGAACCAATTCTCTGTGTATATGTCTGTAAGCTGGCAAATCGTACGTCTGCATCCACAATGTCACAGTTAGATCACGTGATTTTAAACCATAAAGTATATTCTATGGTTTTGCTTTAAAACTTTGAATATAGTTTCAGAGAAAATGTCTGTTTCAGTCCAACGTGCCAGTTAAGAAAATCGATCTTCAGTATTGTTGCACATTATGTGGACCCCACTCGTGTTCTGAAGCACGGATGTAGCCTGCAATGCACTGCTCATACCGCCAGTGAGATAGCTCATCCATTCACTGAAATCTCCTCATTCTGTCAGAGCTTTTGTATGCTTGTTTTTGACTCCCTCCAATGTGAGCAGGGGCCTGTGTAACAAAGCAATATTTGTTAGTTAGCTTTGATAACTTGTCGGGTTTAAGATACCTCAGTTGTTCACTTACATTTAGCCCAGACTACCTTAAATCCGGCAGGTTATCCTGCTGACCCAAAAATCCAGCTTCATGATACAGGCCTCTGGTGAATCCGGAACAAGAGGACAGGTTGTCAGAAAGACAATAAGACGCCAAGGCCTTGTAGCCTCTTCACAATAACGACGCCCAGCTGGCTGTAATTGACTCAGCCTGTGAAGCATATAAAGGGCAGATGGGCTCAGGGGAAGGCGGAAGGGGGTCATGGTGGAAGTGGACAAATTGTGGCTTTAGAGCAGGGGTGTCAAACTGCAGTCCTGGGGGGCCGGAGCCCTGTGTAGCTTAGTTCTTCCCCTGTCCCCCCACAAATGATTCAGCTCAAGAGCTGTGTGGTAATTAGCACAAGGAGTTATAATCAGGTGCGTTAAATGAAGGGAAACCCAAAAATGTGCAGGGCTCTGGCCCCCCAGGACTGGAGTTGGAGACCCCTGCTTTAGAGAATGGGTTATTTGTATGCATTTCTGGACAAAGGCATAAAAACCTTTAGAAAAGTCCATCATAATCCACATTTTGTATATAGTGGTGGTTGAAGTGGCTCCCCATTGGCTCTGTAAAGCGCTTTGGGTGTCTTGAAAAGCATTTAAAAGCCCATATGTATATAATTTATATGCATATTTATGTGATTTAAGAACATTTAACAGCTTAGCCATTTAAATTTCTGAACACAAAAGTAGTCTAATATAAAACTATTTTCAAAGTTAAACGAAGTGTAATGACTTCTAAAACATCGAAGTCAATTAAAATGAATGGAATAACATCTTACTTGCAATGTGCTTAACATTAATGGGAAATTTATGCTACTGAGCTGAATGTTTGAACCACATAGTTGTTACCAGTATGATGCAATCCCAGTGCTCATGGCCAGAAAACCACTCCTGATCCACTCTCGGTGGTTTAAGTGGAGAAGAATCATCTTCTCATAGAGCAGTTTGTATGATCTTTGTCATATGTTTGTTAAGGCTAAGGTCACTGTATATTATTGTTGTAGTATTATAATTCATTTAGTCTTTCAGTGACAAGTAAGTCCACCTCTTGAGAATACTTGGCATATTAGATGTTGAGATATGAAATATTGCAATGATATCGCAATGTTTATGTATGTGTGTGAGGCGGGTGGGTTATATGACTATAATAATTTTTTAGATCAAGAAAGCGTGATGATGCACTCTGTGACCAATCAATGGAAAACTAGCATGCACTAGACGTAATTGAATGTGCCACTAAATGAAAGTGATAAAGCACTAAGCTAGCTCATGAAAGCAATGGTTGTTTTTCTTTCATTAATTTCACTCTGCAATTTTCAGAACCAATTGCATTCAACAGTTATCCTGATAGTGTGTTTGGATGGTTCATTTAAAGGGGTGGCTTAGCACAAACAATGTAACGTTTTCTTTGGGTTGGCTGCTGCTCCTCCATTATGATGTCATAAAGAGAATGAGAGGAGAAGAAAGTAGAGGCATGGAATTGGAACAGTCATTGCAAGACAAAGTTTCCTGGTTGTGTCAATGAATCTATATGGACAGATTGTCGAAGGATGGAGTAAAAATTCATAACTTTTTTGAAATTAATACTACTTTTGTAATTCTATTTCAGTCAAGAGTAGTAGTGTAGTTAACATTGTGTTGTATTGTGTGTGTGTGTGTGTGTGTGTGTTACTCTCTTGAGGGGTGGGAGGAGTATTTATGTTCACACAGAGTTAGAGTTATTCTGTCCAAGCGTCAGGTATGTAGAATTAGCAGGCATTGTGAGACTTAGCATGGTTTCAATACCGTGAAAGAATTAGGGGACAAGGTCCGCAATGGCGTTTCTGATGTTTGCCTTATTTCTTCATCTGTGAATTATAATCGTCTTTCCTTTATACGGCAAACTATACAAAGAAAGAAGCTTATCATTAAACTTTTATCAAACAGTACACCTGCATATAGAAGATTAGTCAGAGTTGTAAACTATAATTGCAAGCCAAATAAATCTGATTGTGACATTTATATAATAAGTATCCTTCGTAGTAGCTGTAGGGGAGTCCAGGGTTGGCATTGTTAAACTCTGACAATGGACAGAATTTCCAGGGAGTTTAAAACTGCATTTTTTTATATAAATATGTTCGTATATGTAGTGTCACAAAAGTGGCTCTTCAGAATTAATTTCTGTTTGTTATGTCATTCTTCATCACCGAAGAATGCGGAGTCTGATGCGATTAATGAAATAACCATTTTCTTGAAATATATAACTTATAAAGAATAAGCATATATAACTTATAAAGCAAATGTCAGAAGTAAAAACCAAGAGGATTAATATGTAATCGAACGGTTTAATTGGATATGACTTCTAAAGATTCCATGCTAATATACTTCAAGGCAGGGAAAATTGCACAGAATATACACTACGATAACAGAGATATATCAATGCTATCATAAATATGTTCATTAAAACGGAACGTTTGAGTAACTTCTGCTCTTAAGTACATCATCATCTGGCTTTTTAGCCACTTTTCAGATATTTAGTATGCAAACCAAGATCTAGCTTTTGAACAATGCTGGTACTATTTTCCATTTGTTTCAATTAATCAGTATAAACTGTGAATCTAGGACAACGTTGTCAGTTCTGTGTATTTGGCTGTTGGGTTATGCATTAATAACTCTCAAAAGTACTCTCTCCCCATCTTGAGTCGGGTCCCATTTATTAATATATGATAATCGCAGTCATCTGTGATAACTCAGAATGAACGATTGCATTAAATGATACTGTCTAGGGATGAAGCCATTCCTAGATTAATCTACAGTAATCATATATGATAACTATGTAGCATTGTAAGAATGTAAATATGTGCCTGTACAAACACAGGGCTGAGAAAGGCATCCAATTGGCTGACATTATCACTGGCTGCCAAATTACAACAGTTTTACTAGTGTGGCACAGAGAAGGATCACATGGGTTTCAGATCAAATGCGGGCGGTTTTCATAATTTACGCTTGTCAATTGGGACATGCTTTGAAATCACAATGCAGTAAAAGACGCTCCCCGAGTTCCATTAAGATATAAGAATTCATAAAAGAAAAGCAAGACAGAAAATGCCCCCATGAAGATTTCAACATGTAATTGGTTCTCGGGCCTGAACAAGTCACAAAGAAGATCAATTGTAATCCAGTGAAAAGATGTTTATATGAGAAGTTTGTTGGTGCCAGTCATATTTATTCAAAACGCACTTTCTACAGCAGGTCTCTCCAAAGCAGCTCCCTGCTCTGCGACAACGAACGAAAACTTGAGATTTAAAAGCATTTGACTCCATAAAAATTAATTCATTAAAAGTGTTCGACTCCATCCACCTACCACTGTGTTTTCTAAAAGGAGTGCAGGGGCAGTGATGCATCCAAGGTTTTGAGTTTCTCTGTGTTCAGAATCTAAATAGTTTGCAAAAGGTAGAGATCAAGAGACAGACAGGTAAGAGTTTTTCTCTACCTTTTTTCCAGCGTTCATTGCTACTGTGGTGTTCTTTCATGATTTATTCCTCAGCAGGCGCTTAGTGCACACTATGCATGAAGCCCTTGGCCAATCAGGCCTGGACTCTTTCCCCACTCAGCAGCTGTCTCTCACTGCTAGAGTTCCTGCACGTGCTCAGTAGCTACCAGGATCAGAACATCTGTCACTTAGCAACTTCCTAGGCTTAAGGAAATCTTTCTCCCCCCCATGTGTGTTTTGCTTTTCAAAGCTTTTCTGTATAATTTATAGCTGGCTGCAGCTGATACTATCTATACATTTATCTTTTCTGTATTGCAGGACTGTATAGATAAACGAACGTGGCAGATTAAGGATAAAACCAGGAGCGAAGCTAATTGGTAATTAAGGGCTGGTCATGGAGTGAAACAACGGGGATTTCATTCTACTTCGGGAAATTAACTGCTTTCAAAACCAAACAATCTCGCCATTCACAGTCTGCTTTTCCGCAAAGGCAATAAGCCTGAGGTACATATTAGCTGTAACACAGCGAACACAGCAACGTGTTGTAGCCCAACAGGACACTGATGAAGCACGGTGCATTTGCACATGCTCAGTGCCTTGTACGGGCTGACGTCTTCCCGCATATAATGATACAAATGTAACAACACTGGATGCAGTAAGCAGACTTTCGACGTACGTTTCTTTGTGGGAACTCGCTTAACTTCAAAGACCAAGTCAATATCAAAAGTTAAGTAATTTAAATTACAATAGAATTTGCTCTCCGCAGTAACAGAACTGCGTGAAAAGTGATGATAGACATTAATTCCATTAAAAAAGTCCTTCAGGGTTTATTGATTTTTCCTTTTGTTTAATTTCTGTATTGTGGAGGATGAGACTTGAGTAATATTATTGTCTTCTATGGCTATTCAAGGGTGGAAAATAATCAATGATAATTGAACAAGGGTCTCTCTGTAAAAGTACTATTTAAATTATGAAGGAGGCAATTTTCGAATTTCAGTTAAAATGATTTAAATCACACTTACACGTGTCATGTGACCTTGGCATGTAATTGCCTAAATACCCCACTGCGTCCACAGCATCAACATCATAGACTTTAGGATGCAAGTGGAAGAATCTTTAGAGGGTCGGATTTATATAACCAGCAGGAGGTGTAAAGGGAGAGAGTGCTGGCTGCTGTTTCTATACAGCCCTCCGTGAGATGAGATGATCACGTAGGTGGTTCATCTATAATTAGCACTAGTCAAAGCTGCTTCTTCTGAATATCTAGTTTTCACTGTATTGAAAATATACTGCGGTAACATCAAATCAGGCCTACATTGACCCAGATCCTACCAGTGGAAATATAGGGAGCAAAGGTCATAGAGGTAGAAGTATTACCTCCTCTATGAAACCTTCAAAGAACTCATTTCCATAATTTTAGTGCCATTTAAAAACACATTTTCTGTCTTTGGAAAAATTCACCTCCTCAATTATTTTTAGTCATCAGCAATAGGGACTAAGGTCAAGCATACCTTTGATAGACTGGATCCCAGTCATTTACAGAGGACTTGGGCAGTTCAACAAGGTGATCTACAACCATCCAATTCACGTCTGTCAATTCAAAACCTGGAGATAGTCTTACTGAGTGCCGTTCTACCGGAGAAAAAGTGACGCAGTGCCCTATACCATGCTCTTACAATGGTCTAAACGGCCCCTATGGATACCCTTCCGGTGAAAAGGGGGGGCCATCATGAAGTGCCCTCTATGCCACCCCTACCCGATTAAGTGTCCCAAAGGGTGCCCTTTCCAGCAGAGACAATCGGATGAAGTGCTGTAAAGGGTATTCCTACATGCCGTGAAAACACGAGGAAGTGCCCAAATGGGTGCCCCTTCAGTGGACAGAATGTGATGTAGGCTGTGTAGGGCGTCTATCCATGTGTGAGGATGGGGGGGGGAATTGCTCTAATGGACGCCCCTCCAATGGAGAAAGTGTGATGCAGTGCCACATAAGGTGCCCCTACAATTGGGTAAACCTGAGGTGCCCTCTGGGTGCTTTTCTGGTAGAAAAAAACTCATGAATTGGCCCCCAGGCTCCCCTTACAAAAGAGAAAACATGATGAAGTGACCTTGTGATGGAGAGAAGAATAGCTCTGACGGCTGCCCTTCCAGGGAAGAAAATGAGATATGGTACCCCAATATAAGATGCAGTATCCTGTACTTGTGAGAAGAGTAGATTAAATAATGTATCATCTAGGTGTTGCTATGTGTAACAAAGGACAGAGGTTGTTTCTGTAGTTGACAAAATTTTAGTTGAATGATCTCAATCAGGGATGAAGATAATACATAACGTACCATTCCACTGGGGGCAGGTGCACATGTCATGGAAAAGGTTTTATATTTTCTGATATTAATTCTGCAGGAAATTGTGCAGGAAGTGGCAAAAAATGCATTTAAATATTGATAGACAGTAAGACTACATGAACAGCAACAGTGCAAATGATGTAAAATTTACTGGCAATATTTTTGCAGAGAAAGGGATTCAATGAGTCACTTTTTGATCGTCACCAGCTGCAATCATGATCAAAATGGATGATTGGCTCTGCTTTGGTGCCGAGGAAACCTTGGCAATGAGTGTTTCCTGCAGTTATGGTGCATCAAGAAAATTGCAATGACCACTTCACGTTTTTATTCTGAACTTTATTTCACTGTCCTGTTATCCAACCATGGACACTCTTTTGTTTTTACTGCCATTTCTTCCCAACGTATAAAGCTGGGGCTCGGGGTAGTTGTCTTATATAATGTGTGTAGTAAAGCTTGGGGAAAAAATGATTCATTCACAAGCAAAGGAACTATATCGTCTGAAAAACAGGACTGTTTTAAGGTGCACTCTTAAATATTTTTCTTTCTTTTCTATCTTGTTCTTTAATGTCATCCCTCTAGCTTAAACGTGCGTTTAATATTAAAAGCTGATTTTAAACGCTCCCTTGGTCATAAGTGACTGGACTGACAAAACCCATTTGCCATGGGGGAATGCAGGATTGGTGCCGAGGATGATCGTGAGTAATATGACGATAAGTGGCTGCTCGCTAATCCACGAGGGACAGTCACATGCTGACTGCGGCTCCGTTTGGACAAAGATGAACTAATGCTTTGGCCGTCACCATCCGTAAGCTGGGGAAGGAGATTTTATTTTTTTTAAATCTGTTTTTGAGCTTGTCATTGATGGCTGAAGCTTACTCATGGAAATGAGTGTTAATCATCATGAAGGGTTCCATGTTTTTTTCTGGGGGAGGGGGAGGCTTCTTGGCAAAGCTGATGGTAATCGGGTTCAGTTGCTCTATAACTGAATTTTAAGTCCTACTTGCAGTGATTGCTTTTTACTTTATTTACCAAATGCGTTTGTCCAAAGTGATGTACGAGCAAGGCATATGGCACAAAGATACAGCTGTCAAGGAGGCGACTAGCCGTGAGTGCCTCTAGGCTGAGCTTCCAGTGAATGCCCAGTTACATCTTCCAACAAAGTAAAAACCTAATGAGACAATTATTCGTCTTATGGAAGTGCCATTTAACGGGCTGGCTCTACTTGAATGTGTGGAAATAGATTTGTTCGTTCGTTTGAGATTGTAGCCACAAAGGAAACAAAACGGCTGCACCTCGTAATAGACAGTAACTGTTGTGCAGTGAAGAGCCAGTGTCAAAAGAGGTCGTCTTGTGTGCCTTCAGGGGACAGTTAACAGGGCTGGCCGGCTCTGTTCTGATGATACACTCACTGAGTCTGATCCTGCCATTGACAAATTGACCGGGGCAACAAAGATCAGTGTCATTGTACAGTGTGTAGTTGCAGCCTATTCTTATGTTGGATCCCAGCAAAAAGTTCTGGAATGGTCTGTGAGCGACAGGCCAGAAACAGACGGAATATCAGGGAGTAATTGAATTAGAAGAGGAAGCCCACTGGGAGACCACTTTGCAATGGCACCTTCCCTTTGAACTTGTCTTTTGGTCGTGGTGCTGTCTCTTCTTATGCGCCATGGCGGATGCCGAACCTAATTTGTTGTTACCTAGCTGGAGAACCGCAAGCTGTGTTTATGGGCTTACTGCTCAAAACCTATAAAGCGGCAAGATTTATTTAGGAGTCCTGTTCTTTCGGGAGAAATGAGGCACTTTCAGGTGTCGTAATTTATTGGATGAGAATACATCCTCCGTGTTGTATATTACCATTTTATTCCGTGTAATGGCTTGCAGATGTACGCCGTCTTTAAGAAATTTTAGATGAAAACATCTAATGTGCCCTTGGAGCTAAATGTGAGGGTAGCCTTTGCATTTAATTATTTTAAACTGCAATATTATGTTTCATTCTGATTTGAAGTCAAATCTTTGCATTCCTTCCTGTGATTGCTACCATGCAGATTTAGAGGATTTTGACTTTATACATTTTAAAAGATCCCATATAATCTCCACATTTGCCTCAGTTCACATACTGGTATTATTTCACATCCAACCAGTGTTACATTTTCATCTACAGTCAATAGTTTTAGGAGATTCTGATTTTTACATAATCAATAAGGGAAAAGGTTATCGGTTTAGGAGTGAAAAACACCACAGTTGTGTCACAGAAAATAATATCAGATGAATATTTCTAAACAGGAAACCATTCCCTTTGAAATTAAAAACTAAAATTATAATAATAATAATACAGGTATGGATGATACACCATTGTGTTGCACTTTGCAAAGTTTTTAAACTCCTCTGACATCACAGAAGTACGTATAATGTCAATGACTGAACAAATTTAGGGCCCGATTAGCGGTATGTGTCTTTATTGATGTTCTATTAGCTGACAGTAAGATTTAAGGAATCGTGTGCACAGGACCATTAAAGCCATAGCTGCAAGGTAAGCGTTTATTAAAATTCGCAGCCAGCTAATCCCTTTCCTGACAGTATGAGATGGGAAAATTATCTATTGCTATCTTTTTGAACACACTTTCTCTTTATTAGGAAATATTGGAACAATAACAAGTTTTATAGTCAGAAGGACAAAGCTGTAGTTCCTTGACTGATTTAAGGAAAGGACAATTTGCACAATTTTAGGCCTCCATTGCGAAACCAGCCTCCTTCTCCTTCAGCCTAACAAGGTTACATGTTTTTGATGCATTCAATCACATCTTCTAGAGTCTCTTCTTTCATATGGAGGCTGCATTTGACTGCTCATCTGAATGACAAAGGAAACTAGACCCTTCTTTTTTCTTAGCTTTTTTTTGACGAAGTATTGCAATTTGCGGAGGATTGGGGGTGTAATCTCAGTGACGCAAGAACGGAGACTTGACCTCTTGGAACAAAATAGTTCAAGACGTTCCGTACCGCAGCAAGATAACGCAGCAACCTGCATAATGAGAAAAAGTGTTTGAAATTGTTATACTTTTTAAAACTTTAGATTTTAATGTTTCATCCTGGTCTACAAATTGTACAAGTAGACAATACTATCCCCTTGACCCTAAGCAGGTTAAATGGATGGAAGATATATAAATGTATGGATAAATAATAGTTATGTCAGTGGTAGCATATGGCAGCCTTCTGTGTAGATTTCACTGGAGATGGGCTGAGATCACATCTGACTTTATCGTCAAGGCAGCCGCCCCCAACCTCAGGCAGTCCCACCCCTCAGCTCTGCTCTCTGCGGGCTCAGAAGGCACCGTGATCTGGCCGTTGCCCTGTGGCTTAACTCAGGCTGTTTTTATTTTTTTCACTAAGTGATGGGAGGATAAGGGTTGACTTGCTGACACAGCCGGCCGCCTGCTCGGTGTCCGCGGCTCACTCGGGGCTGACAAAGCGGTCTCTCCCCCCCCCCCAATCCCTGCCTCCCCAATGCTGGATCCTGCCGTCACTGTCAGCGGACGCGATGTTTGCCAGATCTCATATTCCCCCTTCACTGTGGCCCTGCTTCATGGCTTCGTCCTTTTCTGCATCGTAATAACTGCCACCTCCCCCCCCCCCCCCCGCCATCCACAAAACCCACCCCCCCTGGGGCTCAGCAGACCGGGTTTTTTTATTCAGCCCGCCCACCAT